>OX411545.1:42622508-42985008 GCA_948146395.1 Fragum whitleyi
TGTCTGGCGTGCGTGCGTCCGTAAGTAGGGTTTGATTTAAATACATGTATCTTCTCATTTGAAACTCATGGGCAAAATTCAACTTCATGGAAGTGATCATCAGGACATATTCTTTCAGATTCCTTTGTTTAATTCTAATCATGAAGCGAAAAAGACTATGAGCTTTCAAGTCATTAAAAAGTGGATCAATGTGGCGAAATGAAAAAAAAACAACAACATGCTTTTCTTAAACTACTGACGAGATTTCAAATAATTTTGACGGTAATGATCGTTTTACATGCTATCACAGCTTTCTTCCCGAAATTTGGGTCGCAAAAAAAGATTTGTTAATTTGTAAAAATGGTTGCATATATTTTGAATAAAAAAATCCCCTTCTCTATCACTTAGTATTGGGATTAAATGATTTTCAGCGGGTAGGGTTTTTGAATGATCCCTTCCCCGATTTCTTTGCTTTTTTGTGATATGATGCCGCTTCATGGGAAAAGGGGCATTAATGGTGCAAACTTTCTTGTTCTCGCCTTTCGTATACAATTTTTTTACAGATTTACATGAAACATTCACAAAAAGATGCCCTTCAGGCTTATTACCTTTTACAAACAACAATTGCAATCTTATTCTGTGTCATGGAAAATGGCACCTTTATGCAAAATTCTTTATTAACAAAATATCTACATTTTCTATGTATGGATTTTCCTGTAACTTTTACAGAGTTCACCAATTCATTGAGACTTGTGCATTTTTTATCTGTTTGACTAGGTGATCAGGTGTCATAGAGAAGGGGGCATCTATGATTTACTTGTATGAAATAACTCCACCTACATTTATTTATGTATTAAGTATTTTACTTAAACGTTCACAAGGTACTACTCATTGATTTACCATGCCTTAACCCTTTCCCTGCTTATTACGTGTCTGTCACTTTATGATTGAGAAAACACTGTGAAAAAGAAGAATTTGCTTCTGACAAGCAATTTCTTTTTTTCCACACTATATTCTACCCTACAGAATGGTTATTTTTCAAATTAAATGCACTTTAAATTTTCGTCTGCAAAACCTTTGAATTTGGACAGGTCAAAATTTCGTAAAACAGGAAAGGGTTAATCATATCTCCATGTTGATATGATGTCCCTTCAAGGAACAACGGGACCTCTATGATGTAAACCTGCCCTGCGTTCAGGATCACCGAACGGAGCAAACAGTTTTCCAATTATATCCCGCTTTGCACTTGCGTTAGCGTGCAAAGCGGGGTATAACTGGAAAACTGTTTGCACCGTTCGGTGATCCTGAACGCAGGGCTGCATATTATCACAACCTCTCCTACATTAATGGACCGATTAATATTAAAAATCCGCGGAATGACTTCATAATGTTATCCTTCCCATACTTACAAATTTTATAATATGCCTTAGAATTTCTTAAGCAATTTAATGGTTTAAAGTAATAGACTTGATGAACAAAAATGTGCCAATGAAGCGATATATGCCCACTATGATCTCTTTCTTCTTCAGTTAAAAGATAGGTGATTTGTCTTCCACGTTTGAAAGGATGCCATTTAGGTCAATTAAATGAGTACTTCTTCAGCTCTGGACAATAAATAAGGCAGTTCTCTTTGGCGCTTTAATGAGATTTTCTTGCCGGCGTTATTTTTACTCATTAGTAGATGAAAAGCAGGAATCGCCAACGTGTCAAGAAAATCTGTATTGAACATAAGGGTGATTGGTATAGGCGCTTGGCTCTTGACCTGAAAGCATTTGGTTCAAGACCTACCGTCACCGAGGTATGTTTATTGGTTAAATACTTCATAGCCAGCCCCAGTCACAATGGGGAATCCTCGGATTTCTACGAAATAGACCTTGGGAATAATAAGCACGTGGGTTTACCTGACGTCACAAATATCAGCCATCCCGTTATAATAACGTTGCACATAACAAATTAAACAAAATATATAAAAGAGGGCATATTATAATTTAATATCAAACCGCAGTGTTTTGCTGCGTTTAGTCATCAAATTAAAACATGCCAAGACATTCTCCCCAGAAGATCGGAAAGAATGAACAAGATGTGTTTTCTTTCAAACGTATCGGGTAACCAAAGTACCACCAAACGCCAAATTACCTAAAAATACGTACATCCCAGGTACTTTCGAGTGTGATTTAAAAGTCGAATATCCAAGTCAACCCAGCTGTAGAAATTCGTCGCAGTAGGTTTAACCTGTTAAACCCCTCTCATGAATATTGTAACATTTGGAGTGAGTGTACGAGTTCGACTGTTAAAGCTTTCGACGCGATCGAACTAAAGTAAACGTGTTAGCCGGGAGATAACTAGGATCAAATTTTGCAGCAAGATCGTTTCAAATCGATGATAGTCGCACTAATCAAAGTGTAGTAGGTCGCAAAAGAAATAATCGGTTCTCATTACGTAGAATAGACGCCGTAGATTTGTCAGATATTTAATTATATGACTCGATCTGTCTTTATTTGTTTATTCTAATTGATTTAACGCCATCTTCAACAATATTGCAGTTATATCGCGGCTCAAACCTCTAGGCCGATTTCAATTGAACTTAACATATCTGTGATTGTCTTGCAGAGCGGGACTTTTTTTAGTTTTACATTTTTAAAACATCTTCTGCCAAAACTCTACGTCAATTTCAACTTCTAAATTTATTCAAAGAGCTTCACTTATTAGAACTTGTTCATGACATTTTCTTTTGGTACTATAACCTGGTCGTTGCAGGATTGGGTTCATTCACCTTGTGGATAATCCACACTAAACCCATCCTTTATGTATCGAAATACGTGGCAAATATAAAAAACAATCAAATTTCATTGTGCGAATATGAAGACAGTATTTTTCAGAACTTAGATATGATTTATATATGCATTAGTACTTTCAGTTCTTTGGTTAAGCGTGAATACTTCAATTACGCGGTTAATAGCAAATGCTTTAGAGGGATTCTCCGTGAAAATGTAAATTTCAGAAATGGAGGTTTCCACTCACTTTTATCCTACTTTCAATAAATAAAAAAAATTTACTTACCGCTTGCCTCTTGAACAGCAAAAGTCGAGAAAAAGACAAAAGTAAGGAAGCTTCTCGGCATATTCGCTGTTTTTCCAATCGTCGATGGAGATTCACAATACAAGATATTGGCAAAACGGTTGATTGAATAAAATAATCGGTAAATTGGCTTTTGTTTTAACAAGAGCCGTGTCTTTTAAAAAGGTTTGCGATCTTTTTAGATATTTCTTTCTGTATCAGCTTATATGTAAACTTCTACGAAAATTATAGAAATTAAATTCATTAGTGAAAATCTTTGAATAGATGTCTCACAGAGCCTGGAAAAAATGTCCTAAAGAAAATGCGTTTCAAAATGGTCAGAAAATATAAATCAAAGTACTAGAATTATTGTTGGAGATCGCATTAGATCCACCCATTCTTTGATCTTTGTTTAAATATGAGCATTTTAGCAAGTGTAAAGGTAAGAATATGTAAAAGCGAGAACGGGGAGAATGTAAAAATAATAATGTCAATATGGCTCTAAATCGCTCACCAACGTTAATCATTTAACTGAAAACATAAAATAAGACTTCAAAACAAATCGTGCTTTAGTTTACTAGAAATTTACAAGGCTAAGAAAACTTGTGGATATTGACTTTAACTATAGATATTTACCGGCAGACAAACCGAGAGCAACACATGTAATTGACTTTTCGGTGGTTTATCGAGAAATTGCGGTAGATTATCACTTGATAATCTCACCGCAAAAGCAGTGAAATAATCAAAAACTTATACCCTGCTTTGGTGCGTTTCATCCTATCTGACGTCATCTATGCGGGGCGAAATAAATGACGTCACAATGAACGTTGCATAGCAATCACGCGCAAAATGACGCGCTTTACGAAAATATGTCCTTGAAATGTCACATTTTGTGTCATTTTTGCATTAAAGAAATAGAATAATCGTTTGTTTTTCGTGTAAAATCGATAAATATTTCATTTCGTGAACAACAAAAGCTATATGTTCACGTGAAAATATAGCTTTAGTTGTTCACTCAATGAAAAATAAATCGATCTTACACTGAAACAAACGATTATCCTCTATTTATAAGTATATTGGAGAGAATTAACATATGAGGGTCTTACTTAATGAGGGTCTTACTTTTAATAAAATATTTCCCTTCAGCTGCTTCTGATTTAGTTCTATTGTCGGTCGAACTTTTTTAATTTAGAAGATGATTGTATACAAAGGATTTGTTATTAGATTTTGTTTGAGACAAGCGGATATCAATTGAGTCTAGCATAGAAATGTTATTGAGCGAGGTTTGGCGAGATTAATAACTTTTCTATTCTAAACTCGATTTAAATCAGCTTGTCTCGAACAAAATCGAGTTCCAGATTCCTTTTCTCACATCCACAACAGATTTTCTAGTTGAAAACGATATATGTCTCTGATGGTTGGTTGTTATAGAAGACAGGGGTGGGGGTGTTCTTAACTCAATTTCAAATCATAACTATTTGAAAACGGGCAATAAAAATTCAAACAGCGATTATGACTGCAAGGTCGTATATGTATTAAGTAATACACTTCACTATAGACCTGCAATTTCAAGTGAGTGATCAAAGATCAATTTTAGATTGAAAATGATAGGAGATAACGGTTTCTCGGACCTCACTCTTTCTTGCGGAACTATACATGCTTCGAAACAAGTGAAATTGCAGTATCTACCTACACTTTAAGTCATTTTGAACAAACCATTACACTTATCTACATTTGTGGTGCCGCAAGACATTTTTCTAGTTTGTGGACCTCTTCCTTGTTTGTGAATCGAAAAAGGTAGACCAATCAAAACCACACAAAAAAGAATAAAGGTATAAATAAACCAAATTGTAAATGCCAAAAACTACAACTATACGTATTTATTCGACCCTTTTAATAATCATTTCTATATTGACATTATAAATTATTGTTTGTAGTGCATGTATGAATACTATTTCTTTAATGCTTTTCGGTGGTTTATCGAGAAATAACGGTAGATTATGACTTGATAATCTCACTTCAAAAGCAGTGAGATTATCAAAAACTTATACCCTGGTTTTGTGCATTTCATCCTAACTGACGTCATCTATGCGGGGCGAAATAAGTGACGTCAAAATGAACGTTGCATAGCAATCACGCGCAAAATGACGCGCTTTACGAAAATATGTCCTAGAAATTTCCCATTTTGTCTCATTTTTGCATTAAAGAAATAGAATAATCGTTGTTTTTCGTGTAAGATCGATTAATATTTCATTTCGTGAACAACAAAAGCTATATTTTCACTCGTGGCTCTGCCACTCGTGAAAATATAGCGTTTTTAGTTCACTCAATGAAATATAAATCGATCTTACACTGAAACAACAATTATCCTCTATATATTTTATGAGCACATCTGACCATAAATTGCTCATTGTGAGTTATTGTGCACATTAAGCTAACTGCAGACACATAAAGGACCATTTTAGGTCCAAATTTTAAATTGTCTGCAAATCATGCCTTATGCGATAAAACTGAACTCTGAAGTACCCGCTTTCATATTTCGGTCATATAAAGGAATTTTATAACGTAGAGTTGACGTCATGGCGTCATCAAGGGGCCGACCCCTTTTTTAGGGACCAAAAATCAGTAATTTTCTATTTTATCGAAAATAATAGACCGAAATTTATCCCGAAAACGTCATTTGCTTCGTTTAAAGACGCCTGATGTTATGTTTTATTGATATGAAGATATAAGTGTAAGAAATACAATTAAGTGTTACATAATAAATGTTAATGCCTTCTACGTTGCTGTTTTCGAATACAGTCACTGGAAATATTGCCTTTTTTCTCGAAAATTTGTCCGGTGACCTATGCTGAAATTTAGATATGTTGCTTCCAAACCATTCCGCTGAAGAAATTTGAAATAAAAACCATGTGTCTTCGGGTTAGATTTTTTTGTAAAATTCGATTCCGCGAAGAAATCGCAAATCAAAGGATATTTCAACGTCGCGTCAAATGTTCACAAAAGCTGTCTTTTTTAAAGGATAAAGCTTAAGTAATTTTTGTATTTCTTAAAATCATATTCAATTTTAATAATTTTGAATTCTATATTTTACGATAAACCTTAATTTCAAATATTTTAGAATGCGTTATTGCACGGAGATTGGCGCAAAATAAGCATAGTGTCGATGGTTTTGGTGCGACGTCAAATTCGACGAAAACTTCACAAAATCGAATTTAATAAAAAATCTAACCTGAAGACATATCATTTTTATTTGATTTATGCAAAGCATATTCTTTTGGCTACAAAATAACAAAAAATCAGCATGGGTCATCCGATGAAATTTTGAGAAATTTCTACATATTTACAAAAAAATGAAATGAAAAAGGAACGCCAAATCTTAAAATTCGCGAAATAGTTATTTGAATGTGTACAGAAATTAAACGAACAGTCCGGGCGTTCTTAGACTTTCAAAATGTAACTTTTTTCGAGACAATCGGCCTATTAATTCACAAAATATTTGCAAATAATGATTTTGGCGGGTCAAAAAGGGGATGGCCCCCTTAATGACGTCACGACGTCAAATGGACGAGCTTCAGACCCTTTTCACTGCGTGTTTGCTGATTCCTGCACTTCAAATATAAATCTCAGAAATTATAGTGGGATTTTAATAAAGTCGAAAATTCAACCATGTTATCTGTCCGCAGTTACCTAAAACGTTCGTCGTCCGTATATTGTACAGAAGGAGGTCTTAGGAAGAGATCCTAATTGTCTTTTATCATATATAGTATTTATTATTCAAACTCTCGCAAGAAGATTGCACGAGGGGCAACACAATTTTAAATATACTCAGAACAAGAAGTTAAGCGCCACCAGTTTTTAAACAGAAGATTTTTAAATGCAGGGAGCCTGCATTAATTCAAAATAACAGAGATGTAAATATTGAGTTCCAATGTTGAAAATGGTATGTTGACTTAACAATTTTACAACAATTCATGGGTGGTGATAAATTTTATTGACTTTGTACCTTGAAATGAAATGACGTATTTTTAACTTTTTTTAAAACATGAAAGACTATTGTCAAAGCCGACTTACGGTGTTGTCTATGACACGAAACTTGGTTCTAGAAGTCAGATAACACAAATGCGATTAATTCCAGTCACATCTTAGTCAGTAACGTGTGCAAGATCCGTGAGCATTGATCACTGCGCGCACCCTCCTCGGCATGCCACGAATCAGCCTCTGGATTATGTGTTTAGGGATTTGCTGCCACTCCTGGTGCAGTGCTGCCTCTAACTCAACCACATTTTGTACAGGAGGCTTTCTCCGATGTATACGGCGCCCTAAAATGTCCCACAGGTGCTCGATGGGGTTAAGATCGGGACTACAAGCCGGCTATGGAATGGTGGTGTGGCTTCACGTTGCATAACGTCCGCCACGACTCTTGCTCGGTGGGGTCTGGCGTTATCATCCATGTAGACTGGTCTTGTTCGAAGAGGGTGATTGTCAAAATGTGGAATTACCACAGGAAAAAGGATGTTATCGCGATATTTATCGCCAGTCAATGTTCCTGGAACTGTCACTAGGTCCAGTTTACAGCCGTAGGAGACACAACCCCATATCATAACGGAGCCACCGCCACCCTGATAGGTTGGTTGGACGTACTTTGGTGCAAATCGGGTTGTCTCCAAACACGAATTCGGCCATCGGTGACATGCAAAAACATCCTGCACTCATCTGACCAAAGGATCCGACGCAATGATGCCAAGTTCCAACGTGCCCTCGCTCTACACCATATTAGACGTTCATTGATGTGTCTCTGTTGTAACTTTGGACGTTTGAGGGGTCTTCGTGCCTTATACCCAGCCATCAGAAGGCGATTTCGCACTGTTGAAATAGAGACCCGTCTGTGTGTATTCCAGTTGCCCTTAGTACAGGCGCACTGGTGAAGGGCAGACGTCTGACGTGACGCAAAAGTGCTCTATCCTCTCGAATAGACGTTACTCTAGGGCGTCCAGATCTGACACGGTCCTTAACGTCGTTTGTCTGTGCGTGTTCTGAACCAAACGTGTTATGACACTGTGGTGATACCCCAGCTGTCTGGCAATAGCTCTACAAGAGTCTCGCATTCCAATTACTCGCCATCTTTCATTTGTAGACAATCTACGCCTTGCCATGACTGAGTTTCAAATCGAAATGTAAACAATTGCACGAGCTACACGATGTAAGTATCTCTGACAGAAAAGCTGATTTTCCACTTTGCACGAGCCCTGGCTTTGCAGTCAATAAATGAGACTTGCTGAATATGCACGTGCATCCGAAACGTTTTAATCAATAGCTACAAGGTTGTTCTAACCGTTTGACAACATAGATACGTTATCAAAGTTTTCGATAGAAATTTTATTAACTTAAAACTTAGTGGCGCTTAAATTCTTGTTCTGAGTATAGATCATGTCTTAGATTTTCTTGACCTTGTTCCAATGCAATTATTTGAACAATGATCGAAAAGTTACTTCTAGACATGGGATAAATTTAAGAATGCTGATGGAAGCATCTGTTTGACCTGATAATTGGGGTAATTTCAAATTGTTTAATACATTTTGGTTACAAGGGCGCATTTAAGTATCTATAAAGATTCCAATATATTTTTATATTATTTTGATTAATAGTAGCAATATTAATTATTTCGATATCAATTGTTATAAGTGAAGGAGATCGGAAATTCAAATTTTAATATCAAGTTCATCCGTCATTATAAACCTAAACCAACTTCTAATCGGTCACTCTAATAAGTACGAAAAATATTGCTTAATAATATTTAAAATGAAAGTTTTTATTATCCTCGCCGAAGAAATCATAGAGGGGCGGGGGGGGGGGGGGGGTTGTAATGTTTTTGCGTCTTCCGTCCGTCTGTCAGTCCTTCCGTCCGCCCGTCCGAGTTTCGTTTCCGCGCCATTTTTGGAAATCGTTGACTGGATTTCAATAAAACCTCGTGGAAATTTTCACTACAAAGAGGAGATGCGGATATCGTCAGGGTTATCTGGTTCGACTATCAAATTCAGAGTTACTGCCCATGATGGGTAAAGCTTTATACATATAGAGTAATATACGTTTCCGCGCTATTTCTTGGAAACCATCGGATGGATTTGAATGAAACTTTGTGGAAAGCTTCACTCCAAAGAGGAGATGTGCAAATTGTCGTGGTTACCAGGTTCGACTATCAAATTTAGAGTAACTACCCCTGAAGATCGTTTGTACGATAAGGCAACCACATTGGACAACGTCATTGACGAAATCAGTTTTGATCTCCAAATATTTGATAAAGGAACAGATGATGGTTTATGGACAATCAGTGAGTCAATATTCATGGTCCAATGACTTGATATTTTGATCTCTTGTCAATATGGGCAGCCCTATATCGCCTCAAAATAGGGATGCCAATCTTTGATGCTGGATAACTCTTCTACAAATCTTGACTCAAAAACAGTTCTAGTGTGTGCCGAACTGCAATAACTTTTTATATGAAATGAAGTAAGACTTTCTAACACGGGATGTGTCTTTTGAAGATAATTGTCCTTTCTATATGACTGAGGCGTTTTTATTTACGTCAGTATAGTTCATTTGTACTGTCGGTAACGCTGGTCACATGACCCGATTAATTGGAATACAATGGGGAATTCCAATCAACCAGGCAGTTTAAATCACCGAGCTCTTTTTGGAATTGTCCAATTTTTATTTTTCATAATTGACAATATAGACAAAAATATCTTTTATCAATTAATTCATACTTAAATGAGAATGTGTCTTAGATTTTCATTATAATTATAATTATTATTTTGTATTTATTATTTTCACTGCAGCTATTTTCTGAGAGCAGCCTTGTGTTCAGCATGTCAAAACAGTGCGAACAGTTAGCCAATTATACCCCGCTTTGCACGCATGTGCACGTGCAAAGCGGGGTATATTAGGAAAAATGTTCGCACTGTTTTGTCACCCTGAACACAGAGCTGGTCTTCCATATTTATTGTAGAGTATTTTGGAGTAACGACTTAGGAGATCTACGAGTATGCTTTCTAAAAACACCGACAAATCTGGTTGACTCTCTCTCTGTGCAATGGGCAGCGATTTTTCGGACCATGACTCGCGAGTTTGTTTCCAATGTCAAATGAAATATAACTTAGTGTGTTTCTTTTTATTTTTCCAAAATTTACATACAATCGATAATGCTCGAGCAACCACGTTTATTAAGCGACCAGTTTTATTAAGAGACAACTATTACAAGTCTCTTACCTTTAGCTAAATCTCTGAAAAAGAGGACACTCTTAACAAAAAATTGGTTATTATTGAATCTTATGTTGTTGAACCCATTAGAATCGTCTCAATAAGACGATTCTATTGGGTTCAAACATCATAGGATTCAGTATGACTTGACCAAGAATATATAAATGCTATGAAAATGTCACATTTATCATGCCATTTTTATTAAGCGACTTTTCCCATAAACGACCGCTTTTTGGTGACCCCATTAGTGGCGCTTAATACAAGTTTTACTGTACATTCAAAAGAGGGTGATTCAATCTTCCTGGTCTGCCATTCAGGCCTCCTGTATTTGGATTTTCTCCAGTTCTTTTTTTTTTTTTTTTTTTTGAAAGAACAATAAAGGTGTATGAAATCACCAACGATCCGTCAAAAAGCAGGTATGATTTGTTTTTAAGGCACCGATATTTGATATTCTGACGCTACATTCAGAAAGTGAACTGTATTCGGCATTATTGTTTACCTGACATGGCGCTGCTTAGCCGTGACATTATTTGGCTAGTTTACCTTTCAATATTTTGGGTTCTTTCGAAATTCAGTCGGCAGTTTTCGTTTTCGCATGCAAATTATTGTATTGTATTGTATATCTTAAAACCAAAAGGATTATTGGGCTTGGAGAAAGTAATCGCATTTCATCGTTTGGTGACCAAACATTCTTAACTTCAGCTTGGACAAGCTGAAATTACGAGTTTTCTTTTAACAAGCTAAGATTTAAGGTCACAAGTTACATGTATCGACTCCCTATAAAAGAAAGAAATTATAATTGATTTAACTTTACCTTACGGACACATAGGGGGTCATTATAAGTCCAAATTTCAAATGTCTGCAAATCTTGCCTAACGCAATAAAACTAAACTTTGAAATACCCGTTTCATATAACGGTCATAAAAAGGGTTTTCATTGCGTAGACTTGACTTCATGACGTCATCAAGGGACCGACCCCATTTTTAGGGACAAAAATCAATAATTGTCATCTTTTGGGGGAAATACCTAACCGATTTTGATCCCGAACACGCTATTTGTTTCATAAAAAACGCATGTGGTTGAGTTGTGAATAATAGGAGGATATGTTTCAAAAAATAAATTAAGTGTCACACATTAAATGTTCACGCATTTTGCGTTGCTGTTTTTCGAATGCAGTTGCTGTAAATATATACTTTTTTCTCGAAAATGTATCTAGTGACCTATACTGAAATTAAGATATGTTGCTGCTAAAGCATTCCATTGAAGATTTTTTTAAATAAAAATCTTATGGCTTTGGGCTAGAATTGTGGTAAAATTCAATTCCGCGACGATATCGCAAATCAAAAGGATATTTTCAACGTCGCGTCAAATGGTCACAAAAGCCTCTTTTCAGACGGATTAAAAATAAAGTGATTTGTACTTTAATTAAAATCACATTCAGATTTAATACTTTTAAAGTCTATAATTCACAAAAAGCCCCAATTTGATATATTTAAGAATATCTTATTGCACAATTGTCTTCAAATAAACATAATAACGATGGTGTGGTGAAACGTCGAATTCGACGAAAAATTCTGAACAATTTACAAAATCAAATTTAACGAAAATATAACCCGAATACATATCATTTTATTTGATAAATGTTTAGCATATTTCATTCATTTCGCCACAATATCAAGAAAATCAAGTTAGGTCACGGGACAGGTCGAAAAGGGGAATAATATGATCGATCTCGATTCTATCATTTTATCTTGTAATTGAATCATTTTGATCATTTCTACATGACCTTTTCCGCCTTTTTTTCAGGGGGATTTTTAAAGTCTTCTTCGTGCCAAACAAGTGTTTTTGGGCATACGTCACGTGCCGTTAATGCTATTTTTGTAACTAAATCTTTAAGAATACTGCTGTGTTAATAAAGCAATCGGGGGGGGGGGGGGGGGATGTAAAGAAATCGTGAAATTGACTATCATTCCGATCACAATCATTCTAAATCGCTCACTCATCGCTCCATTCATTCGTTCCAAACACTCATTCATCTCACTCAAAAAAGCCACGTTGCAAATACGGCTTGAAATCGTTCAAAGTATCTAAAATTTCATTCAAATAGATCAAATCATTCACCGATTAAACTGGCTTTGTGGATTTGAAATGGTCTTATATAAACACAGTAGACAGACAAACAGAAAAATGTTTGTTTTTTTCAAAAGAGGTAATAATATTTATCTTATAACTATACAAATATCCGTATGATAACATCCCGTATGATATTTTTTATGATATCACATAGTTATTTTTAGAACAATGATATATTGTTAGTTATTTTTAGAAACTTGCATTTCAGTTAGAAACACAAACGAAAACAAGACAAATATAGGTTATAAGATAAATATAATACGTACTAAGTGTATTGTATGAAAAAATATCAAACTCGGTTGTGAGAATTAATAATTGTCTCGGCATAGCCTCGACAATGATCAATTCTCCCAACCTCGTTAGATATTTTTTTTCATATAATACACTAAGTACGTATTATATATATATAGCTAATTTCGTCAAATTGGACGAAATAAGCGATTTTTTTCTCTCTTACTTTCATTCAAAATTCTCCCGACTCATTCAATTTCATTTCAAATTTCAATATCATTAGCTTGTCAATTACACAATGTTCTTATCCTGTTCTATATATCTCGCTCAGTTCTTTTTTACAGCATTTCTACCACTCGCTCAGAGCTTTCAAAACGCTCAGAACATACTCCAAAGCACATCATTCAATGATTCTATTTGATTCCCTGGATTTCATAGCAATTTCGCGATACGAGAGGACAAACCAATCTATTTATTGAAGATATAGAGGATAATCGTTTGTTTCAGTGTAATATCGATTTTTCTTTAATGCCTTTCGGTAGTTTATCGAGAAATTGCGGTAGATTATCACTTGATAATCTCACCGCAAAAGCAGTGAAATTATCAAAAATTTACACCCTGCTTTTGTGCATTTCATCCTATTTGACGTTATCTATGCGGGGCGAAATAAGTTACGTCATAAATGAACGTTGCATAGCAATCACGCGCAAAATGACGCGCTTTACGAAAATATGTCCTAGAAAAATTCACATTTTGTCTCATTTTTGCATAAAAGAAATAGAATAATCGTTTGTTTTTCGCGTAAGATTGATTAATATTTCATTTCGTGAACATCAAAAGCTATATTTTCGCCACTCGTGAAAATAAAGCTTTTGTTGTTCACCCAATGAAATATAAATCGATCTTACACTGAAACAAACGATTATCCTCTATATATTGATTGAGTGAACAACAAAAGCTATATTTTCACGAAAATATAGCTTTTGTTTTTTCACCAAATGAAATATTAATCGATGTTACTCAAAAAACAAACGTTTATTTCATTTATTTATTGTAAAAACAAGAAAAAAATGTAAAATTTCTAGAAAACATATTCGTAAAGCGTGTCATTTTTAGCGTGATTGCTATGCAACGTTCATTGTGACACACCGACAGACAAAGAGGGACGTATACAGATACATGCAGAAAGACAGACGATAGATAGATTGATAGATAGATAACTAGCTAGCTAGATAGATAGATTTTACACAACAATAATATAATTATTGTTAAATCCGTGTTTTCTGTTTGGCGGGAAATTTGGTTTAACTAAATGAAAACATTTTAGCTACTTTGTAGCTTCCACGGAAAAAAGTCATAGAATTATATTTTCATTGATAAACCATTGCGTTTTTATTTCATGATATTAAATTATAAGACGAGAAGAAAGTATTGTTTATGTCATTTAGAAATGAAACTAAAAACCTAATCACTTTCTTATATGATTACGCTTTGCGTATTAATACAGTGTGATTAGTTTTTTAGTTAAAGGAATGCTTATATCAACAAATATTTTGTCTTCATCTCTCTAATGAATGATATACCATGAATCATCTGAGACATAGACTAACTGACGGTCGGACAGACAATGTAATGTACTGATTTTTCGTTGATTGCTTTTCTGTTGTTTATCGAGAAATAATAGTAGATTGTCACTTGATAAACCCACCTTCTTACACTGTAGGCCTACCAGTGAAATAATCGAAACCGTATACCCATCTATCTGACGTCATCTAAGCGGAGCCCGAAAAGTGACGTCACCATTTACGCTGCATAGCAAACACGTGCAAGAAGACACGCTTTAAGAAAATTTGTCCCAAAAATTCAACATTTTGTCTCATTTTTGCATTTAAGAAATAGAAAAATCGTTTGGTTTTCGAGTTATGTGGATTGATATTTCAAAAGCTGTATTTTCAGCCTCGTGAAAATATAGATTTTGTTGTTCATTCAATTAAAAATCAACCAATCTTACACTAAATCAAACGATTAATCTTTATACCTTTTCTATTGAATTCTATCTTATATAATTCGAATGCGCATTTGTTGAAGGGTATATAGATAATTCAAAAGTGTATGATCATTTTTGACTTAGAGCTCTACGTTAAATATAAAAGTAGTTGAAGAAGTTTGAATGTCACAAAAATACTATTTTGTCACATTTAGACGCATGATTACATGCACATTTTCTATTTATCCATTGTCTATTATAAACCAATAAACGATCCACCGCTTTGTTAATTGGCATAGATTACTTCCTAGTTTGCCTGCGTTCAGTCACGAAACGAATGTAAGCATATATTAATTTCGATGAACTTAAGAGGTTTTTGAAGCCCCTCGAAGGTTTATATGTTATAAGAAACAAACGCAAATACATTTTTTCAAAAGAGGCAATGAAGAAATGCTTAACATGACGATCGCATTTCTTCTATCTTTTTGGCTTATTGTCGGTAAGTTAAGCTTATTACTGCATAAATTGTTTGAATATATCTAATTTGTAATTATTCACGACGAATTTAAGTATTTCAAATGCAGTGTTGGTAATAAACAAGTGTCCAGACTTCGAGGATTTCGAGCAAATCGTATCTTCTTTATAGAAACGAATGAATGCTTGATTATATGGAGCTTTACGCCGCTTTAAACATTTTTTTCAGTTATATCGCGGCGGCTGGAGCACCTAACAATGGATTCCTGATATTTCTCTGACCAGTACAACCATCACATCCTTCCCTAGCCTCCAGCTGCTATCTCACATAGGTCTACGATTATCAACCCATTGGTGAGAGACAAATAGTCGGAAAGAATGAGTGCCGCTGTCGGGGATCGAACTCGGGACCGCTACATTGACAGTCCGACGCGCTACCATTTGCGCTATGACGGCGGCTACGAATGAATGCAATGCGAGATTAAAGATGTACAGTTACATGTAGTTACATCGTGCAATTGACAATCATCTCAATGAAAAGAGTTCTAAATCGCTTACTCGGCGCTCCATTCTTTCATTCCAAACACTCACTTAGACCGCTCAGAAACGTTCAAAACTTCTAAGAAAAAATCAATCAACAGCTACATTCAAAATAAATACAAATAGAAAAAAATCGCGATTATACAGACACAATTCAAATTTTAAGCGTCTGTTTGGTTCTTGAAAAACCCGGAAGCTTATTACAGAGCTTGTACACTTTTTTTAGATAAAGGGAGGTAATGAATATCGCTAATTTTGTTCATCCTGAACAAAATTAGCGGTGATGATAACGTCCCTTTTATTTCACTCAAAACTCGCTCCACACACTCATTCGATCATTCCAAAATCATTCCAAAACCATTCATCCTGTCAATTTCAAGGTGTTGGTAACTGTATAAGCATAAACAAGTCACTTTAACTTAAACCATCCAACCTCCGAATCCGCACAGAAAATTCCACATCTTAAGGTAGTAAAGCCGTAATAGTTCGGCATCATTTCAGCAGTATTGAACTTTAACAGTGCTTACCGAGGTTTCCTAATTATTTTCATTAGGAAACCTCGGTCAACATTGCGAAAGATCATGAGTTACGAAATGTTGCAGAGCTATCACGGGTCCACTACCATAAAAAGACCATGATATTCCAATCGATTTTCGAAGTCTGGACCTTAATTTTACATAACACCAATTTGACTCTGGCAGCTATTGTTTTGGACAATGATACAGACAACATTTTTCTGACAAGAAGGGAACTTATTTTTCTCGAGAATCTAGGCAAGGGAACTATTATTGTAAACGAAAGCATAAACGGGCCGACAACAAACGGTAGACACACAGACTAATGGACTAAAGGTACTTACAAAATGATATTGTGTTTCCATCTATATTCCATTTTCTATTCACTATTTGTGTATTATTTTCATAACTTTTTTCATTATCATTATTACATCAATAATTATTATCATCATTTTTCTTATTATTCCAGGGTCAGAAGGAAACACATGCCAAAGTGTCGCAGGTAAAGTCTAGCTTCTATATAGCCTATTCCATACATGAATTTGAATACTTGGATATCCAGTAGCGTTTCAGGCGTATCTTGTGACAATTTTTACCACATTTTTGTTTAAACAATCAAAATTCCTTGATCTCCACCATGGTACATCGCCTAACATATCAAAAAAATATTTGCATTAAGGTAGTGAACCCGTAATAGTTTTGCAGCGTCTCAGAAGTAATGAACTTTAACAGTGTTAACCGAGGTTTCCTAATGATTTTCATTTGGAAACCTCGGTCAACATTGTGAAAGATAATGAGTTCCGAAATGTTGCGGAATTATTATACGCACGCTTTTCTGCACATTCAAACAATTTCCTATTATTTGATTAAATCTAGTTGAAAAAGAATGAATTAAAAACACCTTAAAATAAAATAATAAAAGGATAAAAAAAAGCCAAAAACATCATATTCGTACAAATAAGAATCTAGCAATTAAGTCTAGCCAAGTAACACATCATTTGAAACCTCGCCTAGTAGACTTTTCTGTAAACTGAAAAGTGTGTCTGACGTGGATGTAGTAATTTGGGTAATGTTAGGTAATTTAGCTTCCAGCGATATTTGGCTCTTCAAGGCTCGCTTAACGTTTTTATTCTTGACCCGGTTAAGATCAGCTTGTCTCAAACAAATTCTCGTGACAGATCCTGCCTTGCGTTCAGGATCACCAAACGGTGCAAGCAGTTTTCCAATTATACCCCGCTTTGCACGTGTACTTGCGTACAAAGCGGGGTATAATTGAAAAAAAGTGTTTGAACCGTGTGGTGATCCTGAACGCAGGGTTGTATATACCCTTTTCTGTTTTTGCACAGACCCGTGCAGTCTAACTAGCTACCATGACATACCGTACATGTACACCCGGGACAAAACAGTCGGCTTCTTTGGTGGCCTGACAAACAGAACATATTGTGACCAGTATCAGATAGACATTGGTGTGTGGTATCGTAGTAACTACAATATTACAACAGAGTGTGTGGGGATAGGACACTGTGGCACACAGAATCCCGTATGGATGAACGGTAAGAAAAGTGCAATCTTACTTATCATAGGGTTAAAATCAAGGTCACAAGTTAAGGCCAAAATTTGAGTGTATTTTGTGTGGAAAATAAATAGTTTTTTTTTACTTATTGATAGTCGTCAAAAAGAAAACAAATACAATGTGTGTTCACAAAATTCATATAATTATAAAGAGATAATTAAAATAGAGAAATATAAACACAAAAGAATTGAACGGTCTAGAGCTCAATCGACTAATGCTTTTTATAGCGAATTCGGGTTATACAGTCGATTGTTCAGACTTTCATGCATATTACATGTGCTACTAATGTCGTATATGCCCCCATAATCTTTCATGTGTTCGTTAACCCAGTGCCAAACGACAAAACTTTACACTGGTTCGGATTGAAGACGTTCCACACGACAACCTTAGAATTGTGAAAGTTTAAAAACCACGTGTCCTTCGTGGAAAAAACATCCAGGATATTTCTGTCAATGACACGTCGACAATTCATTCCAAAGCTTTTTATCGCCAGGGACATCAAAAATCGGATAGTGCATAGGCGTAACTAAGATTTTGAAATTAATACGCACTCAGAAAGCGACCACCAAAGAATATATATGATAAAAACGATTTTTGGACTGTGCCATAAGATGAATGTCATCCATCCGCTCCCCTTTTCATGATTTGAGCGTCCATCCGCTCCCCTTTTCATGATTTGAGCGTTGGTGAATAATCAAAACATCGGAACTACAGCTTCAATAAGCTGTAGTTTCGATGTAATGATCATTCATCAAAGACATTTTTCGAAAGAGGATTTATTTCTATTACGCAGTTGCGTAATATGCGTAATGGGAGCTACGCCCTTGTGTGGATGCTGAAAATTCTTTTCAGTGTATATTCCTTTTCAGGCACGATCCCATCCCCAAGTGAAGGTGTTGTATCCCGAACAGCGTGTAAAAGTACGGCCAGCACGTGCTGTGAGAGATCCTACTCACTAGCAATGAAGAACTGTGGCACTTACACCACCTATTGTTTTATAGATGTACCCACGGCTTGTTACCAGAGATATTGCTTTAGTATGATTTTCTTTTTTTCGTCCATGCTTTCTTCTGTATCTGTGAAATTTATCACTAGTTTAGCACTTCATGATATTATTGGCAACAAGAATTTTCGAGACCAATTGCTTTGGTTTGCCTAATCCTGTTCTCCAAATATTTCGCACCCTTGAGATAACCTTACACGGTAAGGTCTAATAATACTGGTGACAATGTCACTCTGTAATCAAGATGGGTAATTCAGCGATTATTTGGTTTTTGTTACTACACATTTTTATAATGGACGTTTTGAATAATATCTGAGGGGTAGGGGGTACTGTTTTGCGGAGGTCAAGAAACGGCACCATCAATTCGCTGTTTACACGCATATCATTTCCCTTTCAGATGTTGGTGAAGATTCTACGAACTCGACAACCGGTGAGTTTCGTTTTGTTTGTTTGGGGAAAGTATTATAAATCTATTTGCATGAGCTAGAAACTTAACATGTTTTTTAGAGTAGCTTAAAAGTACAGAATATGAATTATTACATTAATATATTTTTCATAAATGATAAAAGATAAATAAAAGTGTTTAACGTCCCTTGCTATTCTCATTAAATGATTATACGTTTCGTAACAGTTTATCGAGTCTGTTTCAAGATTATTTACGTATATTTGTGATCAATTCTCCAGGAACCCGCCGAAATGACGTCACTGTAATTTCAGTTGTCTTGCCCAGATACTACAAAATAAACAATTTTGAACTAATCCAAATTCAAAGAATTTGAAGTCGTTAATACAACGAGCGTTCAAATTGGAAATAGATTGCAAATAATTGCAGAAATCATTGAGAAAAGAAGAGGAATTGCTTGAATAAAGCAAATTCTCTTCTTTTCTCAATGTTTCCTTCCTAATTACTTTCAGTTCATAAACATTTCGGTTTGTGAGAAAATTGTTACAAAAAAGCTTGAATGGAGCAATTTCCCTTCTCTTCTCAATGTTTCTTTCCAAATAACTTTCAGTGCAAAAAAAATCGGTTTGTGAGAAAATGGTAACAAAAAAGTTTGATTCAAGGAATTCCTCTTTTCTCCAAGTTTCCTCCTTTCAGTGCACAAACATTTCGGTTTGTAAGAAAATACTAAAACAAAAAAGGTCATACCATTTATTAGCTTTTGGAAACAAAATATATTTCTTGTTTTACAAATAACAAATATTGCATTTTTTTGTGAATCCGATTGTAAGTCCAATGTCAATTTTTGTCATTCAGACAGGTTTTCTTGAAGAACTAATCATGTTTTTTTTTTTTTTTTTTTTTTGTGCAGAATGCCCTGGTACAGATCTTCCTCAGCTGACTGATAGGAGTATTCACACAGACACATTAACTATCATTGTGAACGACCAGAATTTGACCGATACATGGTTCAAAACACAGCAAGGCGGGATACAGTACCTAATGGCGGACAGTACAAATATGCCGGAAGTTGACTCGTGTGGTACATTCTATCCTATATATCTACAAGGTGTGAGATGCTTCGGTCCTGCGTTCAGGATGGCAAAACAGAAAACGATGCGAACAGTTTTCCAATTATACCCCGCTTATTACGCAAGTGTACGTGCAAGCGGGGTAAAATCGGATTTTTTTGCACCGTTTTGGTTTTGAGATCCTGAACGCATGGCAGCTCTTGATAACTAATTTTAAAACCCTTATCTTGCTTAATTTTTTTTAATTTTGTTTCAAGAAAAATTAGGATGTTTCAATTTTTAAGGCTCCAGCTTTTCACAGAATGATTTACCAGAGAGCTGAAAAGGGACGAAATAATTCGAATTTAGCTGATTTTCTGAATCTAGAATGATCAAACCATCTTTCTGTATAAGACTTCTAGAAATTCAATCTTTGGTTGACCGAAGCAGGACCTTATCTCCAGATTTCCCAGATAATCCCTTTACGCGTAACGGGTCACATGTTTATTAGACGACAAAGTTAAGACAATTATTATCATTATTCAACAATAAAACAACAACTATGTGGACAAACGGATCCCCTTGGTCATTGAAAATTTTGACTTTAGATTTATATTTAGAAATCTATGTTGCTTGTTGCCTACCATATCTTCACGTGAATTTTACCCATAGCAACTATTGTCTTCAATTAAGAAATAACCTTAAGAGATATCCGATCCAAGGTGGGTAGGATCACATTCTAAATGACGTCATTCCGTCGTTATCTTTCTCGCGTGGCAGTTAACAACATCGTGAAATTGACAAGGTGAATTAATTTGGAATGATTTGTAATGGAATTGAATGAGTGCGATAGTTGGGTTTTTAGTGAAATTAAAAAGGGTAATCCAATGTAGCTGATTTAGCCAGGATGAACAGACTGAGCGATATTTATTACTTTCCTTAAATAAGATCTACATAAAAGTTCTATAAATAGCTTTGTATCTCTTGAAGGACCGATCAGACGCTTAAAATTTCAATTAAATCAGTGAAATCGCGATTTTTTAATCTAGCTTTATTTATTTTGAATGGAGTTATTGATTTTATCATTTAAGTGATTTTTGTGCGTTTTTGAATGGAATGAGCCAGTGTTTTGAATGAATGAATAGAGCGCTAAATGAGCGATTAAGAATGCTTTTGATTGAGAGTAATGTCAATTTAACAACTTAACTTACTGTCTTACGGTATTTCTATCGTCTTGCCATTCCAAAAATGGTTTTTTGAATGTACATAATTGTTGTTTATGTGAGAAAAAGAATATGTACCAGATATTGTTTGAGAGAAGCTGATCTTAACCTCGTTTAAAATAGAAGAGTAATTTATCTCGCAAAGGATTCCTTACTAACATTAGATCAGCATGTCACAACAAAGCCTCATGGCACCCCAATATGTCATTCGGAACATCACTCGGTGATTTCCGTAAACTGCAACAGACCTCGGATGTATGTAAGGCGGATGGGTATGTAACAAAATCGTGCATTTGTTAGGCGGAAACAGTGTAAGAAAAACTAGCACTGTAGATTTATATCCTTTACAGTAAATAACGGCTGAAAAATCTTAATTTTTGAGAATGGAGAATCATTCTCAAAAATTAGGATTTTTTTAGCCGTTATTTAAGAATCTAAAGAAATTCTTATTAGGATACGATGGTTTCACGTCAGTGACTTAAACGAGTAGCGTTGGCGACGTCGAATGTTTTCACTCACAGTTTCGAGGGCTAACGCCATTTTAACTGACGGCATCGAGTTTTTCCAGGGTTTTCCCGTAATTTTTAAAAGTAGTCCGTCTATGTATATCCGAGGTTGATTGTGGGGTTGGCCGAGTGGTGTTCAGAATGTCCAATATGTTTAACAGACCCCCATCCAGACATCAGTACAATGGCTGACGGAAGTGTGCTGTGGGCGACCGCGTGTTTGAGGAGCTATAATTTCGACTGTGACCAGTCCTTCACCGTCAAAATACGGAAATGTGGACAGGAGATTCAATACTATTTACAGAATACGGTCAGATATGCTGGATATTGCTTTGGTAATTATGGTCTCATTTCTTTTTGTCGATAAAATGGTATTTTAGATTTGTCACCTGGAAAGGAACCACAACTACCATAATCTGACTTGCTTTCAGGATGACAAAACGATGCAAACTGTTAGTCAATTTTATCTAGCTTTGCATCAAATTGCATTTACAGTTTGCAACGTTTTGTCATCATAAACGCAGGACAGTTTTGACAAGACCGCCTGTGACCATGGTTCTCTTTAATCTCGGACTGGTGTGAGAAATACCAGGAGCCCATTGTTAGGTGCTCCATCCGCCTCGATATAACTGAAAAAAATGTTGAAAGCGGCGTTAAACTTCATTCATACAAACAAACAAATTAATCTCATGAAACTTATTATATTCTGAATTTTGACCGAGTTTTCGGAAGTTCTTGTTTCACGGACATGTAGAATTGTCACGTGTAGGCAAAAATCATTGAAATAAGTATACATAGTTATTTCCGACAATTTGACGATTCATTTTTGTTCTAAAACGCCCCTTACAGGATATTAAGAGATGTTCGAAAATAATGAATAGAAATAATTCACAGCAGTTAAAAGTGCACTTGTAGGTTTTTTTTTTTCCTTTTCAATTTCTAAGCCTTTATGAATGTACTTCTAGATACAAAGGAATTCATCATGATCAAGGCGTAACTCCCATTACGTAATTTACGCAAGTGTGTAAAAATTGTTGATGAATGATCATAACACCTAAACTACAGCTAAAAACGGCGTTTTGGTTTGATCACAAACGCTCAAATCATAAAAATGGAGCGGATGGAGGGCAATCATCTTTTGTCACAGTCCTCATATCGCCTTTATTCTATATATTCTTTAGTCGCCTTCTGAGTGGGTTAAATTTTAAAGTCCCAGATACGCCTATGATGGTAGTTTGAGAAAGATATGCACTCTGCTATTAGTGTGGTCTTCGAATGTTTTTTGTGTGTATGTGTGAGTGTTTAATTTTAATTGATATGGTCGCAAAATAGACTGTAATGTTTGGACAACTTAAAACAGTTTCAGAATTGTGCCCATATGAAATATAGGCACCTACAATGGCTTTGCGCTGACCGATCGATATATACCCTGTAAAATTTTACATTGATAAAATTAGATATTGGATATAACCTCTCAACAACAACAGTAACGACGACAACATCAACAATAACGATCACTCTGACGCCAAAGTCTGCTAGCGTAACCACAGGCACGGCAAGCTCAGGCGGAGGTGCATCTTCTTCAGCGAGCGGAGTTTCTCAAACCAGTGAAGCAACCACAGTGGGTAAAATAACGGGTCCAGAGGCTTCCAGCAGTAGGTTTCTTGACTTTCTTCCCATGTGTTCCATTTTTTTCCACGATAGGTAAAAAATAAAAGGAAGTAAAGAAAGAAAATGATTAAGTCGAAGTTTGTGTAGGATCCAAACTTCCGATAACTCTTGTTTAATTCTTCAACCCGAAACAATGTTTCTATCTTTTTACATCTTCTTTTTGAAATTCAAACCAGAACATCGCGAAATTGGTAAGGTGAATAATTTTGTAATGATTTTTGAATGAAATTGAATGAGATCGATGAGTGAGTTTTGAATGAAATTCAAAGGAAGGTAATACAATGTCACAAATGTCGTCCATCAAAATTGTCGATATTTTTTACTCCCTTTAATTCCGTTTGTGTATCTTCACGGACCAAACATCCGTTTGAATTCCACACCGACTTATAAGATAATAGAATAATTTGATCGATTTGGGTCTTGGGCTGGGCAGTTGTTTAGAACCAGCCCTGCGTTCAGGATGACAAAACGGTGCAAATGGTTTTCCAATAAACCCCGTTTTGCAGGTGAACTTACGTGCAAAGCGGAGTAGAATTGGCAAACAGATTAACCCGTTTTGTAATCCTGAACGGAGGACAGGCCAATGAAAATATTACATTAATTTTTGTACTTTAATCCCCGCTTTGCACGTGCACTCGCGTTCAAAGCGGGTTAAATTGGCAAATAGTTTGCACCATTTTGACAACCTGAACGCAGGGCAGATCACTGAAAATATAATAACATTTTGTTACTGTTCCAGGTCCATCTGTTACTGTCATAGTTCTTATCGCAGTGATATCTGTCCTGATGATCCTCTTGGTCTTGTTAATGTGCTATATTATAAAGAGGTGGGTATCTTACATCCTTTAAATGCTGAATTTTAGTTTGGGATGAAATGCAAATTTTCGGGACATTTCGACCACTAAATCTTATGCTTTTTTTCGCCAACAATGAAGTAGAAACCAGTTAGTGTATGGGAAGATTAGGACCAGAGGTTACAAAACTTTTCTCAGGCTCAACTGACAATTTCCTCAAATTTAAAATTCAAATAAATTTATGAAAATAAAAGATAATATTAATAAGTTGTTATTTAAAACGACTTATTATTATCATTTTTTATGTTGATACAATACAATGAAAATTAAAACAGAATTACGGCTTTAATCTGAAATTGAAATTTGAGAAAAATTTGAATTGAGAATGAGAAAAAATTTAACCTCGGGCCCAGATTGCTGGTCTGTGCAGGATAATCCTAGTCTACACTGTCTGTCATAATTTTGTGTACTGCAGGCATATGCTATGCTCGCCATGAGAAGGCGTGATAAAGATTATTGCACAAAGAGACGACAAAATAACCTTACCATTGAAAGTGATAATTTATATACTTAAATTATAGTTATATACCAGATAAGTACATGTATATGACTTAGAAAATTTCATATTCCGCTCAAATTACGGGAAAACCGACGAAAACATATTTGTCTGGAGTCCAATTTGATATACCATGCCTTTATTCGTTTGTTTTATCAGGCAGATGAGCAACATTCAAAGCAAGACCGTAACACATGTGATGCCAATCAAGATGACAAAAGACAGGTACACATTATCAATTTGTTATTTCATTTAAATGTATTCATTTTTGTAAATAAGTTCTTTTCCCACTAACCATAAATCTTGCTGAACACGTTTTTAGCTCTACTGAACGGTGGTCAGAAGAGCTATAGCGATGACGTAGTTCCAGTCCGTCTGTCTGTCTGTCCGTAAAAAATAATCGTTTACGAAATATAGTCTACAAAATTATTGGATTTACTTGAGACTTTTGGAGGATGATTGAAGGGTCATGAGAAAAGTTACTTTTTAGAATAGTGATGATCAGTCATAAACATGGCTTAAGGGGCTTTATAGATTTTGGCTAAAAATAATCTCGTCTTTGAGACAAAGGCTAAAACAGAATCGGTTTTACTTAACTCCACGGGATAATTGTAGGGTCATGATTGTAGTTCCTTTATTAAATGGGGCTGATCAGTAGTAAAGTACGGAAAAAAGTGACTTATGGATTTTTGGCACAAAATATACCCGCTTTCGCGATAGATTGATAATTACAATGTATATAATATTAAATTCTCTTGAAACTAGTTCTTCGGTTTGAAATAAGATCCTGCGTGAAAATCTTATAAAACACAGGAAAAGGAGCCCTGAGATGTATTACTAAAACAAATTGAAGAGGAGAAAGGTACTTGGTTATTATCACTTGACAAATTCTCCTAAAGCAATTAAGTTCCTGAAATATCAAATTGAAGTGAAAAAATACTTAATCGCCTGCAGAGTGTCTCAAGCCCTAATAGGCATCTTGTGATTTATCTGGATGGGTTGATTTACTTCTAAAAAAAACTGTTTCTTCCCCTTTCTTTTGATTCAGTAATGTATATTTGTTGTCCACTTAAAATAGACTGCCTTATGAATTACGGGGCGACAAAATTTTACATTGATCAAACAAAGAAATTTAAATTATGATTTATAGATGATGAAACTTTAGAATCATTTGCTTGGCCAAACTGAATATTTGTTATTTTAATAACAGTTTAACGCTTCGATGTATGTATGTCGATTTTTTAATAGATACCGAGTAAGTTTTTATCAACATCTAACGTAGCTGCATTCCTTGTACAGTAAATAGAGAATAACACGTTGGTGTCTTAAAATATAAATATTATATGGTCGAGGTTGGGAGAATGTATCAGCACGAGGCTTTGCCGAGTCATGATAATTTCTCCCTGCCGAGACCAGATAACATTGATATTTTTAGACACTGACATGTTATATTATTTATCATGCAATCATTTCAGCGCTTGATTATAATAAACCCTTAAAAATCTTAGAATTTGAGGCGGAAGTGTATGCAAATTGTTTCGTAAAATAGACTGTGTAATATCATGTCATGCTATCAGACAGGTGATATCAGGTCAATCCTAGCATCATTGCATGATATATACAACTACATGATAGATAAGCTCGTCCTGTCATGACAAAAATCATTGGTAATAATTTCAGAATGTTTGATGGTCGAGAGCCCACTATCACAGGAGTTTTACCCGCCAAGACAGACAGGTAATGAAAGAAACTACACCCTTTATCTAATTGAGAACTAAGTGCTCAAGCTGAGCAACTGTTATCACCCACTTTTAGATGTCCGTTTTGCGTCGTCCACAAGTACTGTAAACACCTCCTAAAGCAGTTGATCAATCTTGGCTAAACTTTGGGGGAGTGTTCCAGAGTCTTTATAATAAATGAAAACCACTCTTCATGTGTTAAAGCAGAAAGCATTGATATTAGGTATGTATTTAAATTTCTTCTTCTCTTAAACAAGAAGGCATTAGGTATATAGCATAATCTATGGACTTTTACCAAGTTTGTTCATAAAGTCACTTGGACCATATTTAGGCTCTTCTCAGGTGCACCCCGTTTTACTTAGGAAATAAGAAAATAATTTCTATAAAACCTCTTCTCCGAAACCAGAAGTCATGTAGCTTTTTTGGCATGTAGCTTTTTCTAGTGGAATTCTACCGGGGACGTTTATATCATACCACATGAATTATATTTCGGCTCTGCTTAGGCGAATTCCATTTTACTTAGTAACTAAGAAAAAACTGTAAAAATCTTCTGTGAAACCAGAAGGCAGGTATATTAATTTTTTTGGTATATAACGTCTCTAGAGTCTATATTTTTCACTTGATTGTCGTCAGAATTGTTCAGAATGATGGTACCATCACATGGGTCTTTCGAATTAGATGTCGATTCCCGATAGCATCCTTTCCGACTATATGTTCCCCAACAATAGGTTGATCATCCTAGACCTGTGTTGGGTAGTTTCTGGAGGCAAGGAAAAGATGCAATGATAGGGCTGGTGTGAGAAATGCAAGGAATCCATTGTCAGGGTGTTCCAGCCGCCACGATTTAACTAAAATATTGTTGAAAGCGGCAAACAAACAAGCAAACAAATCCCTTCTAGCTAGGACCTTATCCGTGAATAGTCATACACGAAAAAAGGGATATAATCGAAATTTAGAAACAGAATCCTAGGTAAAGCTAAAGAGTCCACAGTTTTCATCGAATTATCTTCAAATTTGATCAAAATGATTGTTTGAGGGATCAATACAATTGTTCCCTTTGAAAATGTGGATTGGGCATCAATCAATAGAAAGGGGCCTTATTGAAATTTGATAATTAGAATTCTCGTTCTCTTTTCTTCGTGTATGCATGGAAATTGATTAAATTATCACTTAGTGTTCTACATCATGTTACTATGTGCATATTGATGTGGTCTGTTGATTTTATACTGCACCAAAGAGAAAGTAAACTTCTTGATAACTAAACCCCTCTTTTGTTAATGGTTATATTCATGTGAAACACCACTTGTTGTTAGCGTTTGGTGTGTTTTTTCTGAGTTTACGTAAATAGATCCCTTCATATCAAAAACCTTTTATCAGAAACAGGTTTTAGTGAGTTTTCTAAGATTTATTTTGTTTATAAATTTATGACCTACGTCGCTTGAGTGAAATAACCACGTTGAATATTTTTGATATTATACGGGTGTTATTACACTAGTGAAATAAATATGCAAGTGAGCTCAAAGCGAATAGCAACGCTATTTTGTAACCGCGAAAATGGCGTCATAATGTATAAAATGTGAAGTAAGTTTAAACAGAGTTATCAGTTTCGCGGAATATTGCAATTTTGAATTTCAAGAATTTTGACGATATTTCGCAAAAACTCGGGTAAAATTATACATATTAAAATATCAAATTTGTGCTCATAAAATATCGAATTTATAACATACGTCATCTAAAACAGATATAAAGTCGGCGTAGCCTCGTTTTTATCGGTTTATAGATGACTCGTTTAATACATTCGGTATTCAATGATCACTAATTCAATGTTCTCTATGGATACCACTGTACCTCTATAGGTACACCCCCCCCCCCCAATTTCGCATCGATTTGCAAATCAATTCCCACAAAATGTTTTTCATCGAGTGACAGTCCTCATATTTTCGTTGTTACGTAAAATCATTCTTTGTAACAGAAAAAATATAATTTTTGTCAAAGCTCTTGCTAACAGACTCCCACTATGTTTATGTAAAGGTTTTCATGAAACTTTCACAGATAATTGTTCATTATGAGATCTTAAGCATATTTTTGTGATGTGTCAGATAAAAAAGAACACCCCTATGTATTTTTTATTATACGTGTATAGCGGACAATCCTTATGATGTTCCTATTATGTTGCAAAGCTCACCGCCTGTGGATTCGAAAATGTGAATGAGATAAGATCTGATTACCTGCATTTAGAATTATTAGATTTATTAGTAGGTAACCCTTACGGGCTCCACCGTGCCCTATTTACCTTGAAAAATTGGGAATTTATATAAATATTACAATAAGCTATACGTATTCATAGAGTGACATAGGCGTGATATGTTCGTGCGTGCTAGATAATGTAATGTAATGTTTAATGTTTCCCATTTAGGATCCATCTAGTTTCAAAGAAGAAACAAACAAAAACAATCCAACAAACAAAAACATGTGAGCCATCAAGGAAAATCGAAGTACTTTTGTTGTAAAGTCGCAAGTGTTTAAGGATATTGCCCATGGACACGTATATAAACTCGTCGAACAAAGTTACATGCATTCTAAAAACATATTGGGACAGGCAAACAATGCTCGTTACAAGCGATTTCTCTTTCTCAAAATTACACAAGTATTTGTGTAACTATTTCCTCGATCTAATTGTGATGTGAAACTGAAACCGTATTTTTCTACAATATTTACAGGCCTTTTAAAACATGCGTTAACTTGTAGTTTGTTAAATAATTTTATAGTATTTTATATCCTCCAGAATGTTACCGGAGAGAGGTGGTTATATTCCGATGGTCATGCCTGCTAACACCAATAGGTACGCAAAATTAGTAAGGTTATTTTGGATCTCAAATTAAATTAATTCAACAGTACAAACACAAATCCTTCAATGAGAAATAAAGACTTTAGACTGGCAGTTCCCCTCTTAAATTTACCTCTGGGAATGTTCACGAAATGACAGCTTTGAATTAAAATATTTCAATTAATTGAGTCTATGCCTGGCATTTCCGAAAGTGATTATTACAAACAAAGGACATCCTCGACAACCTCCCATTGCAAAATGAACTATTTACTGGAAGCTTAGACGGTATAAAGACATTGTTTATATACAAGGCGCTTAGTGAAGTTTCTGGTCAGACTGTTCGAATACATGAATGGCCAGAAGCTTTACTGTGCGTACATGTATGTGGAAATGAAACGCAAGTCAAGTCAAGTAAAATTATCTTCAAATTTGGGGGACACATATCAAGTACAACACAAGTTCTGTAGAGCTTTTCACACTGAGTTGTAGGCTCAATTTAATTTTCTCTGTAGTCTTTTGATTAGAGCTCATAATTCATATTGCCAAAATGTAAATAGAGCGCAGAATTGCGAAGGTGTAATAATGCTGCTCTGTTTTTTCCCCTTAATTATCGCAATCATTATGGATAATTTTCAGGTTTCCACTATGAGTATCATTTTATCCCCTACTTTGTCCACCTATAAATTAGAGGAGGGATAAATAGGTTTCACCCCTTGTGTCTGTCGGTCTGTCAATCCGACCGTCAGTCCGTCCGTAAACCTTTTTCGTTTCCGGACTCTAACTAAAAAACGAAGGGAGCTAGAATCATGAAACTTTAAACAATTGTTGTCCTTTCCCCAATGAGGTTATTGCTTTTGGGTCACAACGGTCCAAGGTTACGGTCACAATTTAACATTGTCTGATAGCTATTTGCGTTTACTTGGACAAGCACTGGTAGGGGTATTAGTCCGCTTTGCGCCAGATCAAGTTCGATACTTAGTTATAACTCGTAGATCAAAACTCATATTTACCGGTCAATGTCACACGTTAAAAATAAACCCGTCGAAAGCACTTTTCTCCAATTTATGAATAGGTTTTAGAATAATTTTATACATTTTGATGCTTCAGCATGCAACTCAGATCTAGCTGTCTTTATTAAAATAGGCAGTTACAACTTTTCATGCTGAACCATCGAATCGTTCTGCTTGATAAATTTAAGAATAATTTTGCATATTAATTTGATGGCGTAAAGATGTAACCGAATTTAAAGGTTTATAGACACTTAAGGCTGATTAGCGCCGAGCAATCGCAACATTCTGTACCATAAGTTCATCCCGACGGATGCACTCATCCTTTCCGACAATTTGTCTCCCAACAATGGGTTGATGATCGTAGACCTATGTAGGATAGCATCTGGAGGATAGGAAAGGATGTAATGGTAGTACTGGTGTGAGAAAAAACAGGAATCGATTGTTAGATGTTACAACCACGCGATATAACTGAAACATTGTTGAAGCGGTGTTAAATCCCATTCAATTAAAAAAAAAACAAACCAAATCGTAAGTGGATGCGATATGCGGAATTGATATTTCAAAGTCTTAGTCTATTTCAGTGGATGTTATGTAAAAGTGGTGAAAGTGTTGTCCCATGTCATACTGAATAATACTCCTTGTATAATCATATTAAAATTAAAGTGCTGAAAACACTGGATGCACTTATTTTAGGTCAAATTAAAGTGAAAATACAATTATGAAACTTTTTAAAAAATCAGGTGGTAAGGACGAAGATCAGACTGCACATAAGTGCAGACTGATCCTTGTCTATACCTCCTGCCAAAGCAGGAATATTCCAGGTTCAGCACGAAAAGGGTTAAAGTCTGTGTTAATTTATTTCAGCCAACACTCTGTGGCTAATGTGCCTGGTATCCACGACCCACCTCCTGCGTATGACTACGTGTTGGGAACAAATTAAAACACATCAATAGACCTGTGCCGTGTGAATTTTTTTTTTGTATCATTTCAAAAAAGTCTAATAGTTTTGAAACATCACCATTATTGAGACGTAAATTCATCACAATTTCCTATATAATACTACATGACGAGCGTATTTTCGTTTATTTTATCGTCGCTACCGTAGCATATGCCCATATGAGCGACGCCCCTAGAAGACGGTTAGTTGCCATGGTTCTTTAACGTGCTCGGTGTAAAGCACCGTCTCGCGAGGCCTCGGTTTAACGTCTCATCCGAAAAACAATTAGTTTTGCTAGTGTACCAGCCCGGGAATCGAAACCACGCGGTCGAACTTCAATGGTTTTGAAGTCTGGTGCTCTACCAACTGAGCTAATCGGGCTGGTGACGACTGGACGTCACAAGCTTATATCAAATGACAAATTTATTAATAGCCATAATAAGGAGAGTGACGAAAATCGGTCACCCTCTGTATCTTTTTTTTATTTCCCTATCACAAGTATTGGGATTCTGAAAATTTTGGATACTGTATAAAACTATGCTTACCTTTGGAAAAACCGTGTTAGCCAAGTGAATATTGCAAATTACGTTGTATGAACTTTGTATTGAGTATTGACATACCTTTGCCATTTATTGAAATTAAAACGATTTTTAACCGTCTTCGCTTGGTGTTTGGTCAATTGTTTCGACCCCTTCTATTACGTCCATTAACAAAAAATGAAACTGGAAACTGTTATACCGGTTGTAGGGATAACCATATCGCTTTATTGTCCTTATTAGCTCCACTTGCCGAAGGTCACTCGGGCTATTGACATGGTGCTGTGTTCGTCGTTGTTCCGTCCTGTCGTTAACTTTTTTTTATAAAAGCTTGTCTCGGGAATTATTGGATGAATTTAAACCAACCTTCACAGGAATGATCCTTGTGTGACCCTCTTTCAAAGTTGTTCAAGGAATTTTGATCCAATGAAAACAAGGCTTTTATGGGCGTGGCTAATTTCTATATATGGTAATATGTGATTTATCTCAGAATCTAACCGAAAGATATCAATTCAATTCTACTAGATTGATCTTTGAGTCACCCTATAACAGTCTACAAAAATAATTTGATTAGATGAAGAAAAAAATGTCTTTTGTTGGCGAAGGTCATTTCTCTATATGGTATTGATATCAATCAAACTTCGCTGATGTGATCTTTGGGTGACATTTTACCAGACTACAAAATAATTAATAAGATGAAAAAATTATGTATTTTATAGGCGGAGGTCATCTATACCGAAAAAGTATTCCCATTATTTTTCCACTTTCGATTTTCAACTTTACAAAAAATGGAATAAAATTAGAAATGACATCGTCCTTATTCGACGTCGTCAAAATCAGGTTAAAATTAACACTGACGTAAAAAAAGCAACAAAAACATTCGCATTTGTAGATCACACTTATGCATGAATAATATTAGCTTTAAAACGACGACGACTATGACGACAACAACAAACAAACAAACAAAAAATATGCTTCTTCGATTGATTGATTGATTTATATAATGGAGTTTAACGCCGCTTTCAACATCTTTTCAATTATATCGCGGCGGCTTCTTCGAACACTGTGAATAGATTAAAAGTTGCATACCCCAATTAATCGAAAAACACATCTCTTCAAATCGTTCTCGAGTCGTGCAGATTCGTGATTTAGAGATGCACGCGCGAGCCTAACAAAATTGATGGTATTCATATTACGCAATGAGCCAGCTTTAATTATGAGTATTCTTGTATTCGATTACGTACCTTTTGAAAAGGTGCTAGTCATTGTATTTTTTTTCTTCTAAAATTACCGATAAGTCTTTATGGGTCAGCAGATGAAAATAAAGCTTTGTGATTTTTCGACAGAAGTACATTGCAACTTTTGTACGACAATATTATTTTGTATTCAACAATGGCGAAAGTGATCTTTGCTAGTTTCGTAGGAATAATTTGCTGCGTGAATCTAGGTAAGTCTAAACTGTCTTTTATATTCAAATTCTGCAATATCCGAACAGTTAAAATTTCCAAGCCTGAAACGTTGAACATTCTAAGACAAGATAAACTTAAACAAACTCTTTATTGGTCAACGCATATTTCTGTCAATTCGATTCACTAGCTAGACTTAAATTGAATAACACATTTTATAAAATAACTGATACCAAGGAATACCTTTCTCCGTTTCAATTATCAAGCCTTTACAATTCTTTATTACATAATCTCAGTTTATTCTATTGATGCACAAAATTTAGTGAGTGATTTAAGGTTTATTTTGTCTATACAGGTATAGAAAAAATTTACGTTTGATCATTCACTTAAACTTGTGTACATATATACCGGTATTTCGGTTCATCAACCAACAGGGGAATCCTGCAGCGGAAGCGTGAATCTACTGAGCGATCTGGCCGGGAGAAGCATCCACATAAACTCACTATCTACCGGAATTACAGTAAATGACAAACTTCTGACAGAAGGATGGTACAGGGCCAGTATTGTTGGAACACAGTATTTTATGGCAGATATCAATAATATGCCCCTCCTGGCTTCTTGTGGAACATTCTACCCGATATATCTCGAAGGTATGAATATAAAACTATATAATTTTTGATACCTCGACGTCAACAACGTACGGTCAGAAACTCGCGGTGTGCGCCGCTTGGTGCATAGTGCATGTGTTTGAGCGCTTATATCTTGACATCCGTTTAGCTTACTTCTTTTAAATTTGGTGTGCGAGCAGAGAAAAGAAAGCTAAATAAAATGATATGATTTATATTTTCATATGATCAGCAATTTTTGAGATATGGCGTTAGTCCACGAACTTCTGGAATACCCATCGTACATGTTCTTTGCAACAAAAAGTAACATTTAACAATAAATTATTTTTGTACATAATTCGGCTTCAAGTTACTCTATAAAATCGTATATGTGTAAATGTAATTACAAGTTTTATATAACTTACTACATGTAATAGTTTAAGATTAGCCCTGCGTTCAGGGTTGTACAAAGTTTGCGAAAGCTTTAGCATACTTCCCCTTTTTGCATGTTATTGTACGTTCAAGGCGGGATCATAAACACCTCTTAAACGTTGCGTTTAAACGTTTCTATTCTGAGAGCAGACAGTCCTTTAAAATTCCATCGGTGCAATGCTCTACAGCCGGGTTGAGTGGATTTCGTTAAAACTATTTTGCCCTTAAGGTAGTGGACTCGTAAAACTGTAGTTTCGCAGAGTTTTGGAAGTCAATAACTTTAACAGTGTAAACCGAGGTTTTGTATAAAAAAATCGTATTAAAATCTCGGTTCACTTTTTGAAAGATCATGAGTCCCGAAATGTTGCGGAACTATTACGGGTCCACTACCTTAAACACAACTTGACGATGGTTTGGCTCGAACTATCGGCATTATACGAGTCAGGCGCCTGAACCACTCTACCATCGAGGCATTCAAACATTTCTGAAATGCGCTAAATGTATCGCTTTGCTCAATTGCTTAAAAGTTTAGTAAAATCGTGTATTAAAAATCGTTGTTTTTTTTTCTTGAATTTCAAGCCCAGCGCACACGTTTGACTTTTATTAAAACAGAATGCATTTATTGTCAATATACTAGACAATGTAAAATGCATATTTTTTTAACGATAACTTAATCAGTTATAATGATTCTTCGTTGAAAGAAATAATCGGATTTATATAATATGACTTACGTCGCGGTAGTGAAATAACCCCGTTGAATATTTTTGAAATTACACGGGTGTTATTACACTAGTGGAATAACTATGCAAATGAGCTCAAAGCGAATAGCAACGCTATTTTGTAACCGCAAAAATGACGTCATAGTGTTTATATGGTGACGTCAGTTTTAAACGGCGTTATAAGTTTCGCGGAAAATTGAAACGTTGAATTTCAAGAATTTTGAAGATTTTTCGCTAAAATTCGGGTCATATTATAAATAGAATATAAAATTTGTGCTCATAAAACACCGCATTTATTAAACGAGTCATCTATAAACAGATAAAACTCGGCGCATCCTCGTTTTTATCTATTAATAGATGACTCGTTTAATAAATTCGGTATTCCATGACCATTCATTCAATATCCTCTATTTATTTCGCCTCCATTTTCAGATGTACATCCTGAGACATTCACACTACAAGCGTCTAGTATAATGGTAACAGCGTGTATGAGATCAGACCTGTTCGTGTGTGATCAGACGTACAATGTTGAGATCAGAAAGTGTGGGGATGAAATACAATACTACCTCAAGCCGACAGTGAGAAACGCCGGCTATTGCTTCGGTAAAAAAAAGTTGTTTAAAAATTATTAATTACCGTCAGTCTATTTGCTTTCAAAATTTTTCTTTGATTTTAATAATACGTGTGAATAAGGCATACAGTTAACAGCATCGTAAAATTGACCAGATGAATGATTTTGGAATGAAATTGAGTGAGTAGAAGGAGCGAGTTTTGAGTGAATTAAATGGGAGGCAATCCAATATGACAATTTTTATTCAGGATGAACAAATTAGCGATATTCGTTTCCTCCCTTAAATAAGATTTGCATACAAGTTCTATAAATAGCTTCCCATTTCTTCAAGAACCTATGAGACGCTTGTAATTTGAATCATGTCAGTAACGTCGGGGTATTTTTAGCATTATTTTATTTGAATGGCGATTCTATCTTTTTAAGAGAGTTTGGAGCGTTTTTGAATGGTTTGAGTGAGTGTTTGTAATGAATGAATGAAGCGCTGAGCGAGTGATTTCGAAATGAAATAACCATAGTAAGTCAAGGACCAAATTAATTTTTCGGTCCGATTGATTCTGTTTGTCTCATGTTAGTGACCATATACAGTTATTAACATCGCGAAATTGACAAGTTGAATGATTTTGGAATGACTTTTTAATGAAATTGAACGAGTGTGTGAAGCGGGGTTTGAGTGAAATTAAAGGTAGGATATCCAATAGCGCTATTTTTGTTCAAGATGATCAAAATTAGCGATGATTATTACCTCCTTTAATAGCATAAAAATACAAAAAAGTTCCCAAAAAAGCGTTTTATGTCTTCTCGAACTAATCAGACGCATCCGATTCCAATCAAGTAAGTGAAATAGTGGATTTCTGAAGCATTTAAAAAAAAATATGGAGTTGTTGATCTTGTCTTTTGTCGTGATTTTGGGGCTTTTTTGAGTGGTTTTAGTGAGTTTGAAATGAATAAATTTAGCGCTTAGTTAACGATTTAGAATGGTTTTGATCGGAATGAGTGTCAATTTCATCACGAATAAATAACGTTTTTTTTAATATATGAAATGTGCCGTGACGGAGTTCAAGAAACAAGATCACCGATCGATTAATTAAGTTTTCATTGAAAAATGTTCTCAAGCCCGATCGCTTCTGTACGAAAAAAAAAGACGGTTCAAGTCATTCATTTAGGGGGAATCTACTGTTGACCTTCGTCTTCTTGTCATTGACACTCTTCTTTAATAAAACCATTCCAAATCACTCGCTCAGCTCTCCATTCATTTATTCCAAGCACTCGCTCAAAACATTCCAAAACGACCCAGTATCGTTACGATCAACTTTTAATTCAAATCGATCCAATCATTGAACTTTTTATTTATCGAATGGAGCTTTGAAGTCGTCTGCTTAGGTCGAAAAGATACACAAACAGAAACATGCATTATTTTTTTAAAGGTGCTCATTCACAGTTTTTCATAGAATAAATACAAAACTTTTTCTTAGATTTGGAAATATGTGTATTTTCAGACTATTAAGAATGGCTCGAAGCATTGGCACTAAAAACAACATATTTCAATAATTTTGTAACTTATCTTTTCGAAGTGGCAAGATCAGTAAGGAATCCAGTCTATTTATTTCTAGTCTATGTATTACAAAATCATTATTTTCCGTGAATAATCTTTCATTTTTGCCTGTATTGATAAGAAGTTTCCAGCTGTCAAATACGTTAACCTTAATCTTTGATTGAATAAGTTAATCATGCCGAAAGTCAAACGAAAATAGTTGGTTCGAAATTGAAGAATATTTTTTTAGCGTTAGTAGTCACTTTATTTTTCAGAATGAATTTAACATATAAATTCGGATATATCGGTCTTTCTTTCAATGCATTACCAGATTGAATCTTATTATTTTCAAGGCTTCAACATGATGAGGTAGTTAATTCCAAATGATTTTACGAAAAATATTAAAATTCACATTTTCCCAATCCGTGCAAGAGCAGCTTTAAAGGAAAGTAATAAATTATCGCTAATTTCGTCAAATTAGACGAAATTAGCGTTATTGTAATACCTTCCCGTAATTTCATTAAAAACCCCCTTCTCTTACTTATTCAGTGTCATTCCGAAATCATTAAAAAATCATTCAGCTTGACCACTTCGCGATATTACTAACCGTAGAAGAAGTTTTGATTTCTAATACAGTTTAAAACATCGTGAACTTTTTTAGTGAGTTTGGGGCATTTTTATATGGTTTGAGTGAGCGTTTGGAATAAAAGAATGGAGCGCTGAGCTAGTGACTTGGAATGGTTTTGATCGAGATGAATGTCAATTTCACGCTGTTGTTAACTGTATCATTCAGTGATTGATGATGAGTCACTCGATTTTTCATTGCAAGCAGCGATATACGTACTTCTCCGTTTGTGTTTCAACGCCAGAACAGGTAAAAGGCCTGATTTCATATATAATGATAGGTGCAATTTTGAAATAGACAACAGTGACTATGTAATTGATAACCCACCAGTCCGGGCCTCTATCGATAATTCGTGCAATTGATTGATTGATTGAATGGGGTTTTACGCCGCTTTCAACATTATTTCAGTTATATCGCGGCGGCCGGAGCACCTAACAATGGATTCCTGGTATTTCTCACGCCAGTACTACCATTACATCCTTTCCTAGCCTCCGACTGCTATTTCACATAGGTTTACGATTATCTACCCATTGGTGAAAGCCAACGTCGGAAAGGATATTTGCCGCCACCGGGGATCGAACCCACGACTTCCAGATTGGAAGTCTTATGCCTAACCAACTGCGCTATGGTGGCGGCGATAATTCGTGCAATAGTCACGGGTTTAAATTGATTGAGCTATGTAAAGCTACAATGCTTCGCATTGTTAACGGTAGAATTGGCCAATCGAATAAATTCACGTTTTATTCTCGTAACGGCTCATCGGTTATTGATTACCTCACGCATGAAACAAATATTTCGAAAATAGAATTCTTTAGTGTTCAACCCTTTACCGAATGGAGCGATCACGCACCGTTATCGTTCGTGATAAACTGTGACAAAATAGTAAATCAAAGTAATATTAAAAATGAAACAAAATATAAATGGGACGATAATCGTAAAAACGAATTTCGTGCTGGCATTATTTCAAATTTAACGTTATTTAATTCTATTATAGATAATGTTGATTTTACAAGCCAAACCTCCATTAATACTACAGTAAAGGAATTTACGGATACCATTCGAAAGGTGTCAGACCCTTTATTTTCTAAGCATTATGTTTCGAACAAGAACGCTTTCTTTGACAATGATTCAATCGTAAAAAATGCTGAGTGGTTTGACGCGGAGTGTGTCCAAGTTAAAATACCTTATACAGAGGCTTTGCGCAAATTCAATCTGTCGAAATCGTACGAAGACAGATTAAACCTATGTTTTTACAAAAAGCAATATAAAGATTTGATCCGCAAAAAGAAACGATTGTTTTACCAAAAGAAAATGACTGAAATTGAAAAGTTAAAGCGTAAACAGCCCAAAGAATTTTGGAAATATTTCAAACAAAAGAACAAAAAACAAACTAATGATATTCCTTTAGAGGAATTCCGTAAATATTTTGAAACCTTAAGCGACTGTTTAAATACTACTAGCAACGATGAAGCCGAAAATTTTGCAAATCTTGTCTTAAATAATGAAGAAGATATTCCATTTCCAGAATTAGATAATCCCATTACTGAGAGCGAAATTAAAGATGCTATTAATTTGCTAAAGCACGGAAAATCTGTTGGCTCCGACTGTATTATGAACGAATATTTCAAAGCAAGTATGGATATTTTAGCCGGCCATATTTGTGATATATTTAACGCCATCTTGAAATCAGGTTTTTTTCCAAATCAGTGGACAGAAGGAATAATTTTACCATTATACAAGAAAGGTGATATAAATGATGTAAACAATTACAGAGGTATAACTTTGATCAGCTGCTTTGCCAAATTATTTACAAGTATTTTGAATAAACGTATCGTATCCTTTTGCGAAAGTAATAATGTCATTTCAGATTCTCAGTTTGGATTTCGCAAGAAATCATCCACTATCGATGCTGCTTTTGTTCTTATGTCATTAGTGGAACATTACTTGAATCAAAATAAAAGACTCTATGTTGCATTTGTTGATATGAATAAATGTTTTGATTCAATATATAGAAATGGCCTTTGGTTAAAAATGTATCGACAAGGCATCCGCGGCAATATTTTAAGAGTTATTCGAAATATGTATCAGAATATTAAGTCTTGTGTTAAATCATGCTCTGAGTACACACATTATTTTCAATACGCAGTCGGATTACGCTAAGGAGAAGTATTATCACCAATGTTATTTTCTTTGTTTGTTGAAGATTTGGAATTGTTTCTTGTAAATGGTCCCGAATCACACTATTAATATTGATGAAATAGTGTTTATTTTATTACTATTTGCCGATGACATAGTAATTTTATGTAAAAGCCCATTAGAACTTCAAACTAATTTGGATCATTTGAACAATTACTGTAATACTTTGGGTCTTACAGTAAATGTTAAAAAAACTAAAGTCATGGTTTTTAGAAAGAGAGGCGGTAAATTTGAAAATGAAAAGTGGGTTTTCGATGGCAGAAATATTGAGGTCGTAGATAGTTTTAACTACTTAGGAGTTTTATTTCATTATACTTGCAATTTTTCAAGTAACCGTGATTATCTTATAAGAAAAGCTCTAAAAAGTTTGAATTTTTTATTAAATAATTGTAAACAATATGATTTAAGTCCCAACCTTCTTTGTGAATTATTCGATTCCTTTGTCGCCTCAATATTACACTACGGATGTGAATTATGGGGGTTTACAAAATCAAAGGAAATTGAACGCGTTCATTTAAAATTCTGTAAACGTTTGCTTCATTTAAGACCCAACTATTGCAATGCAACTGTGTACGGTGAACTGGGTCGAATACCTTTATTTATTGAAAGATATATTCGACAAATAAAATACTGGTTTAAAGTGAGTAACTCAAATAATGTACTTATACAAACAATTTACAAACAGTCTCTTTCAGACAGCAACAATGGACTAAAAAATTGGGTTACAAATATCAAATACATTTTTGATAGTTACGGTTTTTCTCAATTTTTTACAGACAATGCAAATCTAAATCAAAATACTTTCACTGCCATTTTGAAAGAAAGAATGATTGATGTTTTTCGAAATGAATGGTATTCATCAATTAGAAACAGTACAATGCTTCAGTCCTACTCCTACTTTAAAAGCTCTCTGAAATATGAAGATTATTTAGATATAACACCAAAAAGTTACAGAGTTTATTTTACAAAGCTTAGAGTCTTTTCACTCCCACTTAGAATTCAAACAGGCAGGCAGGGAAGAAACAAAATACCAAGAAATATGAGAAATTGCCAATGTTTTAATAGTTTTGATATTGAAGATGAGTACCATTTTGTTTTAATATGTCCAAGTTTCAAAGAATTTAGAAGAAAATATATTAACGAATTCTATTATAAACGCCCTTCCGTTTTCAAATTTCACAAACTATTAAATGCTACAAATAAAACAGAAATTATTAATATATGTAAGTATGTCAAAGAATCTTTAACGAAGAGAAATACGCTACTAAATACCCTACAAAACTAAATCACTTAAAGGTCATCCTCAATAACTATTCAGTTAATTCATTTGAATTTATTTCAAAGTTCAAAATTATTTTCATAAATTAATTACTTATAAAGCTGAATTTTCCACACTAATATTGCCTTGTTTATCGTTGTTTTGTTTTTGTTTTTTTGCACTTGTTTGTAAATACACGTGATGTTAATTATGTAAAACTTTATGTATTGTGAATATGTACCATGTACACGTCAAAAAATAAAAGATCTGTTCTGTTCTGTTCTGTTCTGTGTCTTCGTGGACCAATCATACACTTAAAATCAACACCAGTCAATAAAATATTAGAATAGTTTAATGGATTTGAATTAATAGTTGTTTAATTTTTTCATTAAAATAGGATTGTAATTATGTTTTTCTCTGTTCATGATGTCTAGGATATTGACCTTGTCAATTTCACGATGTTGTTAACTGTATGACCTACGTCGCGGGAGTGAAACAGCACCATTGAATATTTTTGATATAACACGGGTGTTACTACACTAGTGGAATAACTGCAGATGAGCTAAGAATGAGCTAAATTTCTATGTGTTTAAAGATGACTCGTTTAATATATTCGGTATTCCATGACCACTCATCCAATATCCTCTAACTACAGAATGTACCGACACTGGGTTACCGAGGATGACGTTGATATATTTTGGCAATTGGATCCTTCGTCGTTTCTTTGGAATCGACCTAGGGGATAATTAGGAAACAGAACTTGAACAGATCATCATTTACCATGCGTTTAGTATAAAAATGATACGAAACGTTTAAGAAATGATACACATATCCCGCTTTGCACGTTTGTGCCTTGAAAAGCGATTTATCATTCAAAATAAATCTGAAAGCGGAGTTGGTTTAAAAACAAACAACAACGACGAGAAAACGAGGCTTGTTTATGTGAGCGGAAAGGAATCATCTTGGATTTTCATGATATAATTATTTTAAAAAGAAAATAGCAAAGCAAAAGCCAATCCAGATCAATTTTTAAGCATGAAGTTCAAAATTGTTTGATCTTTGCCACTCTCTCACCCACTCAAAATCCGAAGTCTGAACAAATTGAATACTTTTCTGACACCATAGATGCTATTTTTGCATTGAAGGTCGCATTTGTTCAACTTCGAACATGTTACACTATCTTTTCAGATACAACAGCCTCCATTATTTCATTGGCCTCCACATCTTCAACAACCAGCACGACAGCGACTACAATTACACCGCCTGGTCAAACGACAATTGTAACAACAAATAGTCCGACGACAACAACAGTTACCTTGCCGAATCTAACGACAGTAGTCACAACAAATAGTCCAATGACTACACCACTTATACCGCCTAATCAAACGACAAAAGAAACAACAAAAAGTCGAACGACAACAACAGTTACACAATCTAATCCAACGACAATAACTACAACAAAAAAGCCCACGACGACAACAGTAACGCCGCCTAATCCAACGACAATCGTTACAACAATGAGTCCGACGACCACAGTAACGCCGCCTAATCCAACGACAATCGTTACAACAATGAGTCCGACGACAACAGTAACACCGCCTAATCCAACGACAATCGTTACAACAATGAGTCCGACGACCACAGTAACGCCGCCTAATCCAACGACAATCGTAACAACAATAAGTCCGACGACCACAGTAACGCCGCCTAATCCAACGACAATCGTAACAACAATGAGTCCGACGACCACAGTAACGCCGCCTAATCCAACGACAATCGTAACAACAATGAGTCCGACGACAACAGTAACACCGCCTAATCCAACGACAATCGTTACAACAATAAGTCCGACGACCACAGTAACGCCGCTTAATCCAACGACAATCGTTACAACAATGAGTCCGACGACCACAGTAACGCCGCCTAATCCAACGACAATCGTTACAACAATGAGTCCGACGACCACAGTAACGCCGCCTAATCCAACGACAATCGTTACAACAATTAGTCCGACGACAACAGTAACGCCGCCTAATCCAACGACAATAGCTACAACAATGAGTCCGTCGACAGCAAACGTTTCACCGCCTTATCCTACGACAACAATAAAAACAGAAAGTCCCACGACAACAACAGTTACACCGCCTAATCAAACGACATTCGTAACAACAAGTAGCACAGCAACGACTATTGTCTCACAATCTCGATTAACAACAACAGAAACATTAAATAATCTAACGATTACAGTGACAGAAAAAAGTCCAACGACAACATTCATTACACAAACAAGTCTCACGGCGACAAATGTTAGTGGAACTGATCCAACGACTCCAACGGTTACGCAAACTAGTTTAGCGCCGACAATAGATAATCAAAGTAATCCAACGTTGACAGTAGCTGGAGAAAATAGTGAAACGATGACAACTGTTACACAACACGGAAAAACGACTTTAACAGATCATCATAATAGCCTTATGACAACAAGCGTTCTAAAAAATAGTTCATCTACGGCACCAGCCATACAGAATAGTCAACCTCCATCATTAATTACGTCTACAAGAGAAAATAACTCCTCAAGACCCAGAAATAAGGGAGAGAACAATAAATCGGATAATGGTAATTATGTAAATAATCTTTAATCATTTTCCACGGTCCATAAAGATTTCTCGGTAGGTTTTCACATGTTACTTTCGTCAAGATATAATGTCTTGTTCTAAAATGTTCATGTTTTGCCCCATTTTTGCTTTAAAGAAAGAGAATAATCGTTCTTTTTCGACAAATTTTTAATTGTTGATCAATTAATACTATATATTTTCATTCAATTCACAAATTGAAGTAGAAAGTATATCTTACACTAAACAGACAGTCCTGTATTTATAAAGTTCTGCATTAAATGAACACTTATTTTCAATGAGTTGTATTGCTGAATCTAATTGTTCGCTTATCTCCGCTTGAAATCATATGCACCAAAAGCAAAAGAGTTCGTGTTATTCCAGTGTCAATCACATTACATTATGTCCAGTGTTTTACATACAAATTTCAATTAATAGGTAAAAAGAAGATTAGTTTTTTATTTGGAACTAAGGGACGTGACACCTTTTGCATCAAACATAACAATTCTTTAGATTGAAAGAAATGATGAAAAATAACTCTTACTTGCATGCATTATATTCGAGGCGAAGCGCTTTGATTCTTTTGGCCTTTAACCTTCTAGTAATCAGAAATGGTATTCAAATTTTGACCTCCTTATCCCAATTGCATTTTTTATGAAAAAAAGAGACACTATTTAGTGTTATTTGGATTAAGAGCTCAAAACTAGAAAAATATTTTCCCACTATATTCCCAACAAGACTTTGCAAGAAGCTAAAAGTTCAAAGGATCAAAGTCTTTAGCATCAAGTACGACTGGTATAAATCGCATTCATTGCATTCAAATGAATATCTGGCCAGACTTGATGTTCATTTCCTTTCCCAGATGGCAGGTTTTCGCTTCGATAACTTCATTGAGAAACGTAGTTACATTTTACTTTAACATGTTTCCAGGTTTGAGTGGGGCCGTCTTAGGTCTAATAGTGGGAATATGTTGCCTTATTGTCGGAGTACTAGTATTCTTAGTATTTCTGTTGAAACAGTAAGTATTATCTTCCACCAAAACAAGCGCGGTTAATGTATAAAACACGTTATTTTTTTAAGAAGTGATTTTAGCATGTAATGCAGTGCTTTTCACTTTTGTTGGTTCGCTACTTAAATTGTGATTGCGAAGAAAGTTCTCATTAAAAGGACTAACAAAGTTCAATCTCTTTACTATTTCATTTATATCTAATATATAGTATGACCATTGTCAGAAACAAAACCTATTTAAAAACAAAGGAATTTAGAAGGATTATAGCATTGAAATTACAATGTTCGTATATTTACTTTTTTGTCAACCAACGCGCACCGAACGGCCGAGTGCGTGCACCCGGAGGCGGTGCTTTTTTTTCGAAAGACTTGAGATGTGGTCAATACCATTTTATGAAAGTATTTACCTGTTGAAAACGGAAAGAAAAAAGATGTGATTCTTGTCTTATACTGTGTTAACCTTTTTTTTAAATGATATTAACGAAACTAGAAAAAAAATAGAAGGGAAAATAGAGAAATTGCTTTCAGTAAAAAAATCGACCTTTAATGTTGGAACCTTCGTTTTGGAGAAATTAAAAATTATAGATCGCTGCTTTCAATGATAAATCGTTTGACTAATCAATCACTGTATGAAACAGTTAACTACTCGTGAAATTGACATTCATCTCAAGCAAATCCATTCCAAATCACTAGCTATAGCGTTCCAAACATTCACCCAAACCATTCAAAAATGCTCCAAACTCCCATTAAATTCACTCAAAACTCGCTTCACACACTCATTCAATTTCAGTCCAAAATCATTCACCTTGTCAATCTCACGATGTTGTTAACTGTACCGGAATGACTTTGATCTCCACCACCTTTATACAGTTAACAACATCGTGATATTGACAAAGTGAATATTTTTGAAATGAAATTGAATGAATATAGGGAGGTAATCCAATATCGCTATTTTTGTTTAGGTTGAACAAAATTAGGGATATTTATTACCTCCCTTTATATAATATGCATACAAATTCCATAAATAACTTCCTATTTCCTTAAGAACCTACCAGACGCGTATAATTTCAATAATTTCAGTGAAATATTTCAGTGAAGTAGCGGTCTCTTCTACATATAGTGCGGTGCCTTATGTAATTCCGTAGGATTTTCGTGCTGAAATTGATTTTTTTGGTTTAATTGATTGTTTAGGGGTCAAACAATCGGAAGCTGTGCGGGTCCAAATTTTTCGGGTCTGTTCCCTAATTTTATGGGCTCTCAAAGGAGCCCTTATGGGCAAAATGGGTATTTTCCTAATACTAGGTTAAGGAAAGGTGTTTTATTTTTCTTCTTAAATGATTTCTTTAGTATAACAATGTATTTAGTTTTAGAACATTTTAGAAAATACAGTAACCCATATTTCAAAAGCTTTTCAACTATTTTTGGGCTCTCAGAAAGCCCAAAATAGCAATTTTGGCTGTTTCCGATGGGTTTAGGAAAACATTTTTTTGTTTAGAGATGATTTATTAAGCTCTGTTTGGTATAAAGTGTTGGTTGGTATTGACACACTTGCAGGTCCGTGTTCTCTATGACCATTTTATGAATTTATGGGCTCTCCGACATAAAAGCCCATGTGAACTGATTTGGGTGTTTTTTTGAATAATGGTCACAAAAAAAGGTAATTTTCATTGCGATTGAACCGTTCTCCAATTACTTTCAGCACGTTTTTGTATTTAAGAAAGCTTTTGGTATAATAAACAATAAGCCCATATTTAAAGTCTATTATTCCTTTTGATTGGTTTGCAAAGGATCCCATTAAAGCCAGACCATGAGTTTCTGAAATTGGGTTTTAAGAACAACGACACTTCTTATGGTGTTTACGGGTACCAAAATTGCTGTAAATGATTCTTTATTGGTTGAAACAAAATGTCGATCGAAATTCTTTTATCCAACAACGAGATGTTTAATCAATTTTACTGAATCTTAATGAGCCCTTGTGAACGAACACGGATACTTTGCCTAAAAATGGGTGAGGAGAAATCAATTTCTTGTCTTAAACATTTCTCGAGCCACATTAAATTAAGTAGGGTTATATTGAGGGTAGAATTTAAAAAAAAATATGAATCAAACATCCAAAGCCCACACATAATTATTGGCGCTCGCTGAAGCCCATATGTGCTGGTTTGAATACCCTCTAAATATATGAAGGGACTACTCTATAGTTTGAAGCTTTCTTACACAAGACTAAAATCATTGCAGTCGAAATTACCTAAAATATGTAACCCCGGTCGACTGTATCAAACACGCTTTATTTAAGCTGCTCTTTCACAGATTGGGAAATGCGATTTTTATTTTTTTTCTAAATTAATCGGATATTATGTCTTTATCGTGTAAAAAAACTCTACAATTAAACTATTCGATCTTGTAAGGCAAGAAAAAAAAGACATATTCCTGAAGTTAGCGGAATTCCATTCTGAAAAAATAAAGCAACTAACGCCTAAAAGATTATTCTTAAATTTTGAGTCAAGTATTTACGCATGCAATTCGGTCTGTTTGTCCCATTCTTTCAAAGGTCAAGGTCGAAGTATTTGTCAATTGGGGAACTTCATATCGAAACATGCGAAAAATGAAACATTATAAATGAAAATTAATAATTTCGTAATCTATAGACTGGATATAAAAGACTGGTTCGTCACTGACTGGTTCGAACATTCAAGCTATATTTTTTGATGAGTTGTTTTTAGTACCATACCCATGTGCGATTCTTAAACATAGAAAAAAATCACATATTTCCAAAACTAAGAACCAGATTTGTATTTGTTCTATGAAGAACTGTGAAAGAGTAGCTTTAAGCACACAACCATGGTCATCACACCCATTTTACTGAGAGACTTGTCTTTACTGTAAGATACAAGATTGTGGAGAGGTGTAAGGTCGAAAAGGAGAATGTAAATATTTTTGTCGAATGAGAAACACAATTTCGTGACAATTTTACTGATGGTGAAAATTACTCAATCTGTAATGTGGTGACATGAGTGTTCTGACCTTCACGATCACTTTACTATATCTTCTTTTTAGTTGCCACAGTAGGTGCCTTAGTTGTTTCATACTGAAAGAGTCAAGAGACTCAGTGCAAAGGAATGCTAATATTTTTCGATGATCACAGAAGCTGTTTCCTTGACTTAAAAGTTTCATTAATAAATCAAAGTTTATTTAAACTTGAAAGTTTTCGATGTTATCGAGCTGTTCTTGTGGGTCTTATTTTAAAATGACTGGTAAAAAACCAATTCTTTTTATTCTGTCTTGACTTAAAGAAATTTTCCTTGTCACTGTGAATGTTCTACGCGTCTTCTAAACCAAAACAACATACTTATCGTTGGTAATTTTTAAGAAGCATTCGCTTGTATGACCAATGAAAACTAGTTGGTCAAAGTCTGTTTCTTTAGATTTGAACGGGTTTGAGCTGTTACCGGAACAGTGAACTGTAGGAGTGTTACACTTGAAGCGGCAATAACAATGTCCGTTCATATCTAGTCTAATAGTTGTTCCATATAAATTTTCAACCTATACACTTAAGAAAACTTATTGTATATTTTTATTTCTTTGAAGACATGTCTACCATAGAAAAATTTTCCAAGTATTTTCTTCAACTATGTGAATCAAGCAATACTAGAGCAGCCTCGCTTCGGATGTTAAGGGCAGTAAAACAATTTGAAACAGAGTAATACGAACAAACTATCAAAAATAAGCCAACGTGATTTTTATTCGTGGGATCTTATAAATTTTAAAGCAAAAATACAACATTGAATCAAAACATATTTATTCGTCGTATATTTATAGAAGGCCGAAAAATGCTCTTACGGGCTTCATTCAGCGCCAATTATATAGGTATGGTCTTTGAAAATTTGACCCATTAACTCATAAGGTCTCAGAAATCCCATTCTTTAGAAATCTTTAATGGAACCAAATTGTTGGCAAAGTAACCATGTTGACTCATATGGGCTTATTAAGGGTCCATATAATCGAAAAAAGTGAGGTAATTGGTTAGAAAAATAAAACGGAATATTTCCGACCCAAAGAGATCATTGATACGATTTACGGTACGAGTGAGCAACATTGAAAACAAACATATTATTTTCAGAAATATTCGTTTATTATTTTAATTTTTCGAATATTTGCCTTATGCAAAAAAACAAAAATCACCCCCCCACACACACACCTTCTCTTATGGGCTACATGCACCGGGGACAATTAAGAACATCGTGAAATTGAAAGATATTCCTGACAAAATCATTCTCAATTACTCACTTAGCGCTCCATTCATTCTCAAAACATTTAAATGGAAGTAGATATTCGGACAGACGTATAAATTTGGACATACTTTTTAAAATATTTTTTTGAAAAGTCAATGACAACAGCGTCTTTAACAAATATTTCTATACATTCTGAGATATATCTCACATAAGTCAGTTTAATTTGTGATATAATGATAGATATGTTGGTGGAAATAAGACTATTTAAAGTCACAAATCCCTGGCTACCTTACGAACTGAAGTGACATTCATACATTGCTGACGAATATTTACTCGGTCAAAGGTTAAGAAATAGGTATGGATTGGCGAGAATTAATTGTAAAACGGATATTAATCGATTAAAATGTCAAAGAGATAAACAATTTTAATAAAATAATCAACAATTATTTGCTCAGAATCGTAATATAAAGCTTTTTTCGAAGTGTCCAATTTTCCACTTTCAGAATTCATCAGAATTAAAAATTCGGACCATACATATTGTATGCTTTGAAAACCAAGTAATATCAATTTATCCCCTTATATTCATTTTTTTCTATGAAATACACGTTAAGACACTTCATGTCAGTGTCTGTTAATATTCTCATTTGTCTGTATTTTATTCTAAATATTTGCAAACTTTCTGCGTCAAAGTCGGTGAATAAATATAGTATCTTTAGTCAAAGCATTTCTGAATTGAAGTTGTAAAGCTTCGAATTAACATTCTTCCTTTAAACTAACAAAATCCGTGTCTACATTCCCCAAATTATCGAAATTCATTAATTGTCCGAATTTCACGCTTTGAGAGAAACATGTTCGAGTTTTACCGCTTGCATGTCCGAATTTTTCCAATCCCGTCCGAATTTATCCGTTTCACATTACTCTCAAACTTCTCGTTTTCACAACGTTTTAGCCATCATTTGCTTCACATTTTTTGGATATAATACAAGTTTAATGACCACTCGAGTGATGAGGATACGGCTAGTGCCCGGGTTTCCACCTGTAGTTCCAGAATCAAGCCTGAAATAAGGTTGGTAAAAAACGTCCGAATTTACCCGGTTTTCCCCTAATGTATATTTTGAAGGCAATTTTCCATGTTTCCTCCCTAAAAAGTCATTCAAAACACGCTCCTCAGAATCATTCAATTCCATTTCGGTAAAATTCTACGATCATTCACTATGCCAAATTCATTTTGAATTAACTCCATGGGTTTGAAAATTTGATTCATTTACTTTTGTACCATTTGTGGTACAAGTAGGCATCGTAAAAAGGGCTATTTTATCAAAAATCGCGAGATTGGCCAACTCCTAAATCTGTTCATATGGGCTCATTTTAGCCAATCAAAAAGCATATCAGAAGTTAAAAATTGAAAAAATAATGTACATCGACACTAACCAACGCTCGGTTACGAGCGAAATTTGAACGTAATTTGAAAAGAAAAGACATTTAAGGAATGTCGTTTTTTGTGAATCTTATATAAGGAAAACACCAAAATCGGCTCATATGGGCTATTATAAGAGCCCACACAAATTCTAAAATGACCATATAGTACATGGACATCCAAGTATTTCAACGCCAACCCACACTTAATACCATACAGGGCTTCAGAAATCCTCTCGAAACAAACAAGGTGTGTTTCCCTTAACCCACTAATATAAAAACACCAAAATTGCTATTTTGGGCTCTGTGAGAGCCCATAAAAGGGTGAAATAAGCTTTTAAAACATGGTTTTTTGTATTTTTTTAGCTCCAATCCACGCTGAATATACAGCAAAACCAAAGAAATCATTTTAGGAAAAAAATACACATCTTATGATCCCTCCTTTAGAAAAATACCTATTTTGCTCATATGGGCCCCTTTGAGAGCCCGTAAAATCAGGGAATGGGCTCGGAAAATTTGGACCCGCACAGTTTGCGATTACTTGACCCCTAAACAATCAATTAAAACCAAAAAATCAATTTCAGCACGAAAATCCTACGGGAGCCCTTTTTCGTACATAAGGCACCGCACTAATACATGTATATTTATTTTGACTTCAGTTTCATATCTTATCCTTTTATGAATTCGGAGGTTTTTTTATTGGTCTTAGTTAGTGTTTGGAGTGAATGAATGGAGCCCCGAGTGAGCGATTTAGAATGGTTTCGAGAGATGAATGCCAATTTTACCATATTACTAGCGTTTTCCAGGGACATATCAGTTTTGATGACAAATAACGTTTTACTATTTCTGATGCCGTTTGCTATGTCGAATGGTGAGGCTAGCAACCCACCAATTGATTGATAACAAAATACGGACCTAAGACATTTAGTTTGTGACCCTTCGTTCAAAAAGGAACCATCTTGGAACTCATTGAAATGGATATTTGAAAAGACATTTGTCCAAGAAGAGTACAACCGGAGATCTCTTTTCAAAGATTATTTCACGGAAAGATAGAATTATCATTCAACAATAGGAAAATCATCAAATTGCGAAAAGTTTCGAGCCTATCCCGTCTGTGCAATCCGCGCAGTCTGAATAGGGTCGACATTCTACGGACAACCTAGTCGGACCCTTTTCTCTTGACAATAATTATTTTTTTTTCTTTTTATTTATTCAGTTACTGTGACAAGCATTCAGATGACGATAATACATTTGTTATGCCGAAAAGAATAGCTACGAACAGGTACGAAAACTGCCCTGCGTTCAGGATAACAAAATGGTGCAAACAGTTTTCAAATTATACCCCGCTTTGCACGTGCACATGCGTGCAAAGCGGGGAATAATAAGAAAAGTGTTTGCACTGTTTTATCATCCTGAACACAGGGCTGTTTCTGTTTATGAATGAAATATATAAATCAAGCGAAAATTACAATTGTGAACTAAGATATACGCTCTAAATGGCTAAAATATTGCTCTCAGAATGGCTCGTTTATATATTGGTAAATTTGTTTCAAACACTATGAAAATGAGCAGATAGGGCTTATACGAACGTCCTTGTGCTCATATGTCCGTATGTAAACATCCGTGTTTCATCCCCTAGAGTGAAATCCGGACAATGTTTAAAGTAGTTTGAATTTACTTCGTACTTTATTGCAAACTAAATAAAGGGTGTTATTTCAGATATACATTTTGGGCAATGACCCTGATATTTATAAGGGGATAATAGAAATTAATCACGTGAGGATTTACTCTGAATCATTTCAGTGTGCACCCTGTGCCTTCAGATGATGTTCCAATGCTGCCAACATTTAGGTTTAACAAGTAAGTTAGTATTATCCATGAGTTGTGCCCTGGCAGGGCGGAGCCTAAGTAACGGGTTGTTGCACTTAAGGTTAAGGGAAATCAGCTTTTATCTAAAATAACCTACTTCCAAAGAGAGTCGACATAATAACTCGAGACCTTAAATCGTGGATTGGTAACCAAACGATGAAATGTGTACACTCTCTTAAAGCAAGTGAATCCTTTAGGTTTTAGGATACAGTTATTTGTACACGTTAACGATGATTACCGAATAAAATTTGAAAGAACACAAACTATTAAAAAGTAAACTCGCAAAATTACGTCACAGTTAAGCCCCGCCCTGCCAGTTCATTAATTACGCAGAACATAACTGCGCGAAAAAGATATTTTCGAAAATGGTAATTATCATATGATATGTATAGTGTATGTATTACAAAAGTTCTGTTATTGAATTGATTGTGAAAATAATTTTTCTAACATAAACGTTAACATTGACCTTTATTATACAAGTTAAAATGCATCTCCCTCTAACGTTCATGTTACGAGTTTTTTAAACCAAATTAAATGCTGCTTCTTTTTACAAAAAAGACAGTTTGCATAGCTAAACAATATGTCAAATTGAAGCTGTAGATGAGCACAAGCAGTTACACACCATTAGAAGCCCCATCTCATTACAGAATAGCCAAACCATTATGGAAAAAGGATATTTTGTTAAAAACCAACAACTTAATTACGGCTGTATAGAATTTGCCTAAATTTGATTAGAATGTAGACAAATGTTCATACTAGGTTTTACTACAACCCTAGATTTAAAACCCGTCTCAAAGGGCTCTTTTAAAACAATCAATTTTCATTTATTTTGTCAACATACATGTCAAACCGGTTTGCTCTATTTTTAAAATAGATGTTAAGTATGATGCAACATCACACCATAATATTTTGAAATAATTTTGCGATTTATTTCAAATTATAGTTTTTTTAATTCAAGGATCTATAATGAATTAGTTAATATTTATCATTTTGTGAAATAGAAATTGATATATTATTAAATAACCTACCGGTTTATAAACTATTAATGTCCATTTATATTCTAATAACACACCATACCTTAAATATGTCTACACGTTCATAAAATTAGAATGACATACATGTCATATGTGTTTATAAAATAAGTCAAAATAAATTGCTTACATAACTACGTTTTAGGCCCGAGTTTTATACCAACGGTTGTAGTAGTATCTAGGTAGTAATTTAGACTGTACTTCGTTTAAACATGAGCCAATTTAATACTACAAACATGCAGTTGCTCGTTCTGTACAAAATGACCCAATGTTTTGGCTATACCGCTATAGTTATGACAGTCTTATGTTGCTTAACTTCTTTCGCTCATAAATAGCTTCGTTTTGATATACGATATGCCTGGACATACCGCTTTTTCTTGGTAAATGAAGTGTCCTTGAAATTAGGCCTCAAACACTTTACATGAACCTAAACAATGTTATCTCTAAAACCTTTATTGCAGGTATGATCGAGAGCTAACAGATGAAATTTCAATGGGTCTACCCGCTGATGCAGATAGGTACACGTTATCATTATCATGTTATACAAATTAACAACATCGTGAAATTGACATTCATCTCGAGCAAAACCATTCCAAATCACTCGCTCAGCGCACCATTCATTCATTCATTAATTCATTCATTCCAAACACTCACTCAAATCATTTAAAAACAATCCAAAATATCGCGGAAAAAGATAGAATCAACAACGTCATTCAAAATAAAAAAGCTAGAAAAAAATCATCGTGCGTATACTGACAGCATTCAAATTGTAAGCGTCTGATAGGTTCTTGAATGAGAAAGCTTTTTATAGAATTTGTAAGCGTATTTTATTAAGGGGGGGTAATATATATCGCTAATTTTGTTCATCCTTAACAAAATTTGCGATATTGAATTACATGCCATTAAATTCACTCAAAACTCGCTCCACACATTTTGTCAAGCTGAATTTGGGAATATTCCTGAGAGCAGCTATTGATTCCAGCACTTTGATTGCAATCCACTTTCTTCCTAGATTTTCATTCACTATTTGATTTTTTACTTTTAATTTATGTTGAGAAACTTGAGCCAGACGAATTCAAAAGTATAAAAATTTGGAAATTGACATGAAACAAAATTTAATCTTAACAATTTTATGCACAAATTTTGTTCTTCTGTGTATAAAAACTGCTTAGTATGATATCCTTAAATAAGACACACAAGAGAAAAAAGACCACACGGGCCCGAGGTTATAAATCTGCTTTGTGCTTAACTGAGGTTATTTTTTTTTCAAATTTAGAATTCAAATTAATGTATGAACATAAAATATATTTTTCAGATATTTATAATTATTCATTCATTGACTGTGCTTCTACATAAGGTGTGTTCCGCTCATACTGTATTTTGAAAATGAGCCTGTGATTGACTTTTTATCAATTTGAAATATGCGTAAGGTGCAAACATTGGGCAGCATAGACAGCCACAAAGTGTAAAAATAAAGTAATCTGATGGTTTACAGAAACCTTAAGACCTTATCTAGCTACTAAATGCATAGTGAAGACTCTGGCCTAACTGTGCGGATGCACATGCTGGTCATAGTCTTTGCTTTGCGCATATTTTAAATTGTTAGAAATCTCACGCACAGGCTCATATTTTCAGACCGCCTCCATTTTGGGACACAGTCAAGTCCCCTTCAATCGAGCATGTACGAGAAAAAGATAATCTTTCGAGACACATAGATGAAACGTGTTTTCTTGAGAGAGATACAGATGGAATTGATAATTATGTCAGAGATACAAACACAATTGACGGATCTTCGAGAGATACAGATAAGATAGACAACCTTGCTGAAGATAATAACAAATGGGACAATCATGTAAGATCTAAAGATAAAGTAAACAGTATGTCAGTGGATACGGGTAAAATTGTGTCCAGTCCTGTAAATGATGCTGTGAACGATGCAGGTCAAACTGTACAGACAACAATTGATATTTCAAGAGATATTAGTGATATCATGCAGAGTATCGATGAAATCGTTCGAAACACAGATGACCTTCGATGAGAATCAAATTAAATTGGCCGACAAAAAATTAGACCTGTAAAACATGTCTTTAAGTTATCTCTAACACTGAAAGAAGTATATTATCTATAGCATAACTTCACACCAAAAGTGGTGACAATTCACTTGCTAACCTGTCGGTATAAACTTATACATTACATTCAGGGGAGATCCGAACACAAGAAAAGAGTTTATTAGTCGGTGAAAAAAGTGAAAATTCGCTTACCAAATTAGGAAAATGTATTACTTTGATGAACCCATCTTCATCTGCATACCTACCCTCATGGCTATAACGGTTTTGTAATATGACATGTTATCAAGTTAAAAAAAATGTAATTACGAAAAAGAATACAATTTCACTAATTTCAGTCTAATGTAACACTGAAAAGTACAAAATATTCTAAATAAGAGAAAAGTTCACACCCAAAATAATCAGCGGTTTCACCACCGAAAGAGTAAGGTCTCTCTTGTTTATCGTATTTTAACATTCATGGTGTAAACAATAACCATCTAGAGTAAAAGTAAAGTTTATACCTAAAATGGAATAATATTTTACCAACGAAAGAGTCTTTTTGAAGTAAGTTTATAGTTTCACTTATCGTATAAACTGAATAAACTAAAATAATAATTCTAAAAAAAACAAATGCTACCAAAATGGTTTTAACTTCAACCATTAAGTAAAGTAGCTGTTTTTGTGCGCCTTTACACTATTTTGGGGGTTATATAACATTAAAAGAAACATTAAAAGAAAAGTAACAATTCACAGAAAATTTACTTTTACACCTGGTTTGGTGTTTTGAAATGTTAAAAATGAAATTTTGAAATGTTCATTTGGCGGTACTTTCTATATTTCTTTTGCGTAACTCATAACATGCTATGATGACAATATATAGTGTGAAATTATTGACATGACTTGACCTTTATGCAATGAATAAATTAACCGAAGAATACATTTATCATCGAGGGTAGCCGCAAGCTTTCGAAAAACATCGTAACTTCCGTGTAGTGTATGGGTTTTAGAAATGTTTGTATAATGTGATAATACCCACTGTTTGACTGTGTGGTCGAGAGGTCTAGTCTAATGGTTAAGGGTGCATGGATCATGAGTTCGAATCTGCTTTCATCCTACTGTTTTTGTTGTTTTTTTTCTGTTAGCCCGATTTGACTAGTTATCTCGTGTTTGAATGACAATATTTGTTTTGCAAAGTGCGTTTCATTCATCGCATTCTATCTCCTGAACTCAAATACGGAAAACACAAGACGCTGTCAAATGTTCTACAGTGCAAACTTTGTTGATAATCGAAGACCTATGTGGGATTAGCAACTGGAGTCTCGGAATAGTTGTCGTGGTATTATTCGTAAAAAAAGTTTGACATAACGCAAATCGAGTGATCTTCAACATTATTCAAAGGGAAAAAAGTCTATAAAATGAAATAAAACCTAGAGGAAAAATAAATATGCTGTCATAGTGACTCGAACCACTGTCTTTCGTCTTCTGATTCTTTAATCTTTCGACGTGCAATGACAAGTATCTACTCATCTCAGTGTCATTTGATAGGTATATATTATGAAACTTGGTTCACGAAGTTAAACGAGACCTAATGGAGATACCATGTGACAATCAGTCAAGCATGTAATGTATGCTAATAGAGGTTACGGTCAGTCATGTCAATGATTTCACGCTATACACCCCCGAGAACTTTTACAACGACAATATGTTTCTTAATGAAAACATATTAAGGTTTCTTACTGAAAACTGTTAAGGCGTCTGCTAATTTGTATATATGTTGGATTCCACGTGTTTTGTAACAGCCAGAAAAAATCAGATTTTTAATATATTCAAATTCCCTTCTTAAATAATGAATAATCCCGATACAAATATTATTATTTTCTTGAGATGTCGGTTAAAAAAGAATTTGATGTGAATTTAATCGAAAACCAGTGGTTTTCTGTTTCTTTTTGGATTTTTAGAACAGAAAGAGGAAAAGTTTGAAACCTTAGTAAACTAATGTAAATATTTTGAGCTAAATTAATGAACTATTAAACCCTTTTTGGAAAGCACTGTAAATAAAACTTTAATAGATAATCAGAGAAAACAAGAAGCTCAATTTATGCCAGCAATTTTCGAAACAAACTGTTTACAAAATGGATATAAGTATGAAAAAAGGTGATTTTGCAAATTTCATTAGACACAACCTGGGCAGAACCACTCTAATTTTGCTTCCGCACAATTAAAAATCATGATCTTCGTTTTGATTCATGAAAGTCAAATTTCCTTCTTTCTTTTCAATTATATCTGCCTTACGTTCAGGAAAAGAAAGCACTCGCAAACGTTACCAAGCGTTTGATGTATTTCAAGGTAAACTGTGTGATTGCTAGAGACAGGACAAGTTGACTTGCACATAGAGTTAATGAAGACAATAACAGCTCATATCAATTATGATAAAAAGGTTATTCCTTACCATTTTGAATTCTTTTAAAATGTTGGGATCTATAAAACGAAAAAATGCATGAACGGGTTGTTAAGTTTATACATACGCCTTCGAATATCAAATAAAACAAGTCAATTAAACGAATATGCATATGGTAGGCTAACCAACGTCGCAAAAGTTTCACCCACTTTAAATGAAAAGGATCGTGTCAAGAAAGAAAAGACTTTAAATCTAAAAATCGCAATGAATTAAATAATGAATATCTTCGGTTTTAATCTCTTCTACAAATGAGGGTGTTAAGTTAGTTCGCTAAGCATTTCTTCAAACAGATCTGAGTTTGCTGTTTAAAAAAGAGGGGTTGTAGTGCTTATTTTTTCCCCAGATCTGCTGAAAAATTGGTACAAATACAACTCTGAGGTTAAAATACCAAAAATATAAATCTAAGCACAAAAGTGCCCTGTTTCTCATTTTTATTGAAAATGAACAATCCGTTACATTGAAATAAATACAAAATATGAGAATCTAAAAGAAAAAAACTTTAATCGGTCAATGTAATTGCTTTTCATCGAGAATCAAGAGCTTCAAACACCTTCTTCAACGTACAACCGATAATGTTCTACTATTTAACTTTTTCTTACACTCTCATTTTTGGTAATAGTCTACCGACTATAATTCGTACAGGCTCTAGAAAATAGTTTTGATGGCATTCTTTGTTAATGCTCGGCATCCATGCTAGTAATATTCTTTAGGGTATGGCAAAACCTCCCAGGGTGGATGCCCAGTCTGAAACTTCGAATTAAGGTCACAGCAAGGTCAAAGGTCAAATAGGTGCATTTTCATAGAAAAAACGTCATTGTGATACTTTTAATTGCTATACATGCTGTATTATTCATTCTAATAGTGCTAAATCTTCTGAAAACTGCATCATATACATTTATTTTATAGAGAAGACGACTTTTGTGAATATGTTGACTATTATGGGATAGAAAATTGTATTTTCCGTACCTAAAAACGGTTAATCGCTGAATATTTTTGCCGTTTTCAGTCTTTTTTCAACGTAAGTTGCCATGAATCTTCAGTCATATGCATTTCTGAATTTGTTATGGTGTCCTCTATGTTGTGTAAGGGTCTGTGTATACTTGGATTGCATTTTGCTTTTATAAACTTAACTTTAATTCAGGTCGGTAGCCTTATGAAATCGGTTGAACTTGCTCAGTACTTAATATTGCATATAAGCTTTGAAATTTGTATCATCACAGGTTTTAAATTCTTTTGATATTAAGAAGAGTTGTGTTGAAACATTCTTTTGATTTTTACACCATTTGTCGGGCATCTAGAAAAGATCAGCTTAGGGTTGATGGCGAGGACGGTAAACAGAAAGTGAGAGAGTGTGTGCGAAGGCGGAGACAGTTCAGAGATGTATAGACGTGTCAGATAGGCTTGACTCACTGAGTGACAATCAATGGGCATCCTCAAAGATAAAATGGCATAAGAATTGTTACAGTTCATTTACATCCACTATGCACATTCAAAGGTTGCAGAAAAGCCAAGAAATCAATGGTTTCCGAAAGAGAACAATAGAAGCCTAATTAAGAATCAACTTGAAAATCCTCGTTTATGCTCCAAAGTCCACAGTTTTCATCAGATTGACTTCAAACTTGCCAGAATGATCGTACTATCACAAGGAATTCCTTTCGAGGATGGTCCCGTTCCGTCAAGCATCACAGGAAAAGGGGCCAAAAGGAAAAAAATGAAAAAAAAAAAATGAAAATCCTCATTTACACTTCCAAGTCCATAGTGTTCATGCGATTATATTCAAACATGCTCAGAATGATGGTACAAGTACTATCACAAGGATGGTTTCTTTCGAAATTCGGCCCAAACCACCAAGCATCACGGGAAAAGGGGCCAAACAACATAGAAAATCCTATTCAAAGCTCTGAGGGAGCCTCGGCCATAGCGCAGTTGTTAGAGCGTCAGACTTTAAATCTAGAGGTCCCGGGTTCGATCCCCGACAGCGGCACTCACTCTTTCCAACTATTTGTCTTTCACCAATGAGTTGATAATCGTAGACCTACGTGAAATAGTAGCTGGAGGCTAGGAAAGGATGTGATGGTAGTACTGGTGAGAGAAATACCTGGAATCCATTGTTAGATGCTCCATTCACCTCGATATAACTGAGAAACTGATGAAAGCGGCCTAAAACTTCATTCAATCAATCAATCAAAGCTCTTAAGCCCACAGTTTTCATCTGCTTGACTTCAAACTTTCTCAGAATATTTGTATCATAACAGTGATTGCTCTCTTGATAAAAATCTGATCGATTGAGCGAAACGAGAAAAGGGGCCTATATTTGAATTTAGACATAAACAATTCATTGTGAACACTTCTTCATATATTCATGGAAGTTCATGAAAATTTCTCTGAGTCTTCTACATCATGTGACCATGTGCATATTGATGTGGCCTGGTGATTTCATACCGCGTCATAGAAAAAGGGACCTAAATGTAAACTTTCTTGTTAACAAAACTCCTCTTTTATTAATTTGAACATTCATCAGAAACTTTCATAGAATATTCTTTTTTTCCCGTGACTATGTGAATTTTGGCTTTTTAGTTATATGCCGCGTCATGGTAAAGGAATATTTTATGTAAACATAACTCCTTCATTCATACGTGGAAGATATTGAAAATTTAACTTTTAATTCTAAATTATCTGACCATGTGCATATTAATGAGGTCTTGTGATTTTATACTGTGTCATAGTAAATGGGGGGGGGGGGCTTTATGTAAACTTCTTTTTTTAACAAAACTCCTCTTTTATAAATGGATAATTCATCTGAAACTCTCACAGAATATTCTTCCTCCAGTGACAATTTGCACTTGTGACTGACTAGCAATATGCAGCATCATGATAAAAGGGGCCTTTATGAATATTTATTGTTGACACGACTCCTTCATTTATACATTTACATAATGTGACCATGTGCATATTGATGTAGTCTGGTGATTTGATACTACATCACTGGAAAAGGGGCCTTAACGTAAAACTCTTAATACAAAACTCCTCCAAAACTCCTCCTCTATTAATGGATACATTCAACTGAAACTTTCACATTATATTCTTCCTCCAGTGACTACGTGTATTTGTGGCTATCTAGTAAAATGCCGCGTCATAATAGAAGAGCCTTCCTGCATATTCATTGTTAACACAACTCCTTCGTTTTCATATACATGTACATGGAAATTAATGGAAAATTCACTTAGTATTCTACATCATGTGACAATGTGTTTTTAACATAGTTTCATTCTGCGTCATAGAAAAGGGGGCCTTAATGTGAACTTCTTGTTAACAAGACTCCTATTTTATAAATGGATACATTCAGGTGAAACTTTCACAGAATATTCTATTTACAGTAACTTAGTGTATTTTTGGCTATTCAGTCACATGCCGCGTCAGGGAAAAAGGGGTCTTTATGATTATTCTTTGTTCCTCCATAAATACACATATTTTCATAAAAACTTAACAGAATATTTCTCATCATGTGACCATGGCCACCTTGATTTTGCAATTTGGTGATATGTCACATCACGGAAAAGGGGGCCTTAATATTAAATTCCTTGCTAATACAACTCCTCTTTTGTTGATAGATACTTTTGTTTTGTTTGTTGAATGAGGTTTTATGCCGCTTTTAACAATCTGTCAGTTACATCGCAGCTTACAATTGTTTCCTGGTATTTCTCACATCAGTACCACTATCACATCCTTTCTTAGCCTCCAGCTGCTATCCCAAATAGAGAAACTTTGGATAATCGAAAGTCCCTTATCAAGTGACTATGTCCATTTCACGGAGGTATGGTGATAATATGCAGTGTCATTGGAACAGGGGCTTGATGACAAATTAATTTTTCATTTTTACACAACTTCTTCATTTATGCATGAATTGTCCTGAAACTTATATAAAATATTTCTAATGTGACCATTGCCAAAACTTTGCCATTTGGTGCAATTATGCGAAGTAATGAATTTCCTTATTGATAGAACTTCTCCTTTATTTATGGAATATTTTCATGAACTTTTTTCTGGTTATATCTTGAATGGCACTATCAAGAGATATCTAAGAGTCGGTAGAGTGGTCTCGGGCCCTCATGGGCCTCTTGTTACTTATTTGCAGTTGATTTTGTTCCTATTGTCATATTTTTTTTTTAAAAAATGTAGAATGTTCACCAGTTGCAAGTATTTGCCAGTTTCCCACAATTGAACATACTTTACCTGTACCCTCATTCTGACCTGAAATTCGAAACAGACACAAAGCATGCATTCTAACTTTGTTTGAAGAGGTCCAGAATATTTCTAGCATGACTATGTTTAGTTACAAGAATGCCTTGGATTATATCGTGTTATAATAAACCTTTTATTTATGTTCAATCAAAATTTTGTTTAGTATAGTGCTTTATTTTGTTATTGGGCTGAGCGTTTTTTAGCATAAATATGGTAAAATATGCCGATATAGGCTCTTGGGTGAGCCTCTGTCCATTCCTGTTTCAATTTATTTGATTTCATTCCCATTGCTTTCATTTTGAGTTGATGGAAATAATTTTGCTTTAGCTAAGAGCCCTTATTTCTTCATTTTTGCCCTCATTGACCTTTGACCTCGCTGTGACCTTAAATCGAAAAACCACGCTGGGCATCCACCCCTATCTTGTTTGTAATAGTCTGAGGAACAATTCTAGCATGGATGCCGAGCATTAACAAAGAATGCCATCAGGAGTCATCGTAGGATTTAAGGGGGGCAGACTATAAAGTCATCATGTGAATCTTTGGAGTAAATCGGATGAAAATTGTGGACTCTGTTTCGAAAATAAAAGAAGGTAAACAGACGGACGGACACATGAAAAAGTCATAGCTATAAAAGCTGATAATCACCACTCAAGTAAATTAAACAAAACAAATGTTTTCCATAAAAATCTGTAACCTCTATAGATGCTGTAGATACTTAGTCGTGACACTCGCGGTCATGTACCGTAACTTATATCATTTTATGTTTTCTCGTTTTAAGTTGTGACAATAAAAAAGAAAACTAGTACCGATTTATTCAATTGTAATTATTGTTTAAGCTTGCATACATTTTTCATTTTAAACGCTATCTTAAAGTTATACGAGGGTGAATCAAAATTTACGTAGACTTGCGTTACAAAAAATTTGATTTTACAGGCTTTGAAAAGACAACTACACCGTTTTTAAATTGCGGCTTTTTTCTTTTTGTCGTGTAAATTTGGCTTAAATCCAACTAGTTGGTCACTTGTAGCAACCATTTTAAAACAAATAGTCATTTGGTACCGGCGCGCGATAACGACGTCAATATGACGCTACGACATTGATAACTTCCGTTGAAAGTCAGCACTTTTCAAAATACTAAACTCAACAATAAACACAATTTCTGTATCATCTATACATTTGATAAGTACTTCCTCGTACATGCATTTACTCTGGAATAAGACACTCATTGTTTTTATTTGCTTTTAATCTGCGAAATCCTAGTGATGTGGGGAATAAGATATGGAAGAAAATCATTATGCGGTGTATCACGTTGTTTAAGCTATACGGTTGATAGATGAAGGATCATATATTCTTTTGACAGACTTAACTTATTTGTTTTCCGTAAATACAGATGCCATGACAGTTTTCATTGCGAATCCTTAACATGTTTTCATGCAGAGGTATTTGTCCGATGGAACAGTTCTCGGGGTGATATAGGTGGTATCTAGTGAGACTGGTTTTGGGAGAATATACACGCACACTTTTTTAAAGTGGAAAAGGTCACAATACATATATTTCACAAGTAAGCTCGTGTTGATTTCGATGCGTCCGAGAAAACATATACATTTTTTTTTAAAGAATGTACGCAGAATTTTATCAAAACGAGGTAAAAGAATATCGATTGATTATCCCAATTCGGACGAAATTAGCAATATTGTAATTACCTCCCCTATATTGTAATCAAAACTCGTTTCACACAATCATTCAATATCATTACAAATCGTCAAAAATATCACGAACCAGATATGAATCGGCGATGGGCGACCAGAATAGCGGAAAGACAACTTAAATGAAGCTATATTTATAGAAAAACCAATTCTTATCGTTGTTTAAAGGCCTGGTCCCTCTGCGAAACGTACACACAACGTATGCTAAACGGACGCGGCGGATGAATGAAATTTCTAGATAATTCTAGATTCGGAAAATAAGCACATTGCGAAAGGTTTCGACCCTAGTCAATCTGCGCATGACGCGCAGTCTGACTAGGGTCGACACTTAACGCACTATCAAGATGGTCCCTTTTCCGGGTCACATATATTATTATTAGACATAAAGCTTCTTTCTCAAAAATCCTCATTCGTATTAATTAGTCCAATTTTTAACCAATGAATCCATCCGGATAAAGCGAGCTTGTGTAAACGTCATGATTCTACGTTTTTAACCAATGTCACGAAGTTTGTCAACGATATAATTTTTATTCCTCCTAGTTCCATTTGAAAAATTAAATATAAATTATGTTCTTTAGAAGGATTTATGATAAAGACGAAACTGGATTAGTTGGATTCTAAAATAGGTGTATTGCCAATTTTATTTGGCTAATGCGATTTCGATTAAAATTTAAAATAGGAATGAATGTTAGAGCACTAGTAATACTTTTGACAGCGATATTAAACGATATCCGCGCAGTCTGACTAGAGTCGACACTTTACGCACTACCCAGATGGTCCCCTTTTCGCGTGATGGGTCACATTTATTTATGAACCGGTTCACAAATATAGAATCTATAAATGTATCAAACCATATTATCCCAATCGATTATTCATCAAGGCAATATTTCCGACCAATTATCATTATGATAACAAAGGGTATTTCTGCAGAAAGATGATACCTTTTAGGTGTTTACCTTTGGCGAAAGACCGATACAGCTTTATAATAGATTCCAGATATTTTTTTCAGCAACTTGGTATAATTAATTCATAGTCAATAAATGACCAACACTTTGCAAATACAGTTTTCAATAAACAACAAAAACCTCGTATAGATCCACAAGTTTAACAAAGTGATCAAAAGTCAATTTTGTCTATACTTGTATAGACAAAATTGACATTTGATTACTCACTCTAATTTGAGGAACTATAGTTTGCTATGGTGTGGCTATAGCTGAAGTTGTAAAGTTTTGGTCGCCTTACAACGAACGTAAGACGCCCACCGTCATTTTATATTGCAGCCACTTTAAATGATCGCAACCACCATATTTAAGAGCAAACACTATATTAAATAGCAGATAATGTACAGTTAACAATATCGTGAATTTGACTAGGTGGGTGATTTTAAATGATTTCCGAATGAACTGGAATGAGTTGTAGGAGCGAGTTTTGAGTGAAATCAAAGGGAGATAATCCAATTTTACCTATTTCGTCAAGTTGGACGAAATTAGCGAAGATCATTACTTCTCTTTGAAAACCCCACGTACAATCCAATTTGTGTGTCTTATTGTACTAATTAGACAATTATGGTATGATTTGATCGTTTTAATAAAATTCCGATCGTTTTGAACGATTTCGAAAGGTTTTTGAAATTTTGAAGTGTTTTTTTTTAATGTTTTGAGTGAGTATTTTGAATTAATGAATTGAGCCTTGAGTGAGCGTTTTAGAATGGTTTTGATCGACTTAAGTGACAATTTCACGATGCTACCAACTGTACGTGACATATCGGGCGAAAAGACGCCACCTGGTTAGTGCGTCAAGTGTCGACTCATGTAGAGTCGAACAAGCAATTATAACATAAAATGTATTTTTTTGGGTTGTAAAAGGCATACGTTAACGGACAAAACCCGGACGTTAACGATAGAAAACGTGGTTTATCAGTAAGTTCACGTGTCGTTAACGCCCCACTTTTAAATTTAAATATTCTTGGTCTGGGCCTATACAATTTATCAGTTTCCTTGTCAACATTATTTATGAGCATCTCTAAAGACGTTGCTCTAAATCCCGCGTTAAATTGTGTGACGTCATAAATTTACCAAGTAACGTCGGTATAAACAAGATGTATTGTGTAATGCAGGTCGGCATAAAAGTAAGTTTAAAACTGGTTTTATATCGTTTCCATGAAATAATTTCGCAATTTTTGTTTAAATTTATACCCTTATCTATCTTTTTATTCAATAATAGCGTCAATTCGCGTTTTTTCGTGCGTTAACATTTGCAGAGACCCTCAAAATGCTTCATCGCCCTCGGGCGTTAAGCCATTTTCGGGTCTCTGCAAATGTTAACGCCAATTAACCCTATATCAATTCTTTCAATCTAGTTTTTAAAATTGATGCAGTATTGAATAATTACATGTAAACAATTGAAATATTTATGAAAATCAATTGCTCTTGCATTTCTTTGCCCTTGTTATCTCTCTAATGAATATTCCATTGTATTTCAATTGATTCACACTAAATTCGATAGGCCTTTTATGTAAATTTATTTATGTATTTAGCGTAACAATGTGTCATGATAAATGCTTCATTGTTAAATTGTAATCGTTTAAAATATATGGCCTGTCCCTTGAGGATTTTAGTTTCGACTTATTCAGCACGTTGAACGAAATTTTAGTTGACATGAAGCGAATTCCGATTGACAACTTTAAATAAAAATGTCAACTTAAATACGCGATACGAGAGAGAGAGAGAGAGAGAGAGAGAGAGAGAGAAAGAGAGAGAGAGCGAGAGAGAGAAAGAGAGAGAGGGAGGGAGAGAGAGAGAGAGAGAGAGAGAGAGAGAGAGAGAGAGAGAGAGAGAGAGAGAGAGAGAGAGAGAGAGAGATTTGTAAAATGGGCCTGTAGCTTTCTCATTTCCAGTTTGTTAAGTATGTCAAATTTTGAGTGTGCAGTTCAGTATCAAAGCATTGCATAAATATGACAATTTCTGAAAACTCTATGTAGCGACGTTAAATTTCGTTGCCCTAGTAACACATGTATGCTTAGGCGGGGGAGCATGAAAAAATATTGAAAATTTGTTGCGAAAAAGAATTCTGAGAGTTTTCGTAATCTTCGTAATCTTCATATGAAATAACTTGGCAGACATGAAAAAAAGGCTCAAATAGATAACAATTTTCATATATTAAACATTATTGGAAGAATTTTTTACGGACACAAAATTAATTGAAATAAGACTAAATATTCGAGGAAATAGTGACCTGAAGTCATCGCGAAATATGAAATTCGTTTATTATTCGATCTAAGTTTTTCGAAAGGTGCGTGCCATCTTGATAAAGTTATTTTGGATATTCAATGAGGGTCAGGCATTTTAAAAGAATTTAGAAAGAAATATTACGAAAACTCAACGAATGAAACTCGCCCATATTGATTCTTATTATTTTCCCAAATGAAGGTCCAGCATATCGCCACTTTACTGGAACTACTTTTCATACAGAAATTATACACAAATTTGTTTGCAAATGAAATGCGCAAGTTATTATGTTGGGCACAGAAAGGCACGGGTCTAAACAGAGACCTTGTAGAAAAGGGTTAATAATGACGTCGCAATTGACGTTCTTATCCCCCCTTACTCTAGTTCGGTATGACCGACTTCAGCAGCCCAAAGACCTCCAACCAAGCTGTCGGACTAAGATTAGAGCAAGCAAAGACTTAACTTTAGTTAAGCCGAAAAATGTTGAAGTCTCTTACATTGTAGAGAACGTCTTCAATTAAAAGATCTGTTGTTGTTGTTTTCTCCCATTTCTACCTACCAAGCTTTATACGTATCTTATGGAAAAAAGCTCTCCAAAATATAAAAACGGAGATTCTTTATAACAAGCAATCCTCTTTTATTTATCATGGTAACATTTTAGAAGGTAAGTTAACACAACTATGCTTCATTCGCTTACGGTGCTTTGAGTACTTTGGCATGAACTACATTTGCTCATACGGAAACATACGGTTGGTTAAATAGAATTAAACGCAAACCATAAGAATATTCCAACCATTCCTTTTAAAGTGAAATTCCGTCTCAAAGGATGTATCGATTCTCTAGGATAGAGACCATCTTTAACGGCTTTTAGTGTCTTTAACTATTAACTATCCAATTGTCCGGGTGATTACATCCCATATGATATTTTTGTGATATCACATGGATAATTTTTGAACAATTACATAATGCGGTAATTTAGAAACTATCATTTCTATTAGAAGCATCGAAGAAAATACGGGCAAATAGAGGTTACAAGATAAATATACTTAGCAAAAAAAGAAACTTTACATACTTGTTAGTCTGTTTTGAATGACATACAGTGGCTAGAGGCCAACTTTATTTACATGTGTTAGTTGGACTAGCTACATAGACTACACAGACGCAGGAATTTGCTCGATTGAAGCGAGTCCGAGCTAATGCGTCTGTAACTTCCGGTTTTGGTCACATACTCGTGCTGAGCTACCCAAAGCCCATTTTGAGTGATTTTTGTCACACTCATTCTTTAGCATCGGTACGAAAAAACAAAATTGTTTGTACATTTTTATTGAAACGGGTATGTAACGACAATCGAATAAAGGCAGAAATCAGACTACAGGTATACATAGAGCAAGAATGTCTGTTTATAACGCAACTCTTAAGTTTGGCTACTCGGGACAGGCAATTCATATTTCAACATCTCGGTTTAGAACTCCCGCGCCCGGTTCGGACAATCGGTTACGCGTCTTGTTTTCATTCATCGGGTCGTGGGTTCGACCTCTGGCTCGGCCGTCTTTCATCCCATATTTGACAAAAAGCATTGAGATAAGTGTCATTTCTCTCCCACACAAGTGGCAAACGATACGCCTAGGAGAGAATGGCGACTGGTGCCTCAGATGAAACCTCTAGCTGTACTGTGAGAAACGACAAGAAACAACGAATAGGTGCACCAGCGGTCGATTTTTAAATGTAAAACTATCGAAAGTGACCTTTAAACCCATATTAATTAACAAAAAAATCAGTTACAACCACATGAAGTGTCGGCCGAGATGAGATAAGCCACTTTTGACGTCATGTAGTGGCCCTGTAACCATTGCATATTTTTCAATTCATTTCATCAAAGGAAGGATAACTGCAAGAAAATATGCGTATTTCGCTCAGACATTGGTCTATCATGATATTGGAACGACTCTAATCACGAAAACGTCTAGGACCTATACTCAAAACATCACCGACAATCTTGATTTCATTTCTGTGATTTTTGAAATCGACCCCTTTGTCCTTTAACCACCAATAAAAACCTCATTTTACAAACATCCGGTACTGACCCTTCCATAAACCGACGGATATTGCCTTCAAGTTTCATGTAATAGTAACATCTGTATTCTTTATGGTTTCATAGCGATACTACAGCCCTCAGTAAGTCATGTAAAGTTTCTTTTTTTGCTAAGTATATAATACATACTTAGTGTATTGTATGAAAAATATCTAACTCGGTTGTGGGAACTGATCATTGTCTCGGCAAAACCTCGACAATTATCGTTTCCCCCAACCTCATTTGACATTTTCTTTCATACTAAACACTAAGTGCGTAATATATATCTATCAATCTGAAAACAACAAGTTCATGATTTGCCATTCGAAAAGGGTAATCTTGAAAAGTATCCATGCTTGTCAGCTTGCGCTTGCACTACAGAAAAAAGAAGGAAGAATCTCTGTTTTCGTAGAAATCCAAAAGTAAAGGGATCACCTTGGCGTTGGTGTTGTTGTTGGCGTTGTTGATGGTGTAACAGTCTTTAACCTTTTTCATATCTCCGTTGTTATTGAATATATCTTCATAAAATTCGGCATGTGTGTTCACCATCAAAAGATATATCCAGACAATAAAGGAGAATAACTATAAAAGCATTTTTGTAAGAGTTACACCCCTTTTTCGACTTAGATTTTTTGCATTAACCAGCACCTTTAGCCGAACGTTGCACCCGTCGGCGATGCCCTCCTTTCTTCTTGTTTACGAAGATTATTTAGAGGACGATACTTAAAAACTATACTGCAGCGACATTAAGACCATCGCATGAAAACAAAGAGGCAATATGAAAAAGGGAATTAGCCCTGCTTTCAGAATAAAGTGGATTAACCCTCCCCTTTCCTGTTGTTCTTCTCAGAATATGTAGAATAAATGCGATATGTGGGCTGTGACAAAAGATGAATGTCATCCATCAGCTACCATTTTCTATTATTTAAGCGTCGGTTAATAATCAAAAATCGTAACTACAGCTTGAATAAGCTGTAGTTTGGATTATATGATTATTCAACAACGACACGTTTCGAAAGAGGATTTATTTCTATTACGCAAAAGCGTAATATGCGTAATGATTGTAACGCCCTCGGGCATCACTGCGTAATAGGGAGAGGGTACAATAACTAGTACACTAGCTCGAGTTTCATTAATCTTATCGCAGGCCTGGTGACACACCCTCTGACTTAAGGTAGTGGAACCGTTATAGTTTTGAAATGTCTCAGGGGTAATGAACTTTAACGGTGATAACCGAGGTTTCCTAATGATTTTCATTAGGAAACCTCGGTTAACATTGTGAAAGAATATGTGGTCCGAAATGTTGTGGAACTATTACGGGTCCACTACCTTAAGCCACATCCGGTAGGGCTTTAAACATCCTAAAGCCCAGGCGAAAAGCAATCCGTTACTCCAACCGAAAAAATGTAGTCTTTGAAATGGACCGACACTGGATAACACTAGTGAATGACTTCGAAGTTGACTTGAATGAGTGGTGAGGCGAATGTTGAATAAAAATAAATGGGGTATTGTGATATCGCTTATTTTGTCCAACTGAGCGTAATGGGCTATATTTTTAATTATGTCACTTTTACAAAAAAAACCCCAGACATTTCTAATTGTGCGTCTTCATGGACCAACTATAGTCCAACCGCGGTTTTCGAAAACGCGGGAAAATGTGGTAAAGCCAGGAGTAGGGGTGGACAGAAATAAAATTTAAGAAGCGTGAGATAACGGCACTAAATTACAAATGTCATCACCTATACACTGATAGAGTAAAGAAATTCGTAAAGAAAACTTTTTTTCTCCCAATTAATATTCAATGCTTTTTGTCGTTTCAGTTTAAGTTTTTTCATGTTGGAGTCCTTTTTCAAAAGCATATTACTTTTACTCTATGGTACATGGCGTTTATAGATGTAATTCAAAGGATGGTAAAATACCAGTATTTTGTGTTTCTGTGATCCTTCAGTATAGTTAAAAGACCGTTACAGTAAAAAATCGTTGGGTCTCAATTTCTCTATATCAAACTCGTCGAAAGACTGTTTATAAACATTCAGATAGCATAGTTTACCTATAGACGCTCTAAAATCTACATCAGCCGAGTCAGCCACTGAAAGTATTTTTTTTAGGTTTGATATAAAATGATGATCGTTTTAAACGATTAAGAAGTGATTTTGAACAATTTCGGGGCGTCTTTGGAAGTTTGAGTGAGTCTTTGGAATGTATAAGCGGAAAGCTGAGTGAGTGATATAGACTAATTTTGACTGGAGTAAGTGTCAATTTTAGGATGTTCGTAACTGTATCTTTTATTCATTTGGTTGAAGATAAGTAATATAGACCTTTTTAATTCACTAATTCAATTTGCCAATAAGGACTAAACAGTTTGCTAGTTTTAATGATATGGCAAACTCTGATATGATATGTCATTAAGATGTTGGTTAAGGTAGTGGGCCCGTAACAGTTACGCAACGTTTCGGAAATAAAAAACTTTAACAGTGTTAACCGAGATTTCATTAGGAAACATCGGTTTACATTGTGAAAAATCATGTGTTTCGATTTGTCGCAGAACTATTACGGGTCCAATATCAAGATCAAAAGCGATTAGACAAAAGTCAATGCGACCTCCACCAGATCACTAGACGTACACCACTATTAAGGTAGTGGACCCGCAATAGTTCCGGAAGTAATGAACTCCAACAGTGTTAACCAAGGTTTCCTAATGATTTTCGTTAGGAAACCTCGATCAACATTGTCAAATTTCATGAGTTTCGAAATGTTGTGGAACTATTACGGTTCAACTACCTTAAGTAGGAGGGGCCGCTATGATGTTATGTTTTAGTGATGTTATGTTATAGGGATGTTATGTTGTGGTCGCTATTTCCCGGTGTGAAAAAATGACTGGAAGCCAATGGTATGAAATAAAGGGGAGTAAAACAAGCTCGTTGAATATTTCTTGTATTACAGCAATGTTATTTCACTAGTAACTATGCAAATGAGGTAAAAACGTTTAGCAACATTATATTTTCGTTGAGCAAATGACATCATAATGCATTTGCTGACGTCATTTCGGAAACGGCTTTATATGTTTCGCGGAATATGTTAAATAGATAAAATTCTGGAATTTCGTCGAATTATCGCAAAGTTTCAGGTTATGATATAAATAGAATATCAAATTGGTGCTTACTGAAATTATTCAACTCGCCATTTTAAACAAATAAAAACTTGACATGGCCTCGTTTTTATCTTTTAATAGATGATTCGTTTAATGAATTAGGTATTCAATGACCACTCATTCAATATATTCTAATTTGTAATTTTCGCATGACGTGTCACGTTTTCATATGAAATCAATTTCAGAATTTTCTCTCCAAAGGGTCAATTATTGGACCATCAACAAAGTGAATAATAACGGATATAATTCTATGTATTACGTACAGTATTTCATAAAATGATTGGATAATTAAATAATTTATCTAATCTCTTCAAATGCCTCAGCGGCCCGTGAAATTAAAAACAGCATCTCTTGGGGGAGATATCAATATAACAGGAAATATCAGAAAGAACGCGTTTGCCGGTGTAGTCTAAGTGAGAAGGATACTTTTATATTTCTCGTGATATCTAATATTTTCCTCCGTATAATTTGATCGAGTGGAAAGGAAAGTATTTTCTGATTGAAAATGAAGCATGCCAATTTCAACGATGTTAATTAGACAATGTGAATTCAGAACAAATAAATAAATGAAAAACAGTGATTTGCAAAGGAATTTAAGTTGGGGTTCACAACGGTGAAATCTACGAAATAAGTCTCTATTAAACTTCCTAAAGGTGTAGTCGTAGGTATCAATGATACAGTTTGGTGCTAATTCTTAACCGTCAAACACGTGTACCTGAACATATGATTCTAAGTACTTATGATTAATTGATTCATTCATTGACAGAAAAGGGGATACATCGAACAGTCCATTAACTGTCCTCTTTAAAAGGACTTTGCCATTAATATTTAAAGACGATAAGTGCCATGGCTTATTTGAGACCAGGTCGCTGCCAATGAGACCAAAATCGGTGATATTTATATCATACTCGGAACAAAATGAATACATGGATGAATGTTATCGTAACTCTGATTTTATATAACAAAAACCTAGACGTCAATGCAAATACGTGCGAGATAGACGTTGAAAGGATTGTATCAAGGGGTGTGGCTCTTCGAGGATACCAGTTCTGGGCCGCGAAATCCGGTGACATTATTGACTGTGCGCGCTTATGTGTCAAACGGCGACGTTGTTTATCGTTTAATATGGACTCCGAGATTGGCCTGTGTGAACTTAACAATGGCACGTATACCGGAAGTCACGAGATCATGTCCAGAAGAAATCTGTTGTACTCTAGAATAGCAGATTGGCCAATTCAGGTATTTGAAGTTTTTTTGTTTGTTTGAATGAATGGGGGTTTACGCTGCTTTCAACAATATTTAAGTTATTTCGCGCCGACTGGAGCACCTAACAATGGATTCCTTTGGTATTTTCACACCAGTACTACCATCACATCCTTTCCTAGCCCCAGCTGATATCCAACATTGGTCTACGATTATCGTCCCATTGGTGGGAGACAAATACTCGGAAAGAATGAAAGCCGCCGTCGGGAATCGAACCCGGGACATGGTAAAAGAAGTAATTGTTGCAATAGAATGTCAATAGTTCTGGATAAACAAAACTATCACCGGGCGTGTAAAGGTAGTGACCCCTTAATAGTTCTGCAACATTTCGAAGCGTTTTTAGATATATAAATGAGAGTTTGGAATAAAAGAATGACTGGAGCACTGAGCGAATGATTTGAATGATTTTGATCGGGATTAATGGCAATTTCACGGAGTGATTGACTGTGTTTAGCCTTATTCCCATTCCAGAAAGTTGATCAGCGAATATTCCTTTAGCATTGTGTCGTTGTCTAGGATGCTAAATGTGTGTGTCTTACGCACACGCAAAATTGTTGGAAATGTCACGCATAAGGTCATTTATAAAAGACGTCATTATCTATGTTTTGTGACGTCATTTTGAAACGGCGTTATAAGTTTCGCGGAAAATTGAAACGTTGAATTTCAAGTATTTTGCGGTAAAATTCGGGTCATATTATAAACAGAAGATAAAATTTGTGCTCATAAAATACAGAATTTATTAAACTCGTCATCTAAAACAGATAAAAACTCGGCGCAGCCTCGTTTTTATCTGTTTATAGATGACTCGTTTAATAAATTTAGTATTCAATGACCACTCATTCAATATCCTCTATTTATTATATCTATTGGCCGTAGGAGGACTTATTGTTTATTCCAACGAAAAGAATGAAATATCAAGTTAAGTTAATTTTCAAGTCAAATATATAAGCGTTGCCCATCCCTGTTTATTCTATTCATCTGAAGCAAATTCTCGGATGCTAACAAATGGAGGAATCGCAATGTAAATGACACCTTAATGAATGTTTTATACTAGAAACAAATATTCGGTACCGTTCCAGGTGTCTCGTTCCATATAAAAAGGCCCCTTTTCATAGTAAAAAATGTCATGCAGCCAATTACATTTGATATCTCCATGTAAACTTGCGTGAACATATGATGTTTCTATATTCCTAATCGTTTATCATTTAATGTCGACAGTACTTTCTTTGAGCAAACAATTATTTTTGGGGAACGTTTTCGTTCACATACGTAACTACGTGGGGACACCCAGTAGGTTATTAATAGCTTCGAAATGAAGTAGATTTAGGTTCAATTAAGTATTTCTCAAGACTTCTCTCCGCAAAATCTCTGTTTGTTTTTTGAATGACGCGGTACTAAAATTCTTTATCATGTGAACACAATGAAAATTTCCTTTAACACGCAAAAAGAATTAGCATTTAATAAACGGGCGCATGGATGATCCGCGTAAGCATATCGAGAGCTTAGCAAAGGCGTATGTAGGACTTCGAAATTTATACGCACTCAAAAGGCGATAACCAAATAAATAGGATAAAGGCGTTATGATGATTGTGACAAAAGATGAATGCCCTCTGTCCGGTCATTTTGATGATTTGAGCGTTCGAGAATAATCAAATCATCGTTACTATAGCTTGAATAAGCTGTACTTTCGATGTTATGATCATTCGTCAAAGATATTGTTCAAAAGAATATTATTTCTTTTACGGAATTGCTTAAATTGGGAGTTATGCACTTGCTTAGAGCTTAACAAAGTACATGTATGTCTAGATACTTACTATGTTTTTGCTCATATCCCTCGTAATCGCAAGTACCCTTAGTAAACTGCCGGATCTTGTCTTTTTAGGTCGTGACCTCCTGACTTGCTTTGTTTATACCGTATATACCTATACACGTAGTAGCGTTAAAAACTGTAACCAGTATATTGACATGTATATGTTTACGAAAATGATTCCTGCGTAATGAGTATGATTACATGTGAATCACGCCTTTTACGAGCGGAGGTCAATTTTCATATAGTTTTTGAAACTTGGTCCAATCTTTATGAAACTTGGTCAAAGTGAGATCCTTTTCTTTGAAGCTAAAGCTTGCCATGATGTCATTGAAATATCACTAGAATTATCTCAGGGGCTCATATAGCAGAAGGAATGTATACATTTTGATATAATTCTCGCCATTTAAAAGCAGAATTTGTTTCCATATATGAACAAAATATCCAATCAACATTTTCAAGAAAAGATACTTGGAATGCTTTTATTTGTGTGGCAAGAAAGCTTATTTTTTTGGAATACCTTGGTATCATCAAATTGCCACATTTCCAAATAATGCCTTTATTGGGTAGATTTTCAAATATCTCAGTCGCCTTGCTCTGCGAACAGGGGCGTAAACATCAGCACTTTTATTCCCTTGATTTGCACTAACAATAGTGTATAGAAACCACAGATCGTTTGAAATCCCAGCAGCAAAAAATGGACCACGCTAGAACTCTGTAAAACTAAGTATTGAAGGAATATACCGGTTCAAGCAGAAAGCATCTGTCTAGATGACGTAAGATTTATTTTTGGCATATAGGTGTCGTATTAGACTTCAATAAAAAAAGAATAAAACCCTTTCAATGGCAATCTTTCCACGTGGGCAAACCTTAATGTTGTATTCATGGAATGGCTAGATATATAACAACGTGTTTTTTTTTCTGAAAACTAGTATTTATAGCCGTTTCTATTCGTTAAGTGTCGCACAGTTTTGGTGTTTGCAGCATTCTTTTTTCAACTGAGAAGGGTTATCATATCGTTGACGACCCATATGATTTGTGGTTCAAAAAGGGGTAGACTCTCAAAACGGTCTCATTCATACACATTGGTCTTTTATAGAGATGCTCTTCTGCAATTTTAGAAATCGAAAAGACAAAACCCTTAATTCAGTTTAAACAGTTGATAATAGAAATGACATTCATCTTTATACGAAAAAATAGTGCGTTAAAGAAAATGAACATTACTTCTACGACAATTTTCAACAAATATTTGTATTACTTTTTGCTCTTGAATGGCCGAATAGAAAAAAAATATTTTCATTATTTCATCAAAGTATTTTTTTTTTGTAATTTCAATATAATGTGTTTAGATTAAGATTTTTTTTCATTATATGCATATGTTTTCATAAAAGTATTTCTTAAATGTCAGTATTATATATTTAGTATGTGTGTGAAGGTAACGCAGTATTTCACATTTAGCTACTTGTAATGTCGCAGAGAGCTAGCGTTTCCTAAAATATGCGCAAGATATACGGTTATATGAACAACATAGCCCGGAGACGCACTGATGTGCGAAACATTGTTCTAGCCCATGGCTTTTCCTTTTTTTGAACATTCGAAAATCGTTCTCTCTGACAATCTCACGATTTCCTTTACTGTACTTTGAAAATCAGACCGATTCCTTGTCAATACAGTTATTATTTCATTATACGCCCAATTATGGATTAGAGCCTATTTAGGATACCTTAAATAAAAGACTCAAGTTCCAGAACAATATGATGTTAATGCATTAAATTGCCCCGACGTTATGTAAATAATATACACGCGGACGGTATTTGAATAATATTATTATTAACGTCATCGTGTTTTCTGATTCAAGAACATTTCCTGGGGTTACAGAGTTTAAAATTGTGACCACCAAGAAACTTCGCAAAATAAATGTTTGAAAGGGGGATTGATTCCAGTACAGGTCAACCATTTATCTTATAACTATACATATATCCGTGTGATAACATCCCATATGATATTTTTTTATGATATCACATAGTTATTTTTAGAACATTGATATAATGTGGTTAATTTTAGAAACTTGCATTTCGGTTAGAAATACCGACAAAAACATGACAAATATAGGTTATAAGATAAACATAATACATAATACATTATGTTTCTTTATTTTCATTCAAAACTCGCTCCACACACTCCATCAACATAATTCAGAAACCATTCCTAACTCATTCACCTTTCAATTTCACAATGTTGTAGGATCAACAATCTATGCCTTACCCAAATGGTCCCTTTTCGCATGACTATTAACTTATTCAAATTCAACATTCTAGGGCCCATAATGGCTTCGCCCATCATCTAGTAAAATATTGTTTCTTTTTTCATCAACTTGAAATAGAAAATCAATGACGAAATGCATAAATGATTTATGTGATTGCCCGGTCAACCGGAACACTTACGTACACTCTATAAAATGTTAACCAGTGTAACGGAACTTTATGGTACAAAGGTCAACGACTTTAGACCTTCTTCGTGACATTTCCAACAATTTGACAAGTGCATGCTTTCGAAACACCACTCGGCCAATCTCACGATCAACCTCGGAAGTACACAGACGGACTAATTTTAAAAATTACGGGAAACTCTTGGAAAAACTCGATGACGTCAGTTAAAATTGCGTTGATTGATTGATTGATTGATTGATTGATTGATTGATTGATTGATTGATTGATTGATTGATTGATTGATTGATTGATTGATTGATTGATTGATTGATTGATTGATTGATTGATTGATTGATTGATTGATTGATTGATTGATTGATTGATTGATTGATTGATTGATTGATTGATTGATTGATTGATTGATTGATTGATTGATTGATTGATTGATTGATTGATTGATTGATTGATTAATTGATTGATTGATTGATTGATTGATTGATTGATTGATTGATTGATTGATTGATTGATTGATTGATTGATTGATTGATTGATTGATTGATTGATTGATTGATTGATTGATTGATTGATTGATTGATTGATTGATTGATTGATTGATTGATTGATTGATTGATTGATTGATTGATTGATTGATTGATTGATTGATTGATTGATTGATTGATTGATTGATTGATTGATTGATTGATTGATTGATTGATTGATTGATTGATTGATTGATTGATTGATTGATTGACATCATAAAGAACGTCGCCTGAAAAATCTTCAAGTATAAATCTTCATTACATGAATATTTAATGGGCGTTTTTGAAATACCAAATTCACTACACAAGAGGCCAGGGAGGAAATAACTGCTCTTCTTTCCATCCATTAAAATAGTTATTCTGAATGAATGGGGTGAATGGGTTTTGATAAAATCAAAGGTGAGGGGGGGCAAAACGATATCGCTTATTTCGTTCAATTGGACGAAATAAGCGATATTTTTTACCTCCCTCTAAAAAACTAAGCACTTGTTCTTTTAAGTGTCTGCATAGACCAATCAAAAGCTTTAAAATCCACATTAGCCAATCAAATCTTCAAAAGATTCGTTCGATTTAAATGATGTACTTTACCTTTTGAACTAATTAGAAGAGTTTTTTGATGATTCATGTGAGTGTTTTAAATGAATAAACGGAGCGGAGGGCGAGAGGTTCAGAACAGTTTTGGATGTCTATTTCATAGCCTTAATAACTGTGTTATAAGAGCATGTTTAAATAATGAGGAGTATTTGTTAGAAATAGATTTGGGAAAGGGAATTCATAAGTAACAAGAAGACAAATAATTCGACTCGGCAGCCTCTTTCAACTTGAGTCATTTTCATAGTTTCAAACAGCCAAAATATGCACATGGTCGGGTGGGCTGTTTAATTACTTTATGTGAAAAGTTTCAAGATTATCCTTAATTAAACAAATAAAGAAGAAAACTAGGAATCGTGCAGCCAATCGTTTAAGATGGCCACTTTGCTTATCAATCAAACACATGCATTGTTATTTTACTAGAAAACGGAGAATATAAAAGGAAAGTATGCAAAAATGAATATGATTCGGAAGGTCGAAAAAGAAAATGATTTATCATGTTTTCAGATCAAAATATCATTTGCAATTCCAGTAAAAAGATTTTATGTTGGATTATATTTTTCGCCCTGTTATTGATATCAACGTATTTAATTTCCTTACAATAATAATTGCTTCATTATATGATCGATCATACATCAATTATTCTTTAGATCATGAGTGTATACGTTACCCGTCTTTCGAAAAAGGACTTTCTAGGTTGTGTGTAAAGTGCCGACCCTGGTCGAACTTCGCTGACTGACTTGGGGTTATGTTTTTGGTCAAAGCAGACTTTCCGAATAGATGCTTATTCTTACATTCTATAAAAACTAATGATAATATGACCTACGTCGCGGAAGTGAAATAACCCCGTTGAATGTTTTTGCTAATACACGGGTGTTGTTACACTAGTGAAATGACTATGTAAATGAGCTCAGAGCGAATAGCAAGCTATTTTTTAACCACGAATATGACGTCATAGTGTATATATTGTGCCGCCAGATTTAAACAGCGTTATAAGTTTTGCGGAAAATTGAAATCGTTAAATTTCAAGAAATTTGACGATTTTTCGCAAAATATCGGGTCATAATAAAAATAGAATATAAAATTTGCGCCCATAAAATACAGAATTAATTAAACTGGTCATCTAAAACAGATAAAAACTCGGCGCATCCTCGTTATATCTGTTTAAAAATAAATAATCTACTAATAAATTCAGTATTCAATGGCCACTCATTCAAAATCCTCTATTTATGTAATGGGCTTCTGATAATTTGTGATATGTAATAGGCTTCTGCTAATATGTGAAGTCGTCCACTTTTCAAATGTGAAAGGAGTTCCAAGCTGATATCTATCACGTGACGCGGGCATATATTTTTCATATCAGTCAAAGAGATTTGAGCCTGTGCGTGACATTTCCAACAATTTGAGCTGTTCCTGAGGTACAGACATTGAGTAGCGCTTAAAGCCACATACTGTAAATATAAAGCTGCCTGATGGTCTACAGATACTTTGAGACCTTATCTATCTTCTAGACGCACAGTAAATACTCTGGACAGACTGTGTGGATTCACAGACTGTTCAGAGTGTTTGCTTTGCGCCTATTTGAAATTGTTGGAAATCTCGCGCACAGGATCATTTGACACTTTTGACAAAATAACCGTCTGTCAAAAAAGTACCACAAAAGAAGCACGAGCATATAGCAAAATATGACCCTGTGCGTAACATTTCCAACAACTTCATTCGTGCGCGAGGCGCAAACAAAGAGCTGTCTACACAGTCAAATAAGGCGATCGGAAAATTTTAAACTGAACTTCTAAAGAGGGATTTAGACCTTATCTATCAACGGAGTGCAAGGGAAAGACTCTCTGGTCAGTCTGTGCGGATGCACAGGCTGGTCAGAGTCTTACTCTTGTTCGCAGTCGATACTGTTGGAAATGTCACGCCTAGGCTTATATACTGTAAACCTTCCCGCGATGCGGAGTAATGATAGATTCTATTAATATATTTTGCAGCCAACATTTAGGAAGAAGGACCGAAAACAGGAATCTTTTTTTTACAAAATAATGTTCTTTAAATCCATTTCATTACGTTTATATGTTAATTTATGATAGCTATAAAACATATAATGTTTACATGCAATGAATTAAACTTTATGATATGTTATGATATCAAAACCCATAAACCTCACTGGAAAAGTAATTTGTGTTCCCACCCCTTGTGATCCGAAAGTAAAAAAAAAAACAAAAAAAAAAAACAAAAACAAAAAAAAACACGAATAATTCATTTTGCCCCCACAAAGATGGATAGGGCATTTTGTTTCGCCCAGTGTTTGTAGGTTTGTCTTATTGTCTGTTTAAATGTTTGACCGATTGTCCGCCAACGATTTTAATACTGATCATAACCTTGGTAAAGTGGTAAGCGAAAGGGTCTTCATATTTCACATGAGTAAAGATTGTAAAAGGGCCTTTCTATTGGCACCAAGCCGCCGTCATAGCGCAGTTGGTAGTGCGTCGGACTGTCAATCTAGAGGTCCCGGGTTCGATCTCCGACGGCGGCACTCATTCTTTCCGACTATTTGTCTCTCACCAATGGGTTGATTATCGTAGACCTATGTGAGATAGCAGCTGGAGGCTAGGAAAGAATGTGATGGTTGTACTGGTGAGAGAAATAACAGGAATCCATTGTTAGGTGCTCCAGCCGCCGCGATATAACTGAAATAATGTTGAAAGCGGCGTTAAACTCCATTCAATCAATCAATCATTTAATTCGTGTTGAATCTTCTTCGAGATATACGAATGTGTATGTAAGAAGGAAAAACATTTTGGACCATTATGTATTTGATAAGTACTAGGCTGTTCGCAGAAATAAAGGTTGATAAAAGTTTTGTTTAATAATTTGATAACTTTCAATTAACGATATGTTAAAACAAGGTCTCTTTTCCCAGTGATCCAAAAAACTCAACAAACAACAAGCATAATAACTATTTGTAATATGACCTACGTCGCGGGAGTGAAATAACCCTGTTTGTTGTTGTTGTTGTTTTTAAATTTCATGGGTGTTATTACACTAGTGGAATAACTATGCAAATGAGATCAAGGCGTGATTTAATGGTAACGTCGATGCCGACGTCACATTTACAGAATGTCTCGCTTCTAAAGCAGAGCTACAGATTTAAAGGGGGGGGGGGGTATTTTGAATTACCAATTAAAGTATTTCAGCTATCCTTGCACAAATCTTATGTTATAGGTACGCAATGGAATCGTCTCGTCAAGGGTTGAAATAGGGAAAAAAATGATTTTAGGATTTTAGACTGGCATCAACCTCTATTTTCTGTACCTCTGCTATGATTCCATTGTTTGGCGAAACTCGGTGGTTACCACTACCTAAACGATCCAATAAGACATCGGAATGAATATTTTATCCAATAACTCACCAGCCGCCACCATAGCTCAGTTGGTTGGGCATAAGACTTCCAATCTGGTAGTCGTGGGTTCGATCCCCGGTGGCGGCAAATATCCTTTCCGACGTTTGTCTCTCACCAATGGGTAGATAATCATAAACCTATGTGAGAAAACAGTCGGAGGCTAGGTAAGGGTGTAATGGTAGTACAGGTGAAAGAAATACCAAGAATCCATTGTTAGGTGCTCCGGCCGCCGCGATATAACTTCGAAATTGTTGAAAGCGGCGTAAAACCCATTCAAACAAACAAACCAAAAACTCACCAATTAGTTAGTGTACAATATTTCTCTTACTTTTCATAGATAGAGCCCGAGTGTTTCAGCAGACCATGTGACGATGGCGAAGTGTGTGTACCGGGTCACCTCACAGGCAATACACAGTGCTCTTATGCATGTATCAAATCAGGTACAGTCCATCTTGTTCAAGCGACCACCTCTATTTAGCGACCAAATTTATCAATCGAACGTCTTCAAAGTCCCCTTCTTTAAATAAAAAAAAAATGAAGTACAAATTATTGGTCAAAAATTTTGCAAAAAACCTTATTTGATAAAACTCATTAGAATCGTCTCAATGAGACGATTCTTTTGAGTTTTAACAAGACAGGTTTATCTTGAAATTCCAAAATAACATGCATATTCAATCAATTTATTAAAATAGTTAGTCTAATTTGTGAACAAAACGTTTTCTAAGCGATCATTCTCTTAAACGGCCGCTTTTCTGTGGTCCGATAAGTGGTCGCCCAATACAATTTCACTGTATTCGTGAAAGGGCACTCTTGGAACTTCCTTAAGTGACTTGATTATTTGAATAGGTTTTACGTCGCTTTAAAGAATCGTCCAGTCACAAATCGGCGACTTGAGCATCTAACAAACAATAACTGGTATTTCTCACACCATTTCTACCATAACATCCTTTCATAGTCTCCAGCTGATATCCAAAATAGATCTTCGATTGTCAACCAATTGGAGGGACACAAATGGTGGGACAGGATTTGTGCCACCGTCGAGGATCGAACCCAAGGCCATGTGATTGACAGTCCGTAGCATCCGTTAAATAAATATCTGAATCTTTCATACTTTGCTCGGCACGAAAGTGCACGCGCAAAGCGGGGCATAATCTGCAAATAGTTTGCCACATTTGGCATCCTTAACGCCGGGCAAAGTGAAGTCCTTTTGCAAGATCTGTTCAATATTAAAACTTTTCATTTAAATGTCTAAAATTTCCTTGTATACTTTTAAAACTGTATGGAGAAAAAACTATATTGTTTGCAGAAAGTAGGGTTTCTTCCAGCATTTTCTTCTTTAAAAGATTATTTATATTTCAAACTGCGCGTTATGTCCATGTCACTTTCCGTTTTGGCTATACTAGAATTTTAAAAAAAAATAAAACAAACAAACAAAAAACAAACAAACAAACGAGAAAACGGAGATGGTTTGACTAGACAGGTATCTTTGAAATTCTATAATTTTCTTTGATATTGTAGAACTTCCATCAACACCAACACCTTCGCCAACTTCTGCAACGTCTGCACAAACTTCTACGGTGTCACAAACGGGGCCAACTACCACAACAGCCGCACCAACAACCACAACAGCCGCACCAACAACCACAACAGCCGCACCCACAACCACAACCGCCGCACCCACAACCACAACCGCCGCACCAACAACCACAACCGCCGCGCCAACAACCACAATCGCCGCACCAACAACCACAACCGCCGCACCCACAACCACAACCGCCGCACCAACTACCACAACCTCCGCCCCAACTACCACAACCGCCGCTCCAACAACCACAACCGCCGCACCAACTACCACAACCGCCGCACCAACAACCACAACCGCCGCACCAACAACCTCAACCGCCGCACCCACAACCACAACCGCCGCACCAACAACCACAACCGCACAGACACATGGTAAATATTTGTTTGTATTGAGCAAAGAAGTAATCAACTGAAACCAACTTCCTACCGGTCACTGCATATTCGTCCGATTTAGACATGCTTGCAGAAATGAAATTGTTTAGTTAATCAACAGTTTGAGAAATTCAATTCAATTAAAAGGATTTCGTTAAGTAATTTATTTTAAATTTTTCACTAAAACACACACAATAGTCTAGCGAAGACATCAGCTCTGTTTACAAGATGACTAACGGTACGCACTTTTTGCCAATAATACCTCTCTTTGTACTTGCAAAACGGGATATAATTCACAAACAGTTTCGCCGTTTTTTCACCCTGAACGAAGGAAAGCCTATCTTTGAAAAAATCACAAATCTCGCTATTTGTATGGAAATTTCCAAAATTTGACTCGAGTATATTCCGTTATGATGAGCATTATTCTGCGTTATAAATTACCTGGCAGGGCAAAGTTTAGTATTGACGTATTTTGGCGAGTTTACTTCTCAATAGTTTGGGTTCGTCAAAAGGTAGTCCGCTATTATCGCCAACGCGTGCAATTAACTGTCCCTTAAAACCAAAATGATTCATGTGCTTAGAGAAAGTGAACACATTTCATCGTTGGGTTACCAAAGCCTCGTAACCAAGCTGAAGTTACGAGGGTTTTGTTACCAACCTACGGTTTTAGGTCCCGAGTTATTCATGTCCACTGTCTATAGAAGTAAGTAATTATGAATAAAAGCTGATATAACTTAACCTTAATTGCAACGTCCCGTTACTTTGGCTCCACCCTTCCAGGACAATAATCATGAACTATACTTACAAAGTGACAACATTAGTGCTGACTAGAAATCACCAAAGTAAACATCGACATCGGTGCAAGATTTTATACGAGCTGGACTTCTTCAAAAAATAATTTTAAGATGAACTTTAAATTTTTCACCAACTAAGTGAACTTCGAATTTCATGATAAAATTAGTGTAAAATTATATTCATCTTCTAAATCATTGAATGTGCATAATTTACATTATCTTTCGTTTCTTGCTGAGTTTTCGTGGCGACTAGATATAATTCTCAAATCGTGCGAGGAAAGTCTTATTTTGCTAATGAACGTGTGATTAGGCTTTTAGTCTTACATTCTCAATCAAATTCAACAAATATTTTCATCATATCATATGATTTAAAATAATGAAGAAAAACCGTAAAGACTTAACCATCAACAGATGAATGTTAATGATACTTTTTTTGCAGAAGATTTCAAAGACGCTGCGTAGTTAAAGCGTTTTCATTGAGTAATAAATAGAGGATAATCGTTTGCTTCAATGTAAGATTGATTTCTATTTCATTGAGTGAACAACAAAAGCTATATTTTCACGAGTGGTGGAGCCACGAGTGAAAATACAGCTTTTGTTGTTCACGAAATGAAATATAAATCGATCTTACACGAAAAACAATCGATTATTCTATTTCTTTAATGCAAAAAAGAGATAAAAAAATTAAAAATTCTATGACATATTTTCGTAAAGCGCGTCATTTTGCACGCGATTGCTATGCAACGTTCATTGTGACGTCACTTATTTTGCCCTGCATAGATGACGACAGATAGGATGAAATGCACAAAAGCAGGGTATACGTTTTTGATAATTTCACTGCTTTTGCGGTGAGATTATCAAGTGATAATCTACCGTTATTCCTCGATAAACCACCAAAAAGCATTAAAGAAAACCAGTTTTATAAGCCAATCAGAATGCACAATACATGATGGGACAAAACTTAAATCATTTTACAATGCATTTCGGTGGTTAGAGAAAGGACAACTGTTTTTTTCCTCTTGTTATGGTCCTAAGCAATTATTTGAGCGACCGTAATCGATTAAAGTAATAATACAGAAGAGTTTCGTTTTATCTCATTGTTAACCATCAAATTTTTAAGTATTTATTTAATGCAATAGACGAGATAGAACACTGCCAGTGTGAGAATACCGCAGTCTGGAGGTCAAAGTCTAGAGCTTTAGCCAACACTCTTCAAACTTTTTGTCATCTGAATGCACAGAAAATAATTGTTTGTTTTAGTTTTAGATCGATTCACCTTTTATTGCGCGAGAAACAAAATTTGTATTTACATGAGTGACAAAGCAGTCTTTCTCGAAAATTATGATGGTTTTTTTTTTCCTGATGCTTGCATGCGAACATAATAATAATTGTGAAAAAAATCAAGGAGATTTACAAAAAGCGCGCCAATTTGAACATAATTTCTGAATTACGTTATGATGTCATAGGTACGATGGGCCCTGCTTTATGGCAAACATGGTGCGATAAACAAAAGCACGGTTTAAGTGTTTTGTGATTTCACTGGATCGGAGTTGCAATAAAGCGTCAATTTGACCTTATTTTTCGATGATTTTCCGTAAAAATTTGATTTAAAAGAAGATTTGTTTCCTTTTAATATGCTCCCTATAGGTATGACATGTGAATCAAGTAAAATAACGCGAAATAACGGAAAGGAGGACGAACTCTTATAATATAGAGAGTTTAAAGTTTTCATTATTTCACTATGTTTGCTGTTCATCTTTAAAGTAAGAATTCGCCTAAAAAGCCCGCAGGAAAGCCTGAGCAAAATATATCAACGCTGTATTTGTTAGCGGATCACAAACATTGATCAGTAAATCTTTTTATAATAATGACCTACGTCGTCGGAGTGAAAAAAAACCGTTGAATATTTTTGATACTACACGGGTGTTATTACACTAGTGGAATAACTATGCAAATGAGCTTAGAGCGAATAGCAACGCTATTTTGTAACCGCGAAAATGACGTCATAATCTATATTTTGGTGACGTCATTTTTAAACGGCGTTATAAATTTCGCGGAAAATTGAAACGTTGAATTTAAAGAATTTTGTCGATTTCTCGCTAAAATTCGGGTCATATTATAAACAGAATATAAAATTTGTGCTCATTAAGCCTCGTTTTTATCAGTTTATAGATGACTCGTTTAATAAATTCAGTATTCAATGACCACGCATTCAATATCTTCCTTTTAGAATACCCTAAAGTTACTAGAATTATCCGAGTCTTGACTTTAAAACCAACAGACTGTAAAATTTAAGATAAGAGATACGTTGTGATGTCAAATTTAATATGTTTATTCCCTTCCTGATCCAAAGTAGTGGGTAGTGCAGTTAATTACATCGTGAAATTGACATTTAATTCAATCAAAACCATTCTAAATTTCTCACTCAGCGCTCCATTTATTCAATACAGACACTCACTCAAACCATTCAAAAACGCTCCAAACTCACTGGAAAACATATAACAACAACTTCGTTCACAAAATAAAAATCGCTCGGAAAAAAATCGGTATTTCACTTAATCATTAAAATTATAAGCGTCTGATAGGTTCTTAAGGAATAGGGAGCTATGTATAGAACTTGTATGCAAATTTTATTTTTAAGGGAGGTAATCAATCATCCTCAACAAAATTTGCAATACTGGATTACCCCCCCATCAAACTCACTCAAGAGTCGCTCCACACATTCATTCAATTTCATTCCTAAATCAGTCCATAATTGTTAACTGTAGTTAGAGTCTTCTTTAAAAGTCGCCATAGGTACATTTAATTGTTTGAAGGATTTAATCTTAATATTTTCTATTACCAGTATATATTTAGTACTATTTGGGGTCGTCCTGAAAAGGCGATTGCATTGGATACTCGAAACATAGAGTTTGAAATACCATTGACGAAATCATTCCATTTTTTTAGAGCATTGAGCTCAAGCATTAAGTTACGTATATGTTTTCTGCATTGTTTGACGATTCAAAGATCTAGTACTTTGATTTATTTTTTTATTGTTTATTTTTTATAGTTGTTGTTTTGTTCTGTAAGTAAAATTTGAATTGTCAATTGAGCTGGAACATTCATGTCCAAGACAAAGAAAAAAAACATTGAACTATTGAACTATTTAATTTTTTGAAGATATAAGATTAATTGGTGGAAATACACCAAACGAAGGACGGCTCGAGATGCTGCATCCACAAGATACAAACTGGAGATCAGTGCAACTGGAGACGGGCAAATGGAATTGGAAGGCAACACAGGTCGTATGTCGACAACTTGGCTTTATGTGAGTTAAGCTTTCAATTCAGTTTGAGTAATACAGCTTTTGGACAAATTGAAAATAAGTTGTCTCATTTTTTATGATACTTAAATTTCGTAAGAATGACTGATAAGTTATGAGAAATTGTAGCTTAGCCTTTTCACTCTTTTCGTTACCATTTATGTAAAATATATATTATGTAAGTGTTTTTTAAAATGAGAATACAATACAATACAATATCTCTTAGCTAAAAATAATCTTCTCCCCTGAAACTGTTGGTCAAAATCAGACCAAATTTCACAGAAATGAGTCAAAATTGGCCTCAAATGAATGATGTACAGACAGAATTTCAGTATGATTTGTAACATAAATTTTCAGTTTGCATAAAACATGAAGGTACAGAAGGCGAATTAAAGAAAATCCCCAAGTTATGTTAAAATTTCCGAAGTTTGAAGATTAAATGTTAAACAAATTATGTAGGTTGGGGCGGACGCATACACAGACGCTCTCTTTAACACTTCCGACACTTACCGGTGCAGTTAATTATGTTGTTAAGTAAATGTAGCTTAGTTTGGTTAGGCTTAGAATAAGAGTTTGGGTATGTATGGGGGTCTTTATTCTATAGGGGTCACAATTCTACGTGAGAGGTCACTTTTCTACGTATGGGGAGGTCATAATACTATGACACCCATGGTCATAATATTATGAGCGGGGGTCGATATTCAATATAGAATAATGATCGGGTGGGGGAGGTTTTGTTTTATGGGGGTCACTTTACAACGCTACACTGGAGCTACGAGTTAAAATATAGTTTTTGTTATCAACGAAATTAAATATTATTCGAAATTACTTTGAAAAAAAAACAAACGATTATTATATTTATTGAATGCAAATATGTGAAAAGTGTAAAAAATTTAGGACAAGGCTTCTTAAAGCACGTAATTCCGCACGTGATTGTTATGCAACGTTCATAATGACCTCACTTATTAGGCTCAGTTGGATGATGTCAGTTAGGGTGAAATGAACGAAAGTGGTAGAAAGTTCAGAATTAATGACTTTCAAAATTGAATTGAATCGTATAACATTTTTAAGACGTGGCAACATTTCGTTTTAAAGGCAAACAAAATGTGTCTACAGCCTAGAAACCATTCGGAACATCATACAGACTTTTACGTAGAAAGTGTCTTGGACTGAAGCGTAGTATTTTTCGTAGGTAACACGGCTTCTGGTTGTACTTCGGTCGATAGTTTTCGATCGTCTATGGGGATCTTTCATGCGTATAATTATTTGACAACAAAACGCGGTTTTGTTATCAAATAATGATATGCCTAGAGTTTAATTTAGTTTTAGTACATTTTGTTTTACCACAATTTCATCTTGTTGCTTGTGACGTCATATAAACTCATGTACGAAACAAAGCGCTTTCATAGCTGCACCCTATTATTCCCATGGTCTATTCCGTAGAAGCACCAAAGATTTCTGACCATTTAAAGGCACAACGATGGTAAATACAGTTAAGAACATCGTGAAATTGACAAGATGAATGATTTTGAAATGATTTTGGAATGAAATTGAATGAGTTTGTGGAGCGAGTTTTGAGTGAGTTGAATGGGAGGTAATCCAATATCGCAAATTTTGTTTCTTAAATATCTAATCAGACGCTTTCAATTTCAATAAATTCCGTGTAATCCCGGCTTTTGTCCCAGTTATTTTTATTTTGAACGAAGTTGTTGTTTTATGTTTTTCAGTTAGTTTTTCAGTGAGTTTGGAGCGTTTTTGAATGGGTTGAGTGAGTGTTTGGAATGAATGAATGGGGCGCTGAGTGATCGAGTTAGTTTTGAGTGAGATGAATGTCAATTTTACGATGTAACTGACTGTACTTCTTTTCAGGTATGGCGGCTCGTATCATGACAGAGATAAACCTTTCACAAGGGGTTCGTACAAAAGTTATAAACTAGACAACATCAATTGTAACGGTAACGAAAATACCATCTTTGATTGCTCAATTGACGAATACAAAGAAGAAAATTCCAACGACAAGGATATAGGAATAACGTGCTTTTTATCTGATGTTAACAGTAAGTACAAACATATTTCTATTTTACCAAAATTTGACGATATTTGGAAACTAGCCACGCGTTCAGAAAGTAAAAATACATGCATCGTTCCGCTTTGTACGTGCAAATCAGAGTTTTATAAACTTTTCGCTATCGATCTCATCCTAATTGATTTTTTTGTCTATTTAATTAGATGTAGTCAAATGGTAGGTCAGTTATAGCATTCTTTCTTTAATGTTTTTCCTTGGATCATCGAGAAATAACGATATATTAACTTTTGATGAGGGGTGATCTCATCGCAGAACCAGTAAAATTACCCCCAAAACATTTTACTGGTAGCCTTTTTTCTTACATTTCAGAGCAATGTCGTTTCGTAGTTATGACGCAAAATTAAGCGTTTCAGGAATTTTGTAAAAAAAACCCCAAAACTAAAAAAAACAAAAAGCAATAATTTTTGTCGAGTTTTTACATTGAAGAAATAGATTTTTTGTTTGCATTTCATGTAAGTTGATAAATTTTTCGTTTTTTAAACAATATAAGCTACATTATCACTCGTGGTTTTGTTACTCGCGTCAATGTATTTTTGTGCTTTTGCTCAATGAAAGAAGTAGAGGTTAAAACAAATGGATATGTCTGATATGAAAAATGTTTCAAGCGAGTGCGTTACTACACGTGGAAAAACGAGTCCACAGGACGATTTTTAAGGTACCGGAACCGTAATAAATCCGCAACTTTTAAACACTAAGGATCTTTCACAATGTTGACCAAGGTTTCCTCATGAAAATCATCAATCTCGGTTAACATTTTTAAAGTTCATTACTTCGAAAAGTTGCGAAACCATTACAGGTCCACTACCTTAACAGCCTTATAACGTATTCGAGTTTTTTTTTTTTTTCCCAAATCAGATGTGACCAGATGATTATTCTATACTACTCAAAGTTTGCTGAGCACCAAAATTTTTTTATACTATAGTTTCAGGAAAAAATGAAATTTGATTATAAGCATGTTGGAAAATGGTCGATTGTTATCAATTTATCAAATTTTAAGAAGAACTAAAGCTTTATAATGATAAGAAGACTTAAAATGTAGACCAAACAGGGAGACTCTAGAAATTGGTCTGTTTTCTTGAAAATTAAAAAAAATCGAATTCTACAAAAAAGGTGCTCTTTCAATTGCATTTAGTTCAATAACGAGTATGAGAGCCGGCACTGTCAATAACAGCCTGACAGCGCCTCTGCATACTCCTGATTAAGTTCTGGATTACTCTTTGGGGAATAACAGACCATTCTTCTCTAAGGATGTGGCCGAGCTCCTGGAGTGTCCTTGTCTGGACCTGGCGAGCCGAAACTCGGACCTGTAGCTCATTCAACATATGCTTTATCGGGTTTAAGTCCTGTGAGCGGGCCGGCCAGTTCAGACATGGAATGCCCTCTTCTTGGCGATGCTCTTGGACTATACGGGTCGTGGTTGGACGTGCATTTTCATCCATTGAAATGAATCCATCCCCAATAGCACCAGCGTAAAATCTTACGTGGGTATTGAGGATTTCATCAATGTACCTACGAGCTGTCAGAGTACCTGTGCACTTCAGAATTGGCATGAGACAATCGAAAGCCAATCAAAATTCTCTACATATAATCATTTAAAAATCTTTGCTTGAACCAGAAAAGTACCTTCAAATTGATTTGGTGTATTCTGTACGACGTTATTTGGCTAGGTTTCGCTGTAGTAGCCATACATTAAATATTGAACTAGGACGCCATAATGGCATGCCAGAAATGATCTAATCTGTATTTTTTGTTTCATTCAGCATAATATTTCTTGTATAGATGATGAATTTCGTGCTTTTTTCACTGTTTTTTTGTTTTTTTATTTCAAGATATTAGGGTAAATCTTTTATTTTCCTGGTACACAACACCCGAAATATCTACCGATTAATAAAAACAAAAGATATCCTAAACCTTACAAAGCTAGCTTCTTCATACGTGTACACAAAATACAAAATGGATGTTAAATGGGTATAAAATCACGAAATTCCGACAAGCGACTATACTAATATTGGCGGGGAAATTTATTAAAGGGAAAGTAAATTAAGTATAAAACTTTCAGCTCAATTTTGAATTTAGATTTTCTGATAAGACATGTATCGATGAAATGCGTCGGGCGATAGAAAGCGAACGTGCCGTCAGTTCATTCATGTCCTTTCACTGCACAGCTAGTCTGGAACAACCGTCGACTCAAAACAGCTATTGTGAAGTTAAAAGTGACAACTTGCAACCACACGGGTGGTGCAGTTAACAGCATCGTGGAATTGACAGGATGTATGATCTTGGAATGCTTTGGAATGAAATTGAATGAGTGTGTGGGGCGAGTTTTGAGAGAAATTAAAGGGAGGTAATCCAATATTGCTTATTTTGTTCAAGATGAACAAAATAGGCGACATGTATTACTTCCCTTTAATAGAATATACGTAATTCTCTGTTTGTGAGTCTTCGCTGACCAATCAGACCCTTTATAATCAACACCAGCCAATAAAATAGTAGAATGACATGATCGATTTGAATTTAACCGTGATCGCCTTGAACGATTCTGAAATATTTTCTAGTGATTTCGGATCTTTTTGGTTGATTTGAATGAGTGTTTGGAATGATAAATAGAGTGTTGAGTGATTAAGAATGGTTTTGATCGAAATGATTGTCAATTTAACGATGTAACAAACTGTACTGGATTATTACACGCGGTCGTATTTCATGTAAGTAACAGTCCAAGTAACGGTCAAAGTAACTGGCTACATTTATATGTACCATGTATTTGTAGGTACATAGTAGTATCAGGGGCGATAACCAGTCCATTAAAAAAACAGTTAGCTTTTGCCTCCCTTAGACCACAAGAGAGCACAAAATGAGAATCACAGCATTGCCTGTATTTTTGCGCTGATGCTTGATACGCATGGGCTAAAATTGGCCAGCTATTCCCTAATTAAAGGGGTCTTTAGATAATCTTCAAATTGTATAGAATACCTGTATCACACTGTTTTATTAAAATGCACAGTTGTTTGTAGGAAAAAGTCTTAATCAACTTCGCTTGAATCCAATTGGTAACTAGTTTCTGGAAAAACTATTAGTGTCTAACTGGACAAATGCAAGTACGCGCGCCAAGCGGGGTATAATTTGCAAACAGCTGTTCACTTTTTTGTTATCCTGATACCGCTCCAAGGTGTTAAAATAGCCTCAGGGGAATTAACCAACCGTTTACAATTTCGAAATGGGCAATAATCAATTACCTACCTTTGAGAGAACTGATATATACTGAGCAAAAAAAAAAATATTCACCCAATAAAACTTCGGATTTCTTTAAAAGTGCACACAGGAATTCTATAAAACATATTGCAAATTACGCCCTAATCATTCGGAAATAAATTTGAAAATTTTTATGTGATTTGAAGAAGCCGCTACCGAATTATAGGCGCTAACGTAGCCAGGGGGTCGTTTTCAAGAATCGCAGACTCTCAATCAAATATTCAAATGATTTTTCTGACAGTTTTAAGCTTGCGAAATGCAATATTATTGCGTTAGGTATTCGGGGTTGATAACACAACTTCATTCCTTCTGCTAATTCCTACTAAAGTTACGTCAAATGAACACATACATTCATAAAGTATCCTTCTCAGAATAAAAGCTCAAATTTACAAAATTCTGTCCGCTCGTTCCTTGTCAAGAAAACCAATCCCAAAATGCTCTATTTCATTTTTGTTGAAAACAAAACAAGAATTACATTGCCATTATACGTCAACGTTCCATCTTGCTCATCGGAGAGGCTCGTATGAATAACAAGGAAATTTGCTCGCATAACACCCGGTAAGAATTAAATGGCAATTAACTTCGTTTTAAAGTTTGACGTTTTTAAAGGTTCAAACATTTATATCACTTCCGCTTTGAAATAGTGGTTAGGAAGCGTAGAGGCTATCGCGTCAACGTGAAAGAGAAAATTTGGCGTGACGTATTCCCAGAGGCCCTTTTGAGTTGAAGAGGGCGAATCACAATACTACTCAATCAGAAATGGCCAGCATACGTCTTTATTGTTCTTCTCTTTCAACTAACGTCCGTAAAATTGAGTCAACGTTTGACGGTTTTTGATTACGCCTGTGGTCAAGTTTTTCTCGGTCTCATTACAAAACTGTGTTGTACGGAACACTACTATTGTTTGATTTTTTTTAACCACAGAGCGTTAGAGGTTAAATTCATTCGAGCAGAAATTCACGATCGAACACGCGACGTACGTCGACGTAGAAAACAAACATTTCGACATTTATTGAAAAACACCAAAAATGACACGTTGCTTGAATGAAAAATCATGTTAGCATGAGAAAACGAAGCGATGCAAACACAATTGAACCTTAATTGATAATTTCATCTTTAAAATTTATAAGATATTGACAAAAGAAAAGGATAATTGCGATCCGTCATGCTAAAATGGAGCATGTTTGTATTGCGTAAGGCGTAAAATCTAGTCAGACTGCACGGATTGCGATGGCTGACTAACGTCAAAAGGTTTCGCACTTAGTTCTTTTTCTAATACTTTGATAATAATTCTACCTTCCAACGAATGTATCTTTAAAATTTGACATCTGGTTGACCTGCACTTAAACCGTTTTTTTTTTTCAAATATTAATTTACGGAGTTCTAAAGTGGTCCCCTTTCGCGGGCAAAATTTCAAAATGCTGAATTGTTTAAAGGTATTTCAGAGCGATTTGGGCGATTCGATTAAATATTTGAAAGTCTACAATTTTAGCAATGAATGGTTTGCGTGAAGTTGGTGTCAACTTTACGACGTTCTTACTGATACCAACATCGTGTGATTGACAATTGCAATTGTTTTGGAATGATTTAGGAATGCAATTGAATGAATGGAGGGAGCGAGTTTGAAATGGAATTTAAGAGAGATAATACACCTCAATTTGTCCAAATGGAACGTAACTAGCTATATTTTTCCTTCCCTTTAACCCATTGCTGTTTAATCCCTGCTTTTTACATGACTGTGATTTTATGATTGTGAAAACATTGTGAAAAAAAGAAGAAATTTCTTCTGACAAGCAATTTCTTCTTTTTCCACACTATTTTCTATCCTACTGAATGGTTATTTTTCAAATTAAATCCACTTTAAATTTTCGTCTGCAAAACCTTTGAATTTGGACAGGTCCATAATTTTGTAAAACAAGAAAGTGTTAATTAGATTTACGTACTTTTCTGTCTTCAAGGACCAATCAGACGACTTTAAATCCATAACAGTTGATAAAATAGCGAAATAATTCAATCGACATGATTGCAATGGTGATGGTTTTAAACCATTTTAAACCATTTCGGAGCGTTCTGAACAATTTTGGAGCATCTTTTTAGTGGATGGGGCGACTGTTTTGACTGACAGGAATGCAGCGCTGAATAAGTGATTTAAAATGGTTTTTTGGTTATTGTCTATTAAAACGATGTTGATTGCTGTACGTCTATCAATTATTAACATTGTGAGATGTCACTCATCTCGATCAAAAACATTCAAGATATCTCATTCAGCGCTCTAACCAATCATTCCAAACACTCAAAAACGTTTCGAAATTGTTCAGAAATACTTCGAAACCGTTCTAGATGACAAATATTTCAATCAAATCAATAATTGCATTATTTCTTTTGTTGTGTTGATTTTCAGCGTCTGATTTGACCGTAAAGACAAAAAAAAAAAAAACAGATTAATGCGTAGATTGTACTTAAGGGAGATAAAAAATATCGCTAATCTCGTTCAATTTGAAAAATATTCAAAACTCGTTCGACACACTCATTCAATTTTATTCCATAATCATTCCGGTGGTAGTACTGGTGTGAGAAATACCAGGAATCCATCGTTAGGTGCTCCAGTCGTCGCGATATAACTGAGAGATTGTTGAAAGCGACGTAAAACCCCAATTCAAATCAAATCCATAATCATTCCAAGATCATTCACTTTGTCATTTTCACGATGTTCCTAACTGTATTACAGAGGACGGCTATGAAAATATAAAATTGGTTGATAGCAGCGGAAACCGGGAGAGTTATGACGGATATCTGGAAATTTTGTACGGCGGAACCTGGACCCGTGTTTGTGATAATCTCAAAGACAAGGCGCCGGATGTCTTCTGTAAAACAATTAGTATGGGAACTAGAGAGTAAGTCTTTCTTGTATATCTTTTGGAGTTTACAATCAGGGCTCCTAATCACTTGGAACATCACTCGGCCATTTCCGTAAACTGCAGCAGACCTCGGATGTATGTAAGGCGGATGGGTATGTAACAAAATCGTGTATTTTGTTAGGCGGAACTAGTGTAAAGAAAACTAGCACTATAGATTTATATCTATTACAGTAAATAACGGCTGAAAAAAGCTAAATTTTTGAGAATGACGAATCATTCTCAAAAATTAAGATTTTTTTCAGCCGTTATTTAAGATATTAACAATAGGATTCAATGGTTTCACGTCAGTGATTCAAACGAGTAACGTTGGCGACGTCGAATGTTTTCACTCACAGTTTCGAGGGCTAACGCCATTTTATCTGACGTCATCGAGTTTTTCCAAGGATTTCTCGTAATTTTCAAATATAGGACGTCTACGTACATCCGAGGTTGATCGTGAGATTGGCCGAGTGGTGTTCCGAATGAAAGTAAGTATGGTAAGTATGGTAAGAGTGAGTCTTTCCAGTCTAATATCTATAGGAGCTTAAGGTAGTGGAACCGTAATAGTTCCGCATCATTTCGGACCACATGATCTTTCACAGTGTTGGAAAATCATTAGGTACCTTAGTTAACACTGTTAAATTCCATTTTATCCGAACCGTTGTGAAATGTCTGACACCTGCGCCAGAGAAGATCTTCTTTGGCTCAGTGGTTAACGCATTTGACGTGTAAACCAATTATATCAATATTACTTGTCCGCGTGGGTTCGACGCCGCCTTTCGTCATTAATTTTCAGCTATGCGTCGGTTGAGGCCAGTTTGTTCTTAATATGGGGGGGGGGGGGGGGGGGGGGCGTCCGGAATATGGCCATTTAGCCAGTTATGCCGGCATTGTTTCGACTTTTTTAGTACACGAAGCTCATTACTGCCTATATAGGTTTATCGTCATCAATATATGATGATTTTTAGGGGGGAGTGTGTTATGGGAGACCACCCTTACCACTATCCTGTTTAGCGTCATTTGTTTAAATACTATGACTGACACCTACATTAGGGAAGATCTTCTTTGGCTCAGTGGTTAGCGCTTTTTATTTGTAAACCGATTATTTCAATATTACTTGTCCGCGTGGGTTCGACACCGGCTTTCGTCAGTAATTTTCAGCTATGCCTCGGTTGAGGACAATTTGTTTGTAAAAGTACTCTCAGACTGGTTCTCAAGACAGAACAATGTTTACACATAATATTCCTTTTCTAGTTTCCTTCCTCATATTGCCGAAGACTATTCAAATTTCCTTACTTTGGTAACTATTCAAGACATTTCATCTAGTCTGTCAAAAACTTTGTGGACAACAGCAGCATGCAGTATACTGTGAACAGTGTGATGATTGAGGAAAACCTCTATTTTTATCTTTTAAGGAAAGATGGTGATGACAGACAATCTATATCTAATGTAAATATGTGGACCAAGCATATCGAATGTTTCGACGAGACCACTCCCCATCCGTTCTTCTGTTTGAATGAGGGTTGGCGACTCGAGAGCTGTAATAAATACGCAACACTCTCGTGTAAAGTACCTTAGAGATAACGAGTGCTTACACCAATGAGGAATATCAGTTGGTTATCTACCGTGCAAAAGTCCCAATTGCATCTTCGCAAGCCAAGGGTTCTAACTCCACAACGTACCTTACGTAAGGAACATAGTGGAGTTAGAACCCTTGGCTTGCGAAGATGTCCCAATTAGGGAAGCTTCCTAGGCAGTGGTTACCTTGGCTTTTATCCTTTTCTCCTTTGTACTATAAGATTTCAACCAAAGAACGCAGGGATAAAATCAAGGGAAACTTTGAAATAGCCGCTGTTCATTCTGGAGAGCCTCCGACTTAAGGCAGTGGACCCACAATAGTTCCGCAACATTGCGAACCACATATTCTTTTACAATGTTAACCGAAGTTTTTTAATGAAAATCATAAGGAAGCCTCGGTTAACACTGTTAAAGTTCATCACTTCTGAGACGTTGCAAAACTATTACGGGTCCACTACCTTAATCCATTGCATAGTATGTCTGTTTTTTCATCCTCCGATGATTTTGTTTTGTTAAGCGGGAACGTTGATTCTTTTGACGTCGTGTTATCCAGGTGCGAAATGACGGACTTTCATGGCTGCACCCTTTTTATTCCCGAGGTCGATTCCGTAGAATCGCCGTAGGTTCCAAATTGAACTGCTCAATATTTGTGGTCTTTTGAAGGGGACAGCTAAATCCTTATCATGCTGAAAAAAACCTTTCAAAATTGCATTAGAATAAAATAAGTCAAAGACCAGGTCTGTGTTAAGGATGACAAATGGTGCAAACTGTTACCTATCGCACGCAAGTGCATATGCAAAGCGGGGTATAATTTGCAAACAATGTGCACCATTTTGTCATCCTGAAAGCAGGGCTAGATCCTGTTTTGTCAGTCAGTTTTTGTACTGAAAATATTATTGTTAAACTTTTCTTGTCGACGTAGGTAAATCAGGTGGAAGAGACTCAGATCAAACTATCGCATGTGCAGTCTGATCTTTGTCTTTACCTTCTGAAAAGGGAGAAATATTTCGGGTTCAGCATGACAAGGGTCAAATCGAAGATGGGAAGAATGACTGCATTCCTTGGAACTTGTAATAAGTGGTGCTTTTTTTCTAAAGTTTTGTTTATGTGACAATTTAAATAATGTTAGTTTTTTCGATCAGCATTCGTGCGTTCAGATTGGCTGAGGTTTGATTTCATTCGTTGATAAAAAGGGATGTCCATTTTCGCGTCTTTTTGCATGCTCATTCAAATTCGTTAAAAAAATTGTCTCAGTACGGAAAAAAATCTGAACATTTTTGTTGCGTGATATTGTGAAGAGGGAAATAAAACTAGGAACTTTATTACAGTTCTCCATAACCCCGCTTCACCTATCATACAGTTCGATTAATATTTTTCATATCTCAATGAAATGAAATATTATATTCGTTCTTCAAATCACAAATAAACTCAAGTTGATAAAAATAAAAAAAAAATACTCGACTATGCTATTCTCTGAGTTTTATCTGTGATATAAACAGCTACGCAATTGGGATGAACACACCTTACATGTGATCACCTTCAAAGCAGAGTTTCCATTTCCAAATGTTTGGGAACGTTTTTGCATACCAAATACACGGTAGGTCTACTCCTGTCATTCCATCTGTTTTAATTGTCAGACCTTCCTTGCGTTCAAAATGAAAACGTTCGTGATACTTTTTAGAGATTGTACCCCGCTTATCATGTGTATTCGTGAGCAAGTAGGGTACAATTTATAAACATTCAAAAACGTTTTTGCATCCTGAACACTGGGTTTGCTACAAAATGTTAATATTTTGTTTATTTTTCTTTACTCCATTATCATTTTACATGTCTTGATTTGTCTTTCCATGCACCCATAAACATATGTTTGATGTTTAACCAGCTTTGAAATGTCTTCCTTGCTAATTCTTACTAGATTCTCATTCTTATTAAAAGGTCTAGCATACAAGAATGAAAAACCTAAATCATGTATCTTCAATAGTGTTTTTGCATTTGCCCAACGGTCATAAAACAATTCAGTCAATTATATACGGCTCAAAATTTGATAAGGACGACTTTCAAAATTGTGAGTATTTTAGCCCGTAATAAAATATCAAAATTGTTTTGATTCTGATAAAAAGTTCATTCTTCTATACTGCAGAACAAAAGTTAAGGGCCAGGGAAATAATTACTTGTCATGTCTCGAAAATACATTGCAACAATTTTATTTTTAGCAATAGCTAAATTCAACATTTTGACTTTCGAGAACTGCAAGTAATTTTGCCAACAAAGCATCTTTAAAAACATATCGCCGAAAGTACCCACCCAGTCTCGTAAAGTTGCAAAAGATTGTTGATTTGGGTTAGTCCAAGGGGTCTATCTATAGCAACAAATCAGTTGATCGGGCACAACGGTTCATCTGCACCTTCGTTGTACTTATTTTGAGAAACATATTGTGATATGGAGTCAAAAATGACGTTGATTGATGTGATTTTGGATAAAAGTCGACCTTGGGTGAAACCCGACAATTGCAGGAAATGGGTCTCAGTCTCGCAAACTAAGGTGATAATGGTAGCGCTCCTTAGACTGCCTGATAATGGCATATTGGTGATGGATTGGTAACGTAGAGCCAAGAGCAAAACAATATAAGTCTATTGCAGTATGGTAAAGCATCAGAAAAACAAAACTTGCCTTATTCATTTTCTTTCATGGTTTGGCATAAAACTTCCGACTAAAGGTATGAGAATCAGAGGCAGGCCCTTAACTTCAGTTCGGTAGTATACATTTACCGCCTCTTTTGCTAAAACAAAAAAGGATTGACGATTCATTTAAGCGGAACAGTGCTTTAAACTTGGTAAGGCAATAAAACGGGATAACTCGGATTTGGAGACTAATTTATAAAAATTACGGAATCTGATTTAATTAGACTGTACAATTCCTTGTGTAGGCTATTGTTTTGGATATATAAAGGATGCCTTCTCATATAAATACCAAGCCTCCCGATGCTTTCAACGTGGAATTCGAACTGACCGATATAGTTGTGCATGCTATAGACACAGAACAATGATTGGCGTGATCAGGATGGCTTCTGTTTGAGTCTGTTGTGTTTTCATTTGTGGTGAAAAGTCATTTAACTTTGGTAGACAGTCCATTCCCTCAAAGTTGAGTTCGATGATAATCTCCTAAATACCGTTCCAAACGGCATAAGAGTAAACGTATCTTTGAAACAAAGAAGAAACGATAAAAAAGGACTTCGTGACGACCTGATGAGTCCAGCCCTGCGTTCGGGATGACAGAACGGAACAAACTATTTGCCAATTATACTCCGCTTTGCACGAAAGTGTACATACAAAGCATAGTATAATTGGCAAACAGTTTGCACCTTTTTGTCATCCTGGACGCAGGGATGATCCTGTAAGCATTCCATTGTTAGAGACGGTAAGGATGGGTATGAGAATGAAAGATGTACAAATCTTTCAAAAATGCACAATGATTTATTCCAGATTAAGCAATGATACAGTTAAAACATCGTGAAATTGACAAGGAGTATGATGTTGGAATGAATTGGGAATGAAGTTAGTGCGATGAATGGGTTTTGAGTAAAATTCGTTGGAGTTAAATAGACTAAATTATAGATAATTCTTTAACATCCGCCCCTTAAATAAATATACGTAATTTTTTCTGTTTGCGTGTCTTCGCGGGCCTATCAGACGCTTTAAAAATCCACACTAGCCAATAAAAACATAGAAAAGTTTAAGCGATTGGAATTATAAGTTGGTCGTCTTGAACGATTTCGAAATATTTTCCAAAGATTTCGAAGCGTTTTTGATAGATTCGAGTGAATGTTTGGAATGAATGAATGGAGCGCTCAGTGAATTATTTAGAATGATTTTGAACGGAATTAATGTAAAATTCACGATGTTATTAACTGTTTCTTAGAAGTGTATGCTCTTGATTGGAATTTTTCTTAGGTTTTGATTTCATTTAGCGCATTAAAATATCCAATTAAAGACGACATAGGAGTTAACACAGAGTACATGAAGACTACAATTTAAGATGGCTGTCTACCTAAGTCAACATACCTTTATATGCTTGCAACAGGTAGCAATATTTGCTATACCTAGTAAAGCCAACCACGATTATGAAAGTGCAGCAGATAGCTATTTGTCGGCAGACTCTAATCCCATAATGAAACGACCCGAAATATTTTTTTCATAAAAATGAGAGGCTGATCATAGGTAAATATGTACTTAAATGACTAAAACAAGCACTAAAACAGCAAAATAAAATCAAATTTCTTGACTTTTCAACGTTCGTTCCGTGCTTTTAGCAATAATTGACCCTACTTAAAAGCAATGTTCCATATTTAGTTACTACTAGAAGCAACTTTATTTTTGACTTACGCAAAAAAAAAAAAAAAAAAATGATCGTAAGATGCTTAGAAAATAGGCCGTAGGTCAGCAAAAATTCGAAAGCGGTGACCCCCATCTCTGTTAAGGCTATGGTTAAAACTCTAGGAGAAGCCTAGTTGATATGGAACAGCATAAAAAGTTCCTAGCTTCAGGGAATCTAAGGTATAGAGTTAAACCATCAAAACAACTGCACTTAACGAAGATAACCCGATGTTTAATGTGATATTTGGTCGTAGACCATATATGGTTATCATTGGTATTTAACACACAGATAGACAGATATAACTTTTTTTATTTGTATAAAGTATACCGTCTCATAAAGTCAAATTACATATAATATATACGTCAATAGGTCACAATCATTATTAAACATATAATTGGATTAATGCAGTTTGTTTTTACACTGGGTGGGAACTGACCCCGGATATTGCATCTAAAAATGGCTGCGATGACGTAACGATGTTAAACAAGTGAAACTATTTTCTAATTTTCTATAAATAAGTTATGCAATCAGATCGGAGGTGCGTTTTTTAGATGATATCTTAAGATTTTAAATCGAATTATCTCGCGCGATTCAGTTGACATTCTACGACGCAGCCCGAGATAGCCCGACTAAAAATCTTAAGAAATCTTAAAATTCTTAATCCTATAAAACGCACCTCAGGTAAGCAAAGCATAAATGTCATATTGTGTCTACAATGTAGATTACCTACACAGTGCACCCCTTATGGGGCTGTCACACCACAGCGTATGTCACAGCGTATGGCGAACGTATGCTCATACGCTCACATACGCTGATGTACGCTAGGCGTTCGTTACTCATAAGTCGTGTACGTTACAAGTACGCTGGTATACGTTGGTATACGTTCTTATACGCAGAGGCCAAAAAATATTTTTTGACATGTTAAAAAAGTTCAGCGTATGCCAGCGTATAGAATAAACGCTATTCATACGGTATGCATACGGTCTGTACGCTAGAGGTACGCTACTAATACGGTATGCATAAGGTCAATACGCTACACGAACGCTACTCATAGGTCAAGTACGCTTGTCATACGCTGACAGAAAATAAAAATTCTATCAGACATGATATATATTTGGAACCGTTAGAGCTTAATTACGCTAATTTGATCACAGCTCTATTGAAATTAGTGGTCACAAAAACGAATCGGGTTTAAACATGTACTTTATATAAGTCAGTTGTAGATCTAGCTCAACACAGAGAAGATGGATGCAGCTTTCTAAGTCACCATTTAACCTTGTATTATGTTGAAAAAAGAAGACATGGGAGACGAAGGAAGAGGAAAACATCAAGGTGCAAAGGAGGCGGTGGCATTTCGGCCTTTATGACCGACCAGCTCTTGGTTGAGTTCAGAAATGCGAACAAGCATCTGGTCCTCTTCTTCCGTTGAGAGGCTACACGACCTCCTTTTGGTCCTTTTCTTCCTTTCCAGCGTAGAGGACCTGGAAGAACCGTCTTCCGAGGTCGGGGAAGTATCTAGTGACTGGCGATGAAGATCTAGATATGTACTGATCAGCATTCTCGTCTTCTTTCTTTTGTTGAGTACCATCACTCTTTTCTTTAGCCGATGAAGAAACACGTCTTTTATCTTCCCTTTCCCACGTTTTCCCAGTATCTTTACTGCTGAGTGTCTACTTCCAGACTGAAGGAACTGGCAAAGGTCATAAATGATGATAACCGCTGCATACGTTAGTCATACGCTTACATACGTTAGCCATACGTTACTCGCTCGCTGGCATACGCTACTCATACGGTGTTGTACGTTACAAATACGCTTGCACACACTCACGTACGTTTTGTATACGCTGATAATACGCTGGCCATACGCTACTTTAACGCTGCTCATACGCTAGCCATACGTTTAAAATGATTTCTTGTCGATGGCGGGGGTTAACGCCGAAGAGTTGTGCGTATGAACAAGATTTTGTCTTTATTCTATACGCTAGGCATACGTTACCCTCATACGCTGTGGTGTGACACCCCCTTTACTCAAAGGTTTACAGATGAAATTAAGGATAAACCACGTACCTTCCGAGAAAACCCATACCCCTCACCTATTTATTCAATCACGAGACAAAAGATAAAGTATTATTAGTAAAACTGAAGCGAGCAATCTTTTAAGAAGTTATCAAGGCAACATCCTGAAATTATGAGCTGTGTTCATTAAGATTTGACCAAGTTATGGTCATTTGACGGTGACCTGTGTCAAATTATTAGGGTACTGGGGATTTTTTTTTCATCCTTTTTAAGTGAACTGGTAATTGCAGAAACGCGTACTGAGTATTGCAATGTAAATGATCTTGCTTTCTTCAAATATTTGCATTTTTGAGAATTGGTATTGACTGTATGTCTTTAACAAAGCCACTACATTCTAAAAATACATATCATGCAATCTTGAAATATGTTGATTTAGCATGGAATGGTAGATTTTCAAATATTTAGATTTTATAGCTGCCCGAGAGAATAATCAAGGATTATTCCTTTGATAAAAACTGTTTAAGACAATTCGGAATTATCTGTGACTAATCTTTTATTTCAGTCGGTAATTTGAGAAATTAAAATCGATAGAAAGATGCAGAGTAAGTCTAGTTTAAGAGAGAAAAAAACTATATGCTTCACAGAGGTAAACATGAATCTGTTTAATTTGTCCGTGGCCAAATTGGACTGAGGTCATGATTGCGGAGCCCAGTTTAATCAATAGCCATTTAAAATTTTAGCAGGCTTTCCACAAAGTCTTTTTTTTCAAAATATAAGAAAGTTAAAAAAAATCTTTTATTATCAGTAAACCAAGCTAACTTCTAAAATCAGCAAAGACCGAGATTAACATATAGAAATTATCAATTTCATAGTTCTTCTCAAAAATTGAAAAAAGAATAGCATGAATGTGTAAGGTAGGATTCCTTATTTTGCGACAAACATAATTTTAGAAAATAGTGTGTATACACTAGCCTATTATGAAAACATCTTATTTGTGTGTTAGAAAACTAAGATCTATTTCTCTATTCATTAGATATTTCTATGTCATTTGGCAAAAGATTGTATCAAAGAAATATTTAGATTTAGTAGCTGTCCTAGGCAATGATTTCTCTGATTGATATGGAAAGGAATTTTGTTCCAATAGAAAATTGTAGGGAATTAGGGAAGTATTTCAAAGATAGGATTTGGAATCAGATTATAAGAAAATATAGGATTTGAGTGACAGCCAGAATTTGACAAATCAGTGTGACACATGTCCATTGTTTCACACCAATGAGCACATGGTTGCTAATTTCCTGGCTTCAGAAGATTTTTTGTTTGAATGGGATGTAATGCCGCTTTCGACATTTTTTTCTGTCAAATCTCTCCAGTTGGAGCATCTAAATATGGATTCCTGTATTTCTCGCACTAGTGATACCACTATATCTTTTCCTAGCCTCCGGCTGCTACTCCACACTAGTTTATGATTATCCTTCCCTTGGCGGGTGGCTTCAGTAAAAGAAAGAAGCTGGTCACTCAATTTGGATATTGTGCTTGGTGAGACCTATTTAAAGAAGGTCGAGGACAGAGACGGTTACATAGCTGCAAAATATCTGAATTGTAGTTGAAATTTTCCAACTTACCACAGATACTCTTCGTTCTGTGAATAAGTGTATCTGCCAGTCTACTGGTCTTACCAACTAAGTACAGGCCATAAAACCTATGTTAATGAATGGGTGTCAATATTTTTCATATAATACGCAGATGTGACATTTGATACCATGCTCTGATAGAGTCACGGAAAAAGTATTCGTCTATACGTTGTATAGACACATACTTTGTTTTGGCACTAAGACCTCGATAAACATAAAAAGAAGGTATTTTCACCAACATAAAATAGAAATCTAAATTCAAAGTCGCTTTCAATAACAAGATGAGTTATTTTTTTCTTATTTTCTTACATATAAATAAAATTATAGAAACAAAGCAATGTTATATTCAAATATAAATTGAGGCAGTTATTCTAAATGAATAGATGCAACATTTCAGATACTATTCAATTTAAGATTAGACATTAAGGATACTTATGAAATAAACAATGATGCCATGATAAAACAGTTTTGTCGTTTGGTATGAGGTATTTACTAATTCAGCCTTATAAAAGGAGTTTGAAGCTTCAGAATTTTCAACACCCAGTACACAAATTGCTGACAAAATGCAATCCAAAGTACCCATTTTTCAATTCCCCCATACCCTATGGCGTCAGTACGACACCACCTACTTCTGTTCATATCTCAGTTAGTTTTGATAGTAGGGGGTGAATTTTCAGGACATCAAATTTGATCACACTTTTTCAAAATGTTCACTTCAGATTCTTTAAGTAAAATTCTCATATTATTTACAAATGTAGAATGAAGGAGAGGGGTATATGTATTTCATCGTGCACGTCAAGTAGTATGGCAAATTTTCTAAAAGAGCAGGGAGTTTGAGTATGCATTATCATAGCAAACACGCTTTATTGTGTTCAAGAGTCTTGTAAATATTCTGATTGGTGCTATATAAGATACAAGGGTAAAAGGAATTTGGCTTTTGGCTACCTGTGTTTATGATATTGGTGGTCAAAAAATGGCGGATTTTGGGAAAAAAATGAGCAACATCCGGGGGTAGTTCCCACCCAGTGTTTTATAGACCAGCAATTTCATGTGAGTGATAACATTGAAAATGATAGGAGATAACGATTTCCCGAGCCTCACTCTTTCTTGCAGAATTATATTTTCCAAGGGCTCAGTAATAAACAATTTAGCCTATATTCATTTCTCAAAAACGACAGCCGCACACTAACCATCAAAATAACAATTTCTGTCTGTCAGTTTTAAAAGGAGATAATTCTGTGGACTTATTTCGCGCGCATCTAATTTACTTTAGTTTTGGTTGAAGGCAAAAAAGAAGTTTGAGTTCGGAAAAAACAATTTCTAAATCTATCTGTTATTTTCTGCCACTGTACTACAAATATACATTGTATCTCCGCCCAAAAATGGATATGCCAGTACATGTACCAGGGTCTGCGACTCCATAGGTCTATTGGTTCTGCAATGACTTTATCACGTGTTATGATTTTTGAATGACAATTGAACACTGTCTTCATATTTGAAGGGACGAGACATGTGCTTGTTGGTATCTATATCAAGCTCACCAATTAAGGTCAAACTTATTCCTCAATTTCAAATTTGTCTATGATTATTTTCTGTTGATATGAACATCTTGGACCTCAGTCAAGATTCAAGGTTATTTTCCTTGGTGAATTATTAGCAAAATTAAATTCATAACTGGTCCCCGGGAGTGTATTGTTGCCCGCCAAATCAGAAAATCTCTCAGACATCTCTCAGACAGCGGGCTACCAGTTCTAGACTTGTCCCAATATCGACTATTAGAATAGACTAGAATACGCTATTCTGACAGTTGACATTGAGACTAGTCTACGCCCGGGTAGAATCCGGGATAAACGTAACTTAGTCCAAGGGTTTGTTTGAATGCCCGATATTTGACCCAATTTAAGAAACGGACAGCTAAATAAGTGAATAACTTTACAAGAAAATCGTTGGAAACTGGGTGACCGGAGCAGTCGTTTCTCACCTGTGGTTATGGATATGCTTAATCATAAAACCGGGCTTTTACATTTAACAACATTGTGAAACTGACTACCATTCCGATCAAAATCATTCTAAATCACTAACTCAGCACCCCATTCAATCATTTCAAACACTCTCGCAGCCACCCAATAAGCTCCAAAATTGTTCAAAACGCTTGGAAACGTTCATAACCATCAACATTTCATGCAAGTCGATTAAATTATTGCGCGATTTTATTGGCGGATGTCGATTTCAAAGTGTTTGAAGATGCGCAAGCGGAAAAGTACGTTGATATTTGAAAGGGAGGAAATAAATCATTGCAAAAATCGTACCTCCCAATCATTCAAATCATCTTATTTACTGTAATTGTATTTATAATGTGGTCGACGTCGCGGGAGTGAAATAAACCCGTTGAATTCTTTTGATATTACACGGGTGTTATTACACTAGTGGAATAACTATGCAAAAAAGCTCAGAGCGAATAGCAACGCTATTTTGTAACCGCAAAAATGACGTCATAATGTATAAATTGTGACGTCTGTTTAAATGGCGTTTTAAGTATCGCGGATAATTTGAAATATTGAATTTCACGAATTTTGACGATTTTCGCGAAAATTCGGGTCCTTTTACAAATAGAATATTAAATTTGTGCTCATAAAATACCAAATTTATTGAATTCGTAATCTAGAACAGATAAAAACTCGGCGTAGCCTCGTTTTTATCTGCTTATAGATGACTCGTTTAATAAATTCAGTATTCAATGACCACTCATTCAATATTCTCTATATAAATAACAACTAAAACCACTGGTTTTATGTTTCTTCTTACGTCATAACGTTTCAAAGGAACGCAAGTGAACAAAATATAATCCGTTTACATTAAACTTTAATTAAATTTGTATGTAGTCAATTCTCCATATCAATTTCGATATTTCATTTTTAGCTATTCATGTAAAAACAAAACGGTAAACATAAATCATTTATCGCACTTTTAAATAATTCAAATGAAACGCATAATGCTTTGTGCATTTAATTGTATTTAAAACAATGAAGAGTAGATGTCGCGCGAACGTGTCAATATTGCTTGACAGAGGTCCGAATGCCTGCATTACTCTTAAATTGACTTTAATTCTCTTAGAAAAAGACATAAACTAGACCGTATGAAATTCATTTTGGTTGAATTGCAAGCTTAAATGCTTCAAATGTTGTCCAGGAATGATACAAACAGAGGTAAGTCAAGTGTTGTTTTACAAATGAATACAAATACATTTAATAATATCGTATAATTAACACTTTGTATGATTTCGGAGTGATATTGAATGAGTGTGTAGAGTGAATTTTGAATAGGGAGATAACAAAATTTTGTTTATTATATTGGACGAAATAACGATATTTGATTATTTCCATTTTCATTTACTGGTTTGTATACTTGCAACTATGTTCAGAATGACGAATTACTCGCCAGCACCCAACCCCCACCCGCCCCTCTCTATTTAACCGGTAATTAAATGCAAAGTAGGATACCATATGGTTTTTACACTCCTACACTCCTGTCTATTTGGCCGTGTTAAATTATATAGTAAATTGGCACATTTTTACATTTAATAAACTAATTTGGGCTAAATAACTTCTTGAATATCATCTCCAAAAAACAGTGCTCAAGTGCTCAATGTGAGCTATTTTGATCGTCCAATGGCCGTCGTCCGTCGTCCGTCGTGCGTCGTTCGTCCTGAACTTCCTTTTACCCTTAACAAAAAGGGTGAAAATTTGAAAATCTTGCAGATCTTCTTTCAGCTTCTTTCAGACAGCTTTCATAATTGGTATGTAGAATCATCTAGTGGGCTTCTACCTGGTTTGTTCATATGAAGACCCTGAGGTCATATTTGGGCTTCACCCCGGTGCAACCCTTTTCACAAAGATTCAAAGGGCGATTTTTTAAAAAAATTTCTTCTCTGAAACCAGATGGCAGACAGCCATTATATTTGGTATGTAGCATCATCTAGTTGGCTTCTACCAAGTTTGTTCATATCAAGATCCTGGGACCGAATTTGTGTTTTACCCGGACGCATCCCTTTTAGCTCAACTGAGCACGATGGGTAAAAATAGGAAAAACTTCAAAAATCTTCTTCTCTGAAACCAGAAGGCAAACAGCTTTCATATTCGGGTTGTACCATCATCTAGTGAAACTCTTCCAAGTTTATTCATATTAGGACCGACGGGGTCATATTTTGGCTCCAACGGGCGCATCCCTTTTAACTCAACTGAGCACGATGGCTGAAAATAGGAAAATCTTCAAAAATCTTCTTCTCTGAATTCAGAGAGCAGACAGCTTTCATATTTGGTATGTAGCATCATCTAGTGATTTCTACCAAGTTTGTTCATATCAAGACCCTGATGACACATTTGGGCTCCATCCGGGTGCATCCCTTTTTACATAGAATCAAAGAGCGAAAGGGCATTCCTTCTTGCTCTTAGCTCAAAACATTCCATGGTTTTGATCTTATTCAGAAATTATCTTCGTGTTGACATCTGCCTATCTTATTAATATGATGTCCCAGGTGTCAAAGAGACTCAGGTGATCGATCTAGGACAATCATGGTTCTCTTGTTATTATAATTATCATTGTTATCATTATTATTACTATTGTCATTATAATCATTATTTATGATATTCAAAGGGTTAAAAACAATGGGAAAAACACTTTTCGAGGACGGTAAGAAAGCCGTTTGAAATTACAAGAACTTTTTAGCCATGTTCATAAAGTTATTCGATACCAAGTCCAAATAACGAAATACATATGTACCATATTTCACTTAGCTATAAAGGCTTTACTAAAGCTAAACACGGTTTTTGTGTAGTATTCAAAATTCAAAAGCTTGTGACAGAAACTCGTTGCAAATCTACAAATACTGACTGCCTCGGTGGCCTAGTGGTAAATGCACTCGACCCGTGACTTGGAGGTCCGTGGTTCGAGCCCCACTGTCGACAGGGTGTGTTTATGGGCAAAGCACTTAATAGCCAGCGCTAGCTCACCAAGCTGTAAAAATGGGTAGCCAGTGGGTTTAAACCACTGCCTCTCTCTCAGGGACGTGAGAATATCAGGATTAAGTGTTCGAGAGAGATTCAATAAGCTTAAGCTTTCCTCGCAATCGAACTGAAATAAATTAGAATAAACTAAATCTACAAATAGCCACAAGAAAAGTGACTGATGTCTCCCTGAGGCTATCTATAAAGATTTGTCCTTTAAGGTAGTGGAACCGTAATAGATCCGCAACATTTCGGACCACCTGTTCGTTCACAATGTTAACCTAGGTTTCCTAATGAAAATCATTAGGAAACCTCGGTGAACACTGTTAAAGTTCATGACTTCCGAAACGTATTAAATATTGTTCACAAACAGTGGGGCATAATTTGTTGTTATTGCAAACGTCATAGTCAAAGCATTTGCTTGACAAAATATACTTTAAAGCGTTGATATTTTGGTAGTAATGGAACTCAAAACTTTTGCTATAACGTGTGCTGCACGTTCAGTATTAAAGAAGGAGGTAGCATGTCGATTTTAACATCATACGAAATAATTATGGTACAGCTGCGGATCCAGGGTTTCTATAAAGGGGATTCAGTGTTGGCCTAGATTTTGAAGAATTAGTCCCATAGTACCCCTATCAATGTAGATAAGGATACTATTGGACTAGTTGTCCAAATTCAGTAAATCAGATATCATTAATTTGTGGAATGTCAAGTTAGTATGATTCTGTGACTATAAAAGGGGGTCGTTTGTTGTGTTTCAAAATTTTGATCGAACTTATCCACAACAATGAAGTATAATTTCAATACATAGGGCAAACCCCTCTGGATCCGGCACTGTGGTAATTTTGACTCAAGTTGGGGAAATCTTTAAGAAAAGTGTTTTGTAAAGATCTCCATCACATTGTCGCACTCGATTTTTTTAGAAAGCCACGTCTTAAAAAAAGCTCAACGTTGCCGTGTTTTTGGTATACTGCTGACCGAAAGTTCGCAGGCCTAGACTGCAGCCGAAAAAAAATTCAACTTCTGTGTACTCTTATTTCTTTTAGTGCTATAAAATAACCCCATTAATACAAATGACAAATTCAAATAGAATCCATTTATCAAAGTTTTAATTTAAGTAAAATCGCTGTCATTTTGGGTAATTTTCTGAATTTTTTGTGCACTCAAAATATGCTTTGACCTACAAAAATACTGGACAACGGTAAGAAGAATGATACAAGGCAGATAAAATAGAGAAATTAGTATGATTCAAAACAAGGTAACAATAACCATTTTCAATAGAATTTGCTGTCCCTTTTAGGTTACACCGTCTAATTTTTCTTTACAGCATTTGTATTTTGTTGCTTTTTTTAATTTTTTTTTTTCAAAGTTTACACTTTGGTGGTCAAAGTTTAAAACAATACATAGACACAGGGTATAACGTACCACGTCGACACCAGAAGGTTCGTGGACACCTGATCGATTTTTTCGAAACGGAACTAACGGTGGAGCAAGTTTTTGACTGATTTATAAACCAAAATAATCATTTTCATTTCAAATTTTAGTTTCGCTGTCGAGATAAATGGTTCTTCTTTAAGGAAATAAAAGTAGAGGGTAACAAATAAGCAAAATGAGCGAGTTCTAGCCCTAGGAGTGAATGACTTTGCCTGTTTCTTAGGTTTGTCACTATTTTTTTTGTCAAACAACCAGACTATTCTTCATTGTTTGTGTTTGTCTAAGAGCATTTATGTATCCTCTACACGCATACCAAATTTCACGACGAAAGACCCACATTAAGCGAAGATATTCGTACTATTATAGGCCTGGGTAGAGGAAAATATGATAACAAGACACCCCTTGAATTTTAACGATTGGAAACCGACACCAGAGTTTAAAGAAGTTGTGATAACTAGACACCTACCTTTAAATCATCTATATTCCTCCCTAAACGCTCGTGTACTAACCGTTTACGGAGAAGTTTCTGTAAGTTCAGATTATAAAGTCTCAATGATTAATTTAGGAGCATATTCAAACAAATTCCGTAAGTTATAGCACTTATTTCTACCGTTCTGCCCATCATAGATTGGACCAAGTTGGCCAAGTCCGTTTGAATATTTTTTTCCTAAATGTGGTCTATGAAACGCCACAGGGCATTGAATCTCGTGAAATCGAATTTCCCATTCTTTACCAATTTCGGTTTTGTATCGTTTTTAATTATTCTGTTTCTATTACATGTATATTTATTTGTGTCTTAAGAGGCGTCTGAATGAGGAAAAAATGCGGTTGACCTAGATATCATATTAACAGCTTGCCTACGTAAATGAAATGTTAGTCCTACGACGTCATTAAAGAAAACATTTCATCAGAGGAAACTGATTTAATCTTTAATTTCGGAGTTTAATCTTATTAGGTTGATTTGTTTACAGTCAGGTGACGTTTTCAGGTATTTAAGGAGACTGTCAGAACTTTGAAAATAACGCTTTTTTCTTTTAAATTTCTTATTTTTCGAAGAAAAAAATTAATGTTCCTTGGGTGACCATCTTCTGAAAATGTTAAAGAAATTTGGATTTATCATATAAAAGGAAGTGTTAGGACGGGGCTTGTTTTGACTATGAAATGTTTGAAAATATTCCGTTCTGCCAACCCAATGGTCAAATTTTAATGAAATTTTGCATGGATGTTCCTTGGGTGACCCTCTTCTAAAGTTGTTCTAGAAATTTTTATTTACCCCTAAATATGAGTGTTTCAGGGCGTGGCTATCTTTTTTAAATTTAAAATCTTTTAAATTCTTCTCTTCCGAAACCGTTGGCCCCATTTCAGTGTAGCTTGGCAGAAATGAACCTTGGGTGACCCTCTTCTAAAGTTGTTCAAGAAATTTGGATTTACCCCCAAATATGGGCGTGACTAGGCAGAAATGATGATATAATCAAGAAAAAAGACTCAAGAAAAAAGAGTGGTTATACGTATGACGCGACCAAGGACGATTATGCTTCGTTTGATCATTATTTATAACAGAAAAGACATGTTATACAATGGGGTAGGCTAATTTAAGTTTAAGGAATATAGGAAAGGAGTAAACGGCATGAAAACTATTTCGTATTTAGAAGAATTATCATTTCGTTTCCAAAGAATTTAGCGAAGTCCATTAAAGTCTTGTTTTTTCATTGAAACAAGAAATAGTAAAATGTTTGAAAGAGTGTCACCTATGTGTTTTAACCAACAAACGAGCTATTGTGGACACGTAAATTATTATACTCATTAAGGAAGAATTAAAGAGGACTATATCACGCGAATTTTGCTGTATTTACGCGAGAAGGGACAATGAAAAATCATTCAAATTAAAATGTACATTACTAAGTAAAGAAAAAACAAGTCACATAATCTAATAATTTCTGACACATACAAAAAATGACGTTTTTTCGAAGCGAGGCCTACAAAGACATTAGTCAAAACTGATTCAGGTAAGCAAAGCGCTTGCAAACGTTAGCGAACACTTTCTTGCTGTCCTATTCTGAGCGGAATGCTTGCTTGGGGCGCTTGAAATAATCGGCTAGCAGGGTCCCAAGGTGACTAACATAGCAAACGGATAGCTTAATCATTATCGATTTTTTATCGAAAAACCTCGCGATTTTCGTTTTGCTCGGATATTTCACCATCTGAAGGGCTAAATCTATGTAATGTTTTTTAATTCATTTTAAAAATCTAAAAGTGTTTTCTTAGATTAAGCTTTGAGTCGAGTCACTTTTGTCGCCTAGCAACCGGGTCATTTCTGGAAACCGCTTGCGGTGCGGTGCGCTCAAGATAGACTGCTCGCTATAAAATAAAACTGTTCGCAGCGAGCGCTTTCGTATCCTGAATGCAAGGTAGCTCTTGATTGTCCTTTGATAAAATGTAATCTATAATGACGCAGTGTGACCATTATGTCATACACGTAGATTAGCTGAATATAAATGCTCCTTAGGTCAACCGCTTATATTTTTTCCTCATTCAGACGCAAAGGAATATACACGTAACAGAAACAGGTTGCATCAAAACGATAAAAACCCCGATATTGGTAAAGAAGGGGATATATACGATTTCACGAGATTCAACGTCCTATGAGCGTTTCATAGATCGCATTTATGAAAAAAAATATTCAAACGGACTTGGCCAACTTGGTCCAATGTATGATGGGCAGAACGGTACGGAATTTGTTTGAATATGCTCCTAAATTAATTATCGAGCCTTTATAATCTGATATGTACAGAAATTTCTCCGTAAACGGTTAGTACACGAGCGTTTATGGAGAAATAAAGATGATTTAAAGGTAGGTGTCGAGTTGTCACAACTTCTTTTAACTCTGGTGTCGATTTCCAATCGCCTAGAATTCAGGGGGTGGCTTGTTATCATATTTTCCTCTACCCAGGCCTATAAAAGTACGAATATCTTCGCTTAATGTGGATCGTTTGCCGAGAAATTTGGTATGCGTGTAGAGGATACATAAATGCTCTTAGACAAACATAAACGATGAAATGAAGAATTGTCTGGTTGTTTGACAAAAAATTAATGACAAATCTAAAAAAACAAGCAAAGTCACTCACTCCTAGGGCTAGAACTCGCTCATTTTTCTTAGTTGATACCTTCTACTTTTATTTCCTAAAAGATAAACCATTTATCTCGACAGTGATACTAAAATTTGAAATAAAAATGATTATTTTGATTTACAAATCAGTCAAAAACTTGCTCCACCGTTAGTTCCGCATCGAAAAAATCGATCAGGTGTCCACGAACCTTCTGGTGTCGACGTGGCACGTTATACCCTGTGAGTAATCCCTCTCTTTCTGACCTTTAATTAAATAAAATTTATGATCAGTCTTAGTCAAAATCAATAAATCATGTTCAAGGTTTTTTTTCGGAACAAAAATGCAGTAGAAAGCCGGCTAATCTTTGACTACGTTGTCTGCCAAAAAACTTGTATTCAGAGAAAAGTTGAAACTTAAACTGAATTATGGTTTAACAAACAAATTGGTTTATTTAGTAAATTTAAAAAAAGATAAATAAAATCTTGTTCACAATTTATGGAATTATATTAAATACAATTAACAAATACTGAGCAAACAAATGTACTATATGCATGTTAAGTGCAATACAGGTGAAAAATATTGCAATAATGTAGAACATGTATTATTAATATTATTATGATTAGTATAAGCATTAGCATTACAATTGGTATTCATTTCTTAGATAAATGACTAGACAATATAATTTCAAAAATAAAAGGTACTGCTAAAAATCAGAATCTAATCAATAACAGGACATTTCTTCATTGGCTTTATTCATGCTCAGGTGAGCGGAACATAAAACAAATTCCCAGGCTAATCTCTCATGCCAAATGGTAGAAAAAATATGTATATACTATTTTGTGCTAAATAAGTGATTCAAAGAAAAGTTCACTGTCCAAAAATTTTTACCCAACACCCGCCTTGAGTCCAAGATGGAAAAATTACACGTGCAGAGCGGGGTACAATTGCTGAATCTTCGCAAACGTTTTTACATCTTAAACGCAGTTCAAATTGGTCCCATTGCTCAAAATTCAGCAAGTCACTATTTTAACATTTTTGACAAGGTTTACATTCTTTTTACTTTTACCATTCATTCTTAGAGTGCCTCATATAATCTTCATCATATTTCTAAAGAGTTTTAAATTTTATGAATGTAACAATCCGTAATAAAATACAGAATTTCTTTGAAAAAATGTATTGCAATCTCCAATCTTTCATAGAGAGATAATTGATAACAAATAAGTATAGCATAATTATTATCCCCTGGTTTCGATTGACATAGGGCACTCTACAATTGTATATCTTTTGAAAATAATATAGTTTTGAGCTACACCTACGTTGAAATTTCGTTTTAATGTTATTGCCTTACTATTTCTTATTTTAATTTTTACTTTAGTTTTTTTTTCTATCATCGTAATGCAAAATACAGTTCATAGCTTTTTGAAGTTGACAAGGTGATTGATTTGGAATGCTATCGAAATGAAATTGAATGAGCGGGTGGAGCGATTGAATATGAGGGGAGATAAGCGATAATTTATTACCTCCCTTTAAAAAGAAGTATAAAAATAGCTATATCTTTTTTAATATCTTTTTGGGCTAAACAGACGGTTCGAAATCCATATTCCAAAAAGAAATTGAACACTGATTTGATTGATTCGAATCAACTGGTGATCGTAATAACGAATTTGAAGTGTTTTGAAGGACTTTGGAGCGATTTTGAATGATTTGAGTGTTTGGAATAAATGAATTAATGAGAGAATGAATAGATAAATAAATAATAATATAATAATTAAATAATTAGATATATAAATAGAGAAAGAAAGAAAGAAAGAAAGAACAAATGAAAGAAAGAAAGAAAGAAAGAAAGAAAGAAAGAAAGAAAGAAAGAAAGAAAGAAAGAAAGAAAGAGAAAGAAAGAAAGAAAGAAAGAAAGAAAGAAAGAATAAATGAATTAATGAATGAATGAAACTTTAGTGCGTGATTTAGAATGGATTTGATTTTGGTGAATGTCATTTTCACGATGTTACCAACTGTAGTAGCGTACTCTATCAAATCTCTGAATTTTCAGAGCGTATAGGCTGTTTTTCAGAAAAAATGAAAGAAAGAAAGAAAGAAAGAAAGAAAGAAAGAAAGAAAGAAAGAAAGAAAGAAAGAAAGAAAGAAAGAAAGAAAGAAAGAAAGAATAAATGAATTAATGAATGAATGAAACTTTAGTGCGTGATTTAGAATGGATTTGATTTTGGTGAATGTCATTTTCACGATGTTACCAACTGTAGTAGCGTACTCTATCAAATCTCTGAATTTTCAGAGCGTATAGGCTGTTTTTCAGAAAAAATGAAAGAAAGAAAGAAAGAAAGAAAGAAAGAAAGAAAGAAAGAAAGAAAGAAAGAAAGAAAGAAAGAGAAAGAAAGAAAGAAAGAAAGAAAGAAAGAAAGAATAAATGAATTAATGAATGAATGAAACTTTAGTGCGTGATTTAGAATGGATTTGATTTTGGTGAATGTCATTTTCACGATGTTACCAACTGTAGTAGCGTACTCTATCAAATCTCTGAATTTTCAGAGCGTATAGGCTGTTTTTCAGAAAAAATGAAAGAAAGAAAGAAAGAATAAATGAATTAATGAATGAATGAAACTTTAGTGCGTGATTTAGAATGGATTTGATTTTGGTGAATGTCATTTTCACGATGTTACCAACTGTAGTAGCGTACTCTATCAAATCTCTGAATTTTCAGAGCGTATAGGCTGTTTTTCACGTGTGATAAATATTTGCTATCATCTGAGATTTCAATGCATTTTAATAATAGATATATAAGACAGGGGATATTTATTCAGATTGGATTTGTTTCAATATTTAATCAGCTATAATCAAAGACGTGGAAATGGTCTTGATACTCGGCCTGATTTGGCCGTTTTATTGTTTTTATAAAACGCTGCGACATAATACTAATTACTCTTGACAGCACTTGTATATGTGTCTTTTATGTCGGATTAATGTTGCAATTAGAATAAGGTTGTAAACCCTGGATTGTTAGATTCATATCAACCTGGTGATATAACGTTCGAGACTAAAGTAACGTCTAATCGTACCCGTCAAATTAACAAAATCATTTATAATATTTATTGCGTCAGTTTATAAACAGCGATACATGTTTACATTTATTGCGTCAGTTTATAAACAGCGATATAGTTCCGCAAGTTTATGTGAGTATCGAGAAACCGTTATCGCCTATCATTTTCAATGTAAAATTGATCTTTGACGCCTCACTATAAATTGTAGAACTGTACATGTTTACATTTATTGCGTCAGTTTATAAACAGCGATACATGTTAACAATTATTGCGTCAGTTTATAAACAGCGATACATGTTTTATGTAACATATACGTTATAGTAAAAAAAAAATCTATGATTTTTATCATTGGCCATTAAAGGTATCATATATAGGACGTAGTCTTTTTGTAAAATTAAGAATTTAAATATATATCACCATTATGATATATATTAACTTAACATTAATATGGGGACGGGGCGTGATGGGGGATAATATTGATATTCGTGACTCGTCATGCCAAAAAAGGACCATCTTAAACTCATTCTGCGAAAAGATAAAATCTGGGAAGTGCCATCTTCGCAAGCCAAAGGTTCTTCCTCCATTTTGTTTCCTTATGAATAAAATGGAATTAGGACCCTTAGCTTTCGACTTTGGTGAAGTGCGGACTGCGCCGTCTGACAAAGGACAAACTTTGCATCCTAAGTCTCCACCATAACATATATTTCGGTTAGTATCTTCGCAGAGACTTCAGCCTCTGATTGGTTGGACGTTTTTTTTAAAAAAAGGGGGTTTCACAACTACGTCGTATTTATGTGCATTTGTGTGCCCATATGATATTCTCGAACCGAAAAATATTGTGCTTTTCTACCGGATGATACCTGTCTGTAAGAAATAACGAAGATTTTTTTCCCGCTTGAGGCATCGAACAACACAGCTTGTCACACGCACATGTGTGTATGCATAAAGTAGTTTGAGCATTGATATTATCCATGATTAATGCCCTGGCAGGGCGGAGCCTATGTAACGGATCGTTGCACTTAAGGTTAAGGGAAATCAGCTTTTATCTAAAATAACCTACTTCCAAAGAGAGTCGACATAATAACTCGAGACCTTATATCGTGGATTGGTAACCAATTCCTCGTAACTTCAGCTTAATCAAGCTGAAGTTACGAGGCATTGGTAACCAAACGACGAAATGTGTTCACTCTCTCAAAGCACGTGAATCCTTTATGTTTTATGATACAGTTATTTGCACGCGTTAACGATGATTACCGACTAAAATTTGAAAGAACCCAAACTATTGAAAAGTAAACTCGCCAAATTACGTCACAGTTAAGCCCCGCCCTTCCAGTTCATTAATTACGCAGAATAATAAGTAATAAGCACAACGATCGTACCTAAATACTATTATATGTAAATGATATTTTTATCTGTTATTTGAAATAGCGACTTTATAGACTTAGAGCAAATGATATTTATAGAAAGTTAGAAAGTCTAATTTCAGAAAACCGCACAACATGGAATTTTCGATTCTGTCTAGACTACAATCTTACCAGAGTAGATGCTTTTGTGGTTCCAAATAAGCCCTTTTTTGAGTGATTAAAAAGAATGATATGTTAGTGTCTTAAAATATCGATGTTATCTGGTCGAGGTTGCGAGTATTTATCGTGCATTTTAGAAAATATTCTAAATCAAAGACATTCAGTTGAAAATAGTTATATTTATAATAATGATTATGCAAATTGTTGCTTAACATTGACTGCCTGATATCAGTGCATGCCATCAGGCAGGTGATATTAAGTCAATCTTAATTGCATAATATATCCCTTCTTATTTTGTTCAGATTACAGAATGCTGCTCATCGCCATTGCACTGGCATTCGTAGAACACATAGTAACGACCGAAAAATGCAGTGTGTTGGATATGATAGACAATCACGTTACTCGAGGACACAAGTTGACGAAACACGTGGTCTGGAGCTCTAAGACAAAGGACATCATGGAATGTGTCCAGAACTGTGTTAGACGGAGAGAATGTCAATCTATCAACTATGATACTGTAATTAACTTGTGCGAGATCAATCGTAATACTCGTAAATATGGATCACTCGAAAAGGCATCTGACTTTGTGTACTCGGAATTCTCGACATGGCCGTCACAGGTATTATAGCCTATTTCTCTATGGTGTATGGTCTTGGACCGATATTAATTCTAGCTGTAGAGTTGAACAGGAAGTGAATACTTTCTATTTTCAGGTAGTGGACCCGTAATAGTTCCACAACGTTTTTGAAGTATTGGATTTTCATTAGGAAACTTCGGTCAACATTGTGAAGATCATTGTTTCCGCAACGTTTGGAAGTAATGCATTTTTACAGTGTTAAACGAGGTTTCCTAATGATTTTCATTAGGAAACCTCGGTCAACATTGTGAAATATCATTATTTCCGCAACGTATTTTACTAGTGTTAATCGAGATTTTTTTATGATTTTCATTAGGAAACCTCGGTCAACATTGTGAAAGATCATTGCCTGTGAAATTTTACGGAAATATTACGGTTCCACTACCTAAAGCAACATACCTGTATAACTGTGTTTCCTTTCTGAAACTCTGGCTCTGAAGTCAAGCTTTTAGGAGTATGAAGCTTTGGTAACCTCGAGGAGTTGCCCTTCACCTCTTATATATGCTTTTATGATGTTACTTCGTAATTTCCGATTGTTAATCCCAGATAACTACAAAACATATTTTTATTAATCAAACTAAAAGAGTTGGCAGACATTAATTCAAAGGGTATTGAAATTGGAAAGAGTCTCCAAAATATTGTACAAAATTTTGGAAGAAAAATAGAGAAATTTCTTGTTTCAAGCAATAGTTATCTTTATTGTATAAACCTTCGGGTATGTGGAAACATGGTTAAAACCAAGCTGCAAAGGGGTTATTTTTAGATACTTACATGAATTTTATCGCTTTATGAAAAAAATCCACTTTCAAAAGTTGTAGGTAATGCCAAATGTCAAAAATATTGTGATTACGGCCAAACTTCATTATATTTAACATACTCACCGAGTGGAATATAAAGTCGATTTTCTTCTGAAATATTGCATTAAAATACAAAATCTCAATTATAAATTATTATTTGAAACATTTATCATATAAGCTTGTAAAAGAGATTGTTGAATAAATTCTCATTTGAGGAAGAAAAAGTGTTAAAATATACTCAGCCTAAGAAATCAACACTAATAAGAAGAACTTTTGAGAGTAACAGTTAAGAACATCGTGAAATTGACAAGATGAATGTCTTTGGAATTTGAAATAAAAAATGCGGAGCAAAGTCGGAATTTCACTCAATTAATTGAAATTGTAAGCTACTGATTAGATCTTGAAGAAAAAGGAACCTATTTATAAAGCATACATGCACATTTTTTAAAGGGAGGTAATTAATATTGCTAATTTTGTTCATCCTGAACAAAATTTGCGATATAGGATTTCCTCCCATTAAATCCACTCAGAACTCGCTCCACACACTCATTCAATTTCGCGCCAATATCATTCCAAAGTCATTCATCTTGTCAATTGAACGATGTTCTTAACTGTATCTTACCTCGATATTTGCAGATCGATCCAGATTGCTATGCAAGACCTTGTCCTGGCAATCAGGTTTGTATTCCAGGGAGGATTCAAAAGAAAGAACCAGGACCGAATTGTAGTTATACGTGCTTAGATCTAGGTGAGAGCTTATCTTAAATTATGAACCCCTTTTTGTCACATAGCATGGAGTTAATAACACCGTGAAATTGACGTTCATCTCGATCAAAACCATTCCAAATCACTCGTCCAACACTCCGTTCATTCATTCAAAAACTCACTCAATCCATTCAAAAACGCTCCAAAGTCACTAAAAATGATAAAATCAATAACTATATTCAAAATAAAACTCGATAGATAAAATCAACGATTTCACTCATAAAAAAGAATTTTGTAAGCCTATGATGGGTGCGTGAACACGCAGAAAGCTATTCTTAAAACCTGAATGCATGATTTATTAAAGGGGGGGGATAATAAATATCGCTAATTTTGTTCATCTTGAACAAAATTAGCGATATTGAATTACCTCGCTCGAATTTTACTTAAAACTCGCTCCACACACTCATTCAATTTCATTCCAAAATCATTTCATTTCAAATCATGTTTTTCACCGTGCCTTGTCCTCTACAACGGACATCCATCTTCGGTATCCTTGTGACGTTTTAGGTTACGCAATCACGGCGCCATTTATCGCGGTATTTCTATACCTATGCGTTCCAAACACTTGTTTCAAACGAAAAAAAGCTCGTGCTTATGTGATAGAAAGAATCATGGGCCATGTCTTAACGGTCGTGAAAATTTCATCATCTTGAACCAATTACGAAAAACATATTTTTTAATGGATTTTACAACGAATCTTTGGTATCATATGTTCGTTGGTAATTGGTTAAATAATTTGGATATTCCATTACCACTCCGTGTTCATATATCCCAGGGATACTCCCAGGGTATCCCTATATGCTAATATTCATCAACGAATCTTCAATTTTTGTGTTCATTGGTACCTCGTTAAATAATTTCGGTATTCCATTATCAATCCGTGTTCGTATATTCCAAAGGTATAGTCCTATATTCTAAAATAAACAAAGTAAATCGACACATCTTAGGTATCAAATGTTAATTGGTGAATCGTTAATTTCGGTATAGACTAGCAATTTCAAGTGAGTGATCAAAGATCAATTCTACATTGAAAATGATAGTAGATATAGAGAAAAACAGGTTAGTGTCTTAAGATATCAATGCTATCTGGTCGAGGTTGGGAGAATTTATCAGGACGAGGCTTTGTCGAGTCATGATAAATTCTCGCAGTCGAGACCAGATAACATTGATATTTTAACACACTTACATGTTATTCTATTTATCATGCGATCATTTTCAGCGCTTAATCATAATAAACCCTTAAAAATTGAAGACATTTATGTTTAAGTTTATGCAAATTGTTTCTAAAAAATAGACTGTCTGATATCATGTTATGTTATCAGACAGGCGATATCAGGTCAATACAGGCTTCATTGCATGATAAAACGATTTCTCCAACCTCACTCTTTCTTGTGGAATTTTATTACGTTTCGACTCAGTCTTCAGGGGAAGCAATAAACGCTAAAATACGTCGACACATCTGTTCAGCAGTTACCCGTACAATAATTTAGGTATTCCATTACTATTTTATTATACTGCAAAGAAAATTCTAGCATTTTCATTGGTTAATGCTGACCTGACAAACATTGATAGCTACAGCCGCTCCGGTATTACCTCTAATGTTTCCTTAAGGCGCCTCGACGTGAACATAGACAAAAAATCGAAACGGCAATGGCAGCCATGTTTCTCTCGCTTCGCTGATAACACGACCCGAATATACACACTAGGATACAGTTGGAAAGGCTGTCAGTTAATAATGTGCAAATAAAAAATGATATAGATGTCAATAAATACCTTAAAGTTGTACAAATCTGTCCATTTAAAGTGCCAAGTTTCTCGCAGTTTCAGCCAACAAACGCCTCCATATCACAATAACTCAGAGTGTAGTAGTGTGACGTCACAACTATATATGACGTCACTTTGTACATGTTTACTTTTCATAGGGGCGCATTAAGGGATACTGGTGGTTTAAAAGAAATCGGTTTATACGAACGCCTAAAATAGGCAAAAAACATATATTTAGCCCTAAAACTTTGAAGTATAATAAATTCGTAATACGGTTTCTTGCCTGGGTATATGACGATTTATTTCCGACAGTAAAAATGATGTCAACCCTCGCCTACGGCTCGGGTGACATCATTTTTCCAGCCGGGAATAAATCGTCATATACCCCGGCAAGAAACCGTATAACTAATAACGTGTCCGTCTATCCCAGGGGTAGCTCTATATGCTTATATACAACCTCGAAATAGCGTTACACAAAGGGACACCCTGTAGTATTCGAGTATTCGAGTACATGATCGCTCACGTGATTTTTCTTGCACTAGGTGGACTAGGCACTATTTTTACAACACCGAGTGCCGAATCACAAACATCAACTATGGTAACCGATTCTTCCTTACAATCTACAACAAGTGAATCGGTTTCATCAACGGTATCGATGAGTGGAACAGACACTTCTTCAACATCAGGCAGTGGGGTACAAACATCGACGTTGACTGGTGGAACAGAAACTTCTGTTACATCAAGTAGTGGATCAGTAACATTGACCTCAAGAGAGACAAACGAGCCTGAAACTTCTTCTACGTCTTCAGGCAGTGGATCTACAGCGACTAATTCAGCGACAAATAGACCTGATACCTCCTTTACATCTTCAAGCAGTGAACCGGTAACATCGACTTCAGCGATAAGCGGACCTGCCATGACTACATCGTCATCAAATACCGGATCTGCTACTCCACCTTATTCTGGAAGAGCAACTGGCACTGCTTCTACGTCTTCAAGCACTGAATCGTTACCACAAAGCTCACTAACAAGCGGCATTGACGATACATTAACAACTCTAGGAACTGGGTTTGTTACACAAAAGTCGCCAACGAGCGGTTCGGTTACATCAAGTTCGGCAATACATGGACAAAACACTAATCCTGCAACAGCGAATATTGGATCTGGTACAGGTGGTTCACCAGACTCAGATAATGGTATTGTGACAACTAGCACCTCATCAACAACAACAGGAACAAGCAGTCGCACTACCTCCTCTACGACGACAACTATAGACCCGGCAATTTTGAGAGGTACTGTTAAATGAAGGTAGTTGACTCGTAATAGATCAGCAACATTTCGGAACTCCTGAACTTTCACAAGGTTGACCGAGGTTTCCTAATGAAAATCATTAGGAAACCTCGGTTAACACTGTTAAAGTTCATTACTTCCCAAACATTGTGGAACTATTACGGGTCTACTACCTTAAATGTTTATTTTTCACGTATGTTGCGGGCAGTTTTGGAAAGAGCATATATCCATTTTACACAAATGAATTGTATATTTGTTTCAAGTCCTTTCAAAATTTCAGGAAAGTTACTATATTGCTATATCATATAAAAAAAACTTTTATACAATCTTTTGGGAGATCCTAATCGTGTTTGAAATGGAGATTATCGGATTTTAAACAAAAACCTAAAACCAAAAGACAATATATTGGATTTGATAATCGTTTATATGAAAATTCAAAAGCATTATACAGTTCAAAAGTATGTGATTGGGCGGAGCAAAAAAGAACAATCTTAAAGTTCCAAAGAGCAGATACCTACAGTTAATTACATCGTGAAATTGACATTCATCTCAATCAAAACCATTCTAAATCGCTCGCTCAGCGCTCCATTCATTCATTCCAAACACTCACTACAACCATTCAAAAACCATTCAAAAACGCTCTAAACTCACCGAAAAACATATTAAAACAACTTCGTTCAAAATAAAAATAGCTGGGAAAAATCGGAATTTCACTTAATTAATTGTAAGCTACTGATTAGATCTTGAAGAAATAGGAACCTATTTGTAGAACATATAATTGCAATCCAATAAAATAAAGAATTCTGATTGGTTTAAATCGCATCACGTGGGGAAATCCATTGCACTTTATTTCTGTATAAAATGCAATAGGTCTTTCGGGAAACCCCCGAACTTCGATCTGCAAGTCCTGTGTTGTAGGAACTCGAATAAACCTAGTTCCCGATCATTAACGCAACATTTCTATTTAATCTATTATAAATTAAGATATTTTCGAAAGAATTTACGATAACAAGCATGCAGTTCTGATTCCGTGACGACGTAAACTTAGAAAACCGCAAGTCGACGAAGACCGTCAAGCAACCCTCTCAACTTAGATCGACCACGCCGTTTTCGTTTAAAAACATAGACTTACTTGGCAGAAACAAGCTTTTTTGTCATAAGTACCTCTACGAATTTTAATGTTGTCGTTTATTTGTGTATCATTTGTTTTATTTTATGACATTTCACTTCGATAGCGAGATAAACAATACACGATCTAAAAATCTAAAAATAGATCGTGTAATTTTTTTTACGCGGAGAAAGTAGACTTGAAGCTTTAATGTTTGGCCGAGTATTTTAATAGTTTCTTCGATCTATAGAATTGCAATTATAAGGGACGAGTGTCTTTTTCACTGCTTTTATTGGGGTATAAAGTGCAATTGCCTTAGCACATGGCTTAAACATAACGCCCTACGGGCGTTATTTGCCATGTACTAAGGCAATTGCACTTTATACCCCAATAAACGCAGTGAAAAAGACACTCATCCCTATAATATGCACATTTTTAAAGGGAGGTAAATAATATCGCTAACTTTGTTCATCCTAAACAAAAGCTGCGATATAGGATTACCTCACATTAAATCCACTCAAAACTCGCTCCACATAATCATTCAATTTCATTCCAACATCATTCCTAAGTCATTCATCTTGTCAATTTTACGATGTTCTTAACTGTATGCAGATTAAAAGATAACAAGGTCAAAATCTAAAGTAAACAGTTGGTTTTATAATGCAAAATGCGAATACTTTTGACTGAAATGAGAGATTTACGAATACAGACATAGAAAATATTTTCATATTTAAGGAAGATTTTCGAAAAACATAGACAATTTTCGCGTGCAGACCGTGCAATTAATTGGCATTGTGGGGTAGCGAAAATCGTTAATTCACGTGGAAAATTTTCGAATACCGATCGTGAGAATCTTTAATTAACATGGAATATTTCAGAATGCAGTTCGGGTCGCGAATATCTTTATTTAACATATAGTTTTTACGAATAAATATCTCGAAAATTTGTATTATTTATATTTAAGTTCTACACATGCATATCGTTTTTTAACCGTCTAATTGTACTTTTCTTTTATATTTGCCTATTGTTATTGTTTGCTTCAAATTCTAATTTAAACACATTGCCTTTTTCGAATATTCCAACCTGTCTGACACAAGTTTTTTCCGCAAATATTAAAAAGCAGAAAGCACGCAGTGAAAGCTAAGATCAGACTGCACGTCTGTGCAGGCTGATCTTAGTCGAAACTGTCTGCAGAAGCTTTCTGGAAAGCTGGAAATGTATTTTGAACAACATCATAAGGGTAAAATGATATTTCGTCTCAGATGTGAGGTTTGTTGGTGGTTTATCGAGCTACGCTGGACGGCTTGAACTATACGACAGGCAGAATACCGTATGTCGCTCTATCCGGCTGGACACTGACGTTTGGAGATTTTCGAAAAACATAGGCAATTTTTGCGTGCAGACCGTGCAATTAATTGGCATTGTGGGGTAGCGAAAATCGTTAATTCACGTGGAAAATTTTCGAATACCGATCGTGAGAATCTTTAATTTACATGGAATATTTCAGAATGGAGTTCGGGTCGCGAATATCTTTATTTAACATATAGTTTTTACGAATAAATATCTCGAAAATTTGTATTATTTATATTTAAGTTCTACACATGCATATCGTTTTTTAACCGTCTAATTGTACTTTTCTTTTATATTTGCCTATTGTTATTGTTTGCTTCAAATTCTAATTTAAACACATTGCCTTTTTCGAATATTCCAACCTGTCTGACACAAGTTTTTTCCGCAAATATTAAAAAGCAGAAAGCACGCAGTGTACGCTAAGATCAGACTGCATGTCTGTGCAGGCTGATCTTAGTCGATACTGTCTGCAAAAGTTTTCTGCACAACAAGAAAAATGTCTTGAACAACATAAGGATAAATGACATTTCGTCTCAGGTGTGAGGTTTGTCGGTGGTTTATCGAGCTATGCTGGACGATTTGAGCTATACGACAAACAGAATACCGTCTGGCGTTCTGTGCAGCTTGACACTGACGTTTGGAGCTGGAAAACCACGGAAGTTGTCTGTAGGCAGCTAGGCTATTTGTAAGTTGTGCAATTCTTAAATCATCTCAGAGGCTAATTCAAGGAAGTTATCTATACAAATATACATGTACATGCAACGGTTAATTCAAACTTCGTAAAATTTACTTCAGTGTGACATGTCATTCGTAAAGGTCTAGTACAGTCAACAACGCATCAAAAGATATATTTCTTAAAAGAGTATGTTAGAAAAACAATCTAATCGGCGTATAAAATGACTGCACAGATTGTGCAGGCTGTCAAGGGTCAAGACTTTACGCACCTGACAAACTTTCAGAAGCTAGAATGGTCATTCTACATCCGGTAAGTAGAATTTTTGAAATTCGAACTACTGTTTGTCCTACTGCAACCAATATCCCTTTCGAAAGTTAATCTTATGGATCACCTAGATCGTTTATTTGCACACGACGGATGAAATTTTATCTTATAACTATACAAATATCCGTGTGATAACACCCCATATGATTTTTTTTCATGTCACATGGATACTTTTAGAACAGTGACATAATGTGGTTATTTTTAGAAACATTTGTGTTAGAAACATCAACGAAACAGGTGCAAAAGAGGTTATAAGATTAAAATAATACGTACATAGTGTATTGTATGAAAAAATATCTAACTCTATTTTGAGAATTCATGTTTGTCTCGACAGAGCCTCTGCAATTATCAATTCCCCAAACCTCGCTAGATCTTTTTTCATAGAACACACTAAGTGCGTATTATATATTTATTTCAGCTTCGGAGGTTCCTACCATCTACCAGGAAAACCATTCCCGGCAGGCAATACCGGAAGTTTAGTTTTCGAGGGATTATCGTGTAATGGGAATGAGAATTCGATTTTCGACTGTCAGAGTGACAATTACACAACGTCGCCTGACAATTCTAACGACATTGGGATAACCTGTTTCCTAGAGAACGTTGATTGTAAGTAAAACGCACATATAAATCATATATAATCAAGAATTATTATGGGTTATCATGGTATGAAACAAAAACCCGGATCACGCTGCATGAATTTGTGAATAACGTGATTATATAGCGTCGATGAGCGCCAAAATCGTTTCTTTCAAGCAAAGCTAAACCTTCGGCGATTCTACGATACAGTCCTCGGCCAGAAATGAAAGTGCGTCATGGAATATGTGGGTTTATGTTCCGTCACAAACATTGCTGAAGATGGCGTTGCGAAAATACAAAATCAACGAAAGGTTTAAACGAGTGTATAACTGCGTTTTCTGATTTAATTATAAAATGCCCTAAAGATTTACATAGATTATCGAAAAGAATTCGGGGACTTTTTTCATACGTATTGACCAAAGTACCAAAGTACCACCCGAACCGATTCACCTGAAATTAACAAAAAAAAAAAAAAAAAAAAAAAAAAAAAAACTGCACATACATCCGAGGTACTTTTCAGTTTACGGAAAAGTCCGAGCGATGTTCCGAATGGCAAAGCTTTAGAACTTATTGGGGCTTTGGTGGCAAAGTTACGACAATAATGTTTATTGCTTTCGGTGATTGTTGATGTTGTTGTTGCTACGCCCGATGCTTTTCAACCCTCAGTGAAAGCAAATGATGTACCTCTTCATTTGTTATAATTCAATACCACGAAGTCCCCATTTTTTTTAACAGAACAATTTTTTTTTCATGTAAGAGATTAAGATAGTATTTATAAAGCGTATTCATACATAAGTGTAAAAGGGTTTTTATTTTCCTACCTCCATGAAAGCAACTAATACTCTCTTCATATCTCACAACTAAATATCTCGAAGCAAAGGCGTAAATGTTTACCATACTAAGATAGGTAGGTGGAACCAGTCCTGCGTTCAGGACGACAAAACGGTGCAAACAGTTTGCCAATTATACCCCGCTTTGCACACAAGCGAACGTGCAAAGCGGGGTACAATTGGAAAAATGTTTACACTGTTTTGTGATCCTTCACCCAGGGCTGGCTCCTCGGATGAAATGTTGTTGTTTTATTTGTATAAAAAAAAGACGGAAAACCATTGGTAGGTGCACAAGTCGCTTCTCCTCGAGGGTTGTTCAAACATTATCCGGATTAGGTCAATTTATCATTTGTGATAAAGCGGTATGCGTAAAAAGTAAATTCATATTAACGGTACGTTTTATATGCTGAAACATGCTAAAATCTGAAGCAGTCAGAAGATTTATATTGTTTTTACACGCAAACAAAAACACATAGGTATTCGGTGGCGGCGCACAGTACATGTCGTTGGTAACGTTGTCGGAAATGCAGACAATTGTTGTTTTGCAGTTTATCTTGTCACAGCTCGTTATTTATGGACGTAGGAGGACTTAAATCACCCTGTCCTTTTGCCGTGTTCTTATGGTTTGTATAGTATTAGAAACGAATGGTACGCAATCTAATTTCTCGGAATGGAACCCCTTTGTAAATCGCTATAGACTTTTACGTTTACGTTCATACAGATACCTGAAACAGAATCTTTCTGCCATTCTTCCCCTATCTCTTCTATTATATTACGGAGCTACGAAGCCTCTAAACGTTTGAAATAAAGTTTTGTAAAACGAACCCTTCCTTTTCAGGTTGACCAGTTGTTTTTCTTGTAAATTTTAGAAAAAAAAATAATCATAGGCCTAAATTCCAAGGAAACAGGTGACGTCGTGAAGAACGTTCCGAACGTTCGCACGGCCATTATTCATACGAGTCTTATCGAAAAAGTCTACCGTCAAATTACTTTAAGTTAAGACATGGCATACGTTTTACTTTACTCTTTAAAACTGTTAACCTGACAGTGGAGAACAAATACTCACGAGAGAAAACCAAATTAGTGAGGTATTTCATCTTCTTCGCCGGGTACTCGTTTCCATGGCATTATATATGGCAAACTGACGTGCGTTGTGTTTGTAAATGTTATCGGTTAAATATAGACATACCTGGATCGAATTCCGACTGCGAATGTTACCAAATTTAGTAAAATTGCTTAGAAAATAAAGTTTTGCGAGACAAAATCCGGATAACTTTTTAACAACCCTCGTATGACTGCAATACTGTTGGATGGGGTCCAAACAAACAAAAAACAAACAAACTATGTGTTACATTTACACTCAGGGGGAGACAATATTCACGAGCTTAACCTTCAACTCGTGACCTCCGAAGGAAAGTTGAACCCCTTACCCAGCGAACCGAGCATCGCTAAGATAGAATATCGTGGTACCTGGACACGTGTGTGTGGAGAGCTGTTAGCGAAGGCTGCCGACGTGTTTTGTAGAACTATGTATGGAACTGAATGGTAATTATTGTTTGGTTGCAAAGTTCTGCCACCACTTACTAGATGAATAAACACGAAAACAATTGTTTGTTTCGTGTTATTTTTATGGTGTCAGACAAAGCCTGACTTGCATATAGTGATCAAATATAGATTTACAGTCTGATCTAAGCTGACTTTCTACTGAATAATTATTGGAAAACTCGACTCAGAGCGGTTGAAATGCTTGATCAATTTGCAAACAAAATTTAAATTTAGCCGAACAAGGGATGAAATACGATATGATAAGTAAAAAATAATGCAGTATGTGCTATTTTTTATTGTGAACTCTCTGGAAAGAAGTGGTAGTTTTAAGCCACCATACGTGTCATCAAATTGTTTATATGTACACTGCCCAACTTTTGCTAGGATTAAAGCCTAAGAATGTGCTTTGTTTCCATAGAATTATATTCATTTACTTTTGAACAATGGGAAACCCATCATATATACAATTACTAGTTCGACAAAAAGTCGAGCTATTGTCAACACCTTGCTGTTGTTATCTTGTTTGTTGATGTTAGCTGGTTCTTTTATGGTAGAGACGGCGCAGCGAACCGAGGCTGTATAGCGTAAACTGATTTGACGTTATTTTTGCTGTGTAAATTCGGAGAGCAAACAAACACGTGTCATTAGAAACAATCATATGCCATATTTGAATTCTATGAATAGAGGCGATCAAAAATGTGAGTAACTTTCATGTTCAATGACTTATCAAATATTTTCAGTGTGCAAAATCACTATAATTACGAATATTTCAGTCAACGCTATGTTCCTATTCATCTGTTTCAGGAATGGTAGCTCGAGTAGCAATAAAACTTCCCCCATGCAAATGTGGACTAAAAACATCGCCTGTTACCAGGATGACACTCCACATCCCTTCTACTGTATGAACGAAGGCTGGACATATGAAAACTGCGAAGAGTACGTTCTGCTTTCCTGTGACAGAAATCCATAAATTACAGGTTATTTCGATTTTTTTATTTGTGACTTTTCACGGAGAAGGGGAATATCTGGGAACACCGTAAAATAAATATTTGAAAAAAAGAGATTGATTCTATTACAGATCAACCGGAGGCGGCATTTTAAATATTCTTTCACCGGAAGGTAGATTGATGATTCTAGATTCAGATAATTTGCAAAGTGCGAAAAAGCTCGACCCTAGTCAGTCTGCGCACTCGGCGCAGTCTGACTGGGGTCAACACTTTACGCACTACCCAGATGGTCCCTTTAAGCGTGATGGGTCTCATTCTTATTTGAAGCAAAAAAATGAGAACATTGCGCCCAGTAATTAAAATGTGACCCATCACACGTAAAAGGACCGTATTAGAATTCCCTAAAATAGATAGATGAATGAAGGAGAGATCGGTTCCAGTGTAAGTCGACTGGGGGTCGAATTTCAAAAATTCTTACACAGTAAGATAAATTGACCATGCTAGAATTAGACAAACAGCCAATTGTGAAAAGGTTAGCGCCTTTGTCCGCGTAGTCTGACTACTAGTAAAGTAAAACTTGCGTTAAGCGACCACTAAGGGGACCATTAAAAAGCGGTCGCTTATGGAAACGGTCTCTTAATACAATAATTAATGATAAAAAGACGTATTTTTATAGTATATACAGATTGTAACATAATTCTGACTGAATCTTAGGATGTTCGAACCCATAAGAATCGTCTCAAGGAGACGATTCTAATGGGTTCTAACGTCAAAAGATTTAACGAAAAACATTTTTCGTTAAAGAATGTCCACTTTTTCGGAAATTTTACATATGGCGAAGGGACTTTTTACGATGGTCGCTTGATAAAAGTGGTCGCTCAATAGACGTGGTCGCTCGAGCAAGATTGACTGTACTAGGGTCGACATACGGTCTGCCCAGATAGTCCCTTTTCGCATGACGGTTAACAAATGTAAAATGTATTTTGAGTAACAATGTACAAGTTTGTGTATTACTTTCTTGATTATTTTCTGAAAAAACTTGTTGTGGAATAGTAATAAAATCTAGTTTTACTTATTTAATTTCGATTACGTAACTGCCATGATGTACATTACGCACGAGCGTAATAAAGAAATCTTTTAAAAAATGCTATATGTGAATGATTATGGTAAAAGTCTCGTCATCATAAATTCCTCTAATCTCGACTAGATAACATTGATACTTCAAGAAATATTCTTTACTATTTACTATAAGAATACTATATACTATTATGAATACTATAAGAATACTATATACTATTATTTTGAAATATCTTTGAGTGCTTAAATTTACTAATACACTTTGGAAACATGATTAATTTGTAACACTGGCGTAGTCCAGAAAACACATATTACATTTTCAAGCTTTTATTGGACATTTCATTTATTTCAACACACAAATATAGTCCTAAGAAGAACTACATATATAATGCCAACTCGCAAAAACGAAATGAATCGATCTTAACTCATTCTGTCTCGAAAAATTATCTGTATTAAGATAGCAATCCTTTTTTGACATGTGCTACCTTTTTGTATACAGCTCTGCTTGAACGATCTCTTTCGCGAATTTATGTTAAAATGTTCATTTTTACCGTTATGTTTGTTATTTCAAGACATGACACGAGTTTTTATTTCAATGAAGCTGAATATTTATTCAAATAAATGGTACTTTCGTTCATAGAAATTCTAGTGTTCCTAGGACTGTCTGAGTTTTTGCGGCTCTCCATCTGAATGAAACAATTACAAAATAGTGTTTTGACTTTTCTTCTGTATGTCGCAGAACAAAAGGTATACATCAGAAAATTTATGCAATAGTTCAACATTTCAAGATACTGCACTACTTCTTTAAAAACATAATATTCAAATTTGCTTCTGAAAATGCCAAAATTATAAAATGACTTGTTGGCGTGGAAAACTGTCACCGGAAGAATGAAGATGACGTAAGCTATGACGACACCAATCAACATGGTGGATATCCGGGCTGTCTCTGGTCCAGAATTAGCGACGTTCGCAATAGCGTCCCTTTTCTTTGTCTGTTTGATAATCTTGAAAATAACAATAGGTGTGAGCGCCGACATAAGAACGATGGGAACCCATGAAAATATAGCATTATACAGAATCAAAAATACATCATAAATTATTTCACTGTCGTCTGTTTCCACGTTTTGTTTACATTTGGCTCTGCCTTTCCATCTTACTACGTCGATCGAGAAGGTCCATACCGCGTTGAAAGCTAACAAAATGATGAAAGTACAGATGATAATCGAAAGTATCCGTTTTCGAGTGATGACCAGCTTTACTCTGAGAGGGAACACCACAGCAATAAATCTCTCAACACATAGACCCACAACCAACCAGGAAGACATACATTTGGCGGTTCTGTACACGAAAAAGAATGTTTTACAGCCAATCACAGACAAAGCTCTGATGTCAAATCCGACGAGGCGGGTCATGCTGTATTTGTTGAAGGTATGCATGGTGATCATGGTCATGTCACAGATACTGAGGAGAATCAAGATATATCGTGACCCCATACTGGTTAGACGATTTCTTGACAAAATTGCGATGGTCAGGGCGTTACCGAATATTCCAACGGTCAATAACACGGGAAACAGCGTGTAGAAAATTATATCCAGGTTTTCTTTCAAATCTAATAATTCAGCACTTTTTAAACTACTTTTCTTTGGTACATACATGGATATGCTGCTGTTGAGGAGAAGATTTGCTGTTTCATTATCTTGTCCATGCTGGTCAGGGAATTCTGTGTCATTAAAAAGATGTGACGCCATCAGTTCACTCGTATTTACACTGTAAAAAGAAGGGAAAACATTCAGGGACCCGTTTTACTAAACATCTTACGATTATATTTTGCGTAAGTCAAAAATTAAAGTTGTTTCTACAGTAGTACCTAAATATGGAATTCCGCCATGCTATATCTCATTAGAATCGTCTTCTAAAGACGATTCGAATGAGATATTGCAAGACAGAATCTAAGAATAAATGAGAACATCGGGTACGATTTGTGATTTTGACTTACGATCAATTTTATCGTAAGAAGTTAAGTAAAACGGGCCCCAGGACCCGAGGATATGAAACTAATTTCGTGCTCAACTGAGAATTTTTCTAATTTAGATTTCAAATAAAAACATATGAACATAAAAGATTATAATGATAAGTTGTTATTAATAACAACTTATTAATAATAGCTTTTATGTTTAAACATTCATACTAGCATTACCAAAGAATTACGGTTTTTATCTCAAGTTGAAATTTGAGAAAAAAATAGTTGAGAATGAGAAAAGGTTTATAACCTCGGGCCCAGATCCTTCGATTTGAACAATATATGAACAATATAAAATGAAAGCGTAACATGTAAGAATGATTAAGTTTTTTTTTTTAAATCCATTTGTAACTAAAAATCCATTAATTTGAGAAAAAAATGAAAAAGTTTATGTAATTAAATAGAAGTAAACTAACTTTAACTTTAAATCTGCTAAATAAACGTTCTGTTTCAATAAATTATCATTTTCGTTTGGAAATTTTAGAAGATTTTTCACTAGAAAATTAAATAGAAAGCAGGCAGAGTAGGCTTAGATCAGACTGCATGTTCAACAGAATAGCTGCAAAGGATTTGTGTTCAGCAGAAACTTTTGAAATGTCGCTTTAATTCAATTGCAATGAATATCATAACCCAGTACAAGATTAATTGCAGTTTGATTAAAATATTACAAGATTTAATCCGATGCATGTACTCAAACCATATATTAAGCTCTGGTGTTGGCAAACATAAAATCAGTAGAATAAAAGTTGATTTGTAACACTTATAAGAACACACATTATCAGAATTACTGATCTATAGTGGCCGGAATGATTTATTGTTATCATGCTGTTAAACACTCCAAGAATGCCATATTGACCGTCACGGTGATTAGGAGAACTGATTTTATCTCGGTCCTCTGAAGGGACCATTCTAGACACTTAAATCCATGACTGAATACACTATTACGACATTGGAAGAAGTATTCCAAAGACTCTCGTTGTAAATTAACGTACATTTTGATAAATCTGGGTGTCTTTGGAATAGCTTGCTTTGTAATAATAACAAAAGTCAGTTTAAAAGAAATTTGAAATTTGTCCGATAATTATTTAATCAATTGATTTTGTCGGAGCAACTGAGAGTCTGTGATTCAAATAAATGGATCAAATACACTTTCAATATGATTTCAATTATATTAGATCAGTATATTCACTATTCCTTAAGAAAACTTTGTGGGCTGCATCTCATAATTTCTGAAAAACAGATTATGTTAAATGACTATAACACAAATATGTAGTGGATATATTTAAACAATGCGACAATCAAATATGTGTTTCGGATATGTGTGACCCGTCCTGTAAAAGAAGGGAGCACCCAAAATAATTCGAAAAAAATAGCTCGGTTCTTGTACCGGTCAACCAGAGGTCGCATTTTCATTTTTTTGCGCAATACCCAGATCGTTCCTTTTTTGAATGGCGGGGTCACATGATAATCAGGGGCATCCAACCCTCTTTTTTCACATTAGCTGTTTATGTAATCTAAAATGACTCTTAAGTTTTACAGTAACTTAAAATATGACAGTCAATGATAGATTAGTAACTTTAATGTACGCATCCAAAATAGCAACAAACACCTATATTGATAACCTCCCAAGTACAGCTCCCGTTTCAAGGTCAATGACATCATTGAAATTCTATAGCTCTCAACGTAGACCTATAAAGTTCGCGGTAACTTATCTTTGGTGAGTGACATACAGAGCGATGTCAGGGTTGGGTCAGTAAAATGCCGAGCAACAACTGGTTTATTGAGCGGTATTAGAATATTCTTTATCTAAATGTAGTGTAGTGGATAAAATTTGAGTATATTGGTACAATGTGGGCCAGACTCTGTAAATAATTACAAAATAGTTCTTAAGAGACTTCAAGGTGTTGTTATTAGTCAGAGTATAAGCTTTGTATATTGAAGTCTGGAGATGTTAAAGCCAGTGGAGCGATACAGGCCCTCTTGTGCCTCTTGTTTTAAAAAAAATTCGAAGTCGAAGAAGGTAAACTTATAAAGAGATATCATAGAGTGGGAAACAATAATAATTTAACAACTGTAATTCGAACGAGGCGATTCAATTTTCTTCTTTTCCAAAAGTTTATAGAATTTTTTATAATGTTATCCCACTTGCTATCAAAATTAGGACTCGTCATTTTTTTAAGATTAATATCAAAAATTATTCCTAAGAGTTTGAAGTGTATTTCTCCCCTTTGTCCTATATACAATGACACAAGAACAATTTATTTTGTGCAACATTGAATGAGAAGCAAAAGTGTCGATACTTTCTATCGCATATTTTCATTACAAAATGAAGAGAATAATCAAGAGTAGATGATGTATATATAATACGTACTTAGTGTTTTGTATGAGAAAAAATATCTAACGAGGTTGGGAGAATTGATCATTGTCGAGGCTCTGCCGAGACAATTATCAATTCCCACAACCAAGTTAGATATTTTTCATACAATACACTTAATACGTATTATATTTATCTTATAACCTCTATTTGCCTTGTTTTTGTAGATGTTTCCAACAGAAATGCAAGTTTCTAAAAATAACCGCATTATATATTTGTTCTAAAAATAACTATGTGATATCACAAAAAAATATCATACAGGATGTTATCATACGGATATTTGTATAGTAATAAGATAATATTTATAATGCATTTAAGTATAGGAGGGACCTTATGGACAACAAATAATCGACGTCACTTTTCGCTGAGAATAGCTCTCACAAGCTTAACATAACAACAACTGATATTACGATCGAGCTTTTGAAAATTTTCCTGTTATATCTGCACATTTTTATTGAAATCATAAATCGTAAGATGAGCTTTTAAAACGCAAGTTAAAGATTTAGTCTCCATCTAATTGCTAAGAACGAAATAACAATCAATCTCTAGATTGTTTTATGGCTTGTCTATTCAATTCATCTATTGAAATTAGTATGCCACTCTCTTTTGTTAACAATCACTTTGTATTGTTTTATGTGTCTTTGGCCTTTGTACTGAATAACTATATTGTATTGTATTGCATTGCATTGCATTGCATTGTATTGTATTGTGTTGTGACTACAAGTGTGTATTAAAAAACGTTATCGCTTATCATTTTCAATGTAAATTTGATCTTTGACGCTTCACTCCAAATTGTTTATCTGTATATAATTATCGTGAAATGGCGAGGGACTATTTCAAAACTTTCAAAATCAATTTCAAAATTACAGTCTAAAATCTTTATTACCTCCACTAAACCCTTGTTGTACATGTAGGCACTCATTTGAATCAGCTCTATATGACGTTGAGTACGCGCAACACAGGGTTTATAAAAATATTGTTGAAAGATTGGAATATAAAATCAAGAAAATTCCTTCTATCGCTTATTCTGATATTGCGATCTTGTGCACAGGGTGGGAAAAACGTTTGAAAACGTTTAAAATTGTACCCCGCTTTGCACATAAAAGTATGTGCAAACGGGGTATAATTTCGCAAACGTTTCCAAAAGGAGTTCATTTTGAACGCATAGCTGAGCTGGGTCATCCTTGTTGTCGAATTATGTAGTTTTCTTATAGAACTCCATTGTTTACCACCAAGGATCTCTTCCCAAGATATTATTATACTCTACAACTTTTGCTAGGGGTCAACACCTAAAGAATGTATTTTCTTTCCCTAGATTTATTTCATTTTTTTCATTCTAATGCAATCGATGATTTTCCATCTACATGTAATTATTTTCTTTCGTTTAATTATGACACTCGAGTCTATACATTGAAAACAATAAATCGAACTTTTTGTAAGAGTGAAGTTTGTCTCAGAAAATATAGTATCTTTTAAGGTAATGGACCCATAATAGTTCCGCACAATTTCGGAGCGCAAATCTTTCACAATGTTAACCGATGTTTCCTCATTAGGAAACCTTGGTTAACACTGTCAATGTTTATACCTTCCGAAACGTTGGGGAACTTTCGCGGGCCCACTACCTTAATTTTGACTCTAGCAAGACCTGAGTATTTTATATTTAAAGTACCTTAACATGCACCTACCGTCCAATGATGTCCGTTTTCTCCCACGTTGTCTAAGAACTATGTACCAGGTATGCGTTTTCCATACAAAATATATATCTAATGCTGTCAAATGATGGAACGGAAAACTTGGTGCTAACAAGACACCTGTCTGTTTAACACTCGAATACGTCAACGGACATCTTCGATAATTGGGGTCGATCTCATCCTGCCCAAATAACATCTTGATAAACCGATATCCATACATGTATAAGTAGATTTCTTAATGAGAAGTATTTATGAAAAAGACCACTTTAGAATTATTTCGAAGAAGGTTATTTTAGAGCAAAACAAATTGTACGAGATCTGTAGATGCTTTTACAAGTATTTGTAGAAAAAACTGCGAATCATAATCAGTTTTCAAATGGTTGTTCGAGTGTGTTCCTTTATGCTTGACGGGTCACGGATATTCATTTAAAGGAGTTTCTAGAATGCCCGTTTCTGCGTGACGCGTTACCAATTAATTGAATATTTAAACATTTCAAAGGGCCGTCGTCAAAGAACAGTTGAGCCTGTGTGTGGCATTTCCAACACTTTCGGAAGTGTACTTAGCAAAGACTGGCCAGCCTGTGCAAACGCAGTCTGACCAGAGGCTTCACTTTGCAATCTGAAGATAGAAAAGGTAAAAAATGGCTGTATAGAGTCAGTGCATGTTATTTCATACTGTTTGACTGCATTCTGCTTATTGTTTGTGTCCCGTGAACGTACCGAACTGTTGGAAATGTCACGCTGAATGCCGGACTCTTATTCATGATCTTAAGCGTCACAACACATCCTTTTTTCCTGCCGAAAATGGGTCGACAATCATAAAGGTATGATGTGGGGAGCATATGGAGTCTCAAAAAAAGATGTTAGGGTAGTGATATTTGGAGAAATATTAGGAAACCATGGTATGGTGCTTTAGTCTTTGTAATACGACAGAAAAATCTGTCGAAAACGTCATTTACTCTCATTCAACAAAGTAGAATATTTTAAGTATACACAAATCTTGGAAAAGAGTAGAGACTAAGATGATCCTGCTATTATATGAGTTGTCTGATATAAGCCCTCTAAATTGGCCTTTTTTCTTTAAAAACAACATTAAAACTAGCAGGTTTAAGTGTTGATTGTTGATAATGGTTATTGTCTGTTTTATTGTAAAAAAGATTGAATAAAAAATCGAACGATACACGTGGCATAAATATAAAATGTCATATATCTTATCTAACTGTGAAAAACATTACGTAACCGATTGCAAACACCGTAAACTCCAGGTTCTTTTGTTTTTTTGTTTTTTTCCCGGATCCCGGATTACTGTCAATTGGGGGGGGGGGGGGGGGTTAGAACATGAATAGAAATTAAAAGAGGACTTTACGGGATGATTTATTGAGTCTCAGACCAAAAAATAAGGAAGAGGGACTCTTGAAACTATCTGATATCCTCTGAAGATCAGCTTCAGAGAAGAACTGAAGACTGTTTAAAACAGCATTCAATTCTTTTCTGAAGATGACCCCAAAAGTTACCGATATCTATCTGTAACCGTCCATAGAATCTTTAAATATTTATCGGCTCTAAGTTGAGAGAACTTGTGGTCAAACCCGTTAACCATAAAATAATTGTAATTGTTATATATATTTGTATGTAATTATGAATAGTTTTGTTCATAAAATATGTTTAAACTATTGAAATATTACATAAAACATGAGAAGTGATAAAAATTATCTTCATTTAAGCAGGGGTTTCAGAACCTCAAGCATTATTATTATTATTATTATTATTATTATTTTGTGACCGCGAAAATGACGTCATAATCTATATATTGTGACGTCATTTTTGAACGGCGTTATAAGTTCCGCGGAAAATTGACACGTTGAATTTCAAGAATTTTGACGATTTTTCGCAAAATTTCAGGTCATATTATAAATAGAATATAAAATATGTGCTCATAAAAATACATACTTATAACATACTTATAACGCCGTTCAAAAATGACGTCACAATATATAGATTATGACGTCATTTCTACTTTGATGCAGGATAGGGATTATATTAAAGAACAGCTAAAGGTTATGAGTGATGAACTATATAATAAACTAGATCTTATGACTTCAACAATTACAAAATGCTCATCATTTGAAAACAAGTCTAATTCCGAGTGTGATATTATTGTCACTCCAAACAGGGCGGAGAAAACACCAAAGATAGTTGAATCAAGAAACCAGTTTAAAACCAGCAAAATTCTACAAGGAGAAATTCTATCACTGTGTCAAAAGGAAACTCTGCCACTGGTATGAAAACACCACTGACCCCTAAAAACGGATCGAACTCAACAACGAAAGGGAAGGTTCTCCTTATAGGGGATTCAATACTAAAGGGAATTCACACACGCGGACTTAACAGAAATGTACAGGTGATCACATGTCGCGGTAAGAAAATTACGGATATTTCCAACAAGCTATTGTCAATGAACCTGGATCACTATAGCAGCATTGTTGTCTATGCAGGGGGTAATGATGCTGCTAATGAAACTTGTCTCAAATCAGTGTATGACGAACTTGAACATATGATTAAAACAACATCTACACAATGCAAGGTTTCCCTATGTACTGTTAGCCCGCGAGGCGATGCAGAGGTAACCCCAATAAACGACGTAATAAAGCAGGTGTGTGAACAATCGACAGCCTCATTGTTACACGTCATTTGTATATGGTACTGGACTAAGAGCTGAAAACCTTTATCATCGAGATTGAATACACCTAGTGCCTGAAGGAACCGGGACACTTATTAAAAAGATTAATAGAAGCGTTCCGATTATCAAGCAACAATCACCAAAAATGAACTACGACCAGAACTACGACCAGAACACGTATAGGCCGTTAAATGGACGGCGTAGAAACACAGATAATGGAAGATGGCGGCATGGGAATTCAAATTACAGTAGATGTTGGAACTGTGGGCGATCTAATCACCTATCACGTGACTGTTGGTTCCTCAATAAGTAGGACATACCGGACATACATAAAAACCCTAAACAATGTAGTAACAAATTCCATGTTCTTATTGATTTGTGTTCTGTTTGCAATTTGCCTAATGAAGATTGTCTGTGTGAAAGTGCTTGTACTATAGATAAAGATTTTTTTTTATCTGTGCCTTGTATAAATAAATGTAACAAAAAGGGAGAAATATCTAAACAAACAAACTTTAAAAATATCTATAAATCACAATTGAATAATTATTGCTCACATATTTCAAATAATAATACAGAAAATAATTGGAATTGCCAGAAAAATAATGATAAATTTAATCAAACCTTTCAATTCAAACAAAAAGGTTTACACGTAGCTTACTTAAATATACAGCACATACTTCCTAAAATGGATGAAGTTAGGGTTATGTTAAAAGAATCAAATTTACTTGATATTTTTTGTGTGTCAGAAACATTTCTGACCGAAAAGATTGATGACAAATATCTTAAAACCGACAGCTTTTCAATCGAAAGAAAAGAAAGGGAAGGTAAAACTGGTGGAGGATTATTATTATATATTGCAGATTATGTAAATTATCGCAGACGAAATGATCTAGAATTAGGCGGTATCGAAAGCATCTGGATTGATGTAACTTTTCGAAATAACAAAGCCTTATTATTACATTTCTGTTACAGAGCACCAAATAATTACCAAGGCTGGATTGATGTTTTTGATGAGCAGTTGAATTTTGCGGAAAATTGCAAAACTGATTTTGTATTGTTAGGTGACTTTAATATAAATTATTCACCACCCTTAACTTATGGCAATTCTAAATGGGCTATGTTAGTCCGAGACTTTGGTCTTCACCAACACATTGAAACGCCTACAAGAATCGCGAAAAATTCCGCGAATATAATCGATCATGTTTATAGTACGTGCCCGCAATTTATACTTGAAACTTTGGTTCCTGACATAGGAATAAGCGACCATAATCCCATTGCACTAATGTACAAATGCAGTGTTTCAACAGAAAAACTAAACACGCTCAAAACAATGAGATATCGATCATTTTCCAAGCTGATAATGAACAATTTTATTTATGATTTATCTTTTATACATTTTGACGTAATCGAAACTTTATTAAGCCCAGACGACGCATTGAAATATTTCTACTCTTGTTTGAATGACATTCTAGATAAGCATATTCCTATGAAAGAAAAACGAGTTAAGAGAATGAAACAACCGGATTGGTATAATGATGAAACCAAAATAGCAATATCAGAACGGAATAAATTTAAACGGTCGAGGAAAATGTATAAAATTCATAGAAACAAGGTTACGGCAAATTTAAGAAAGACTAAAAAGGAGTTTTTTAATAAAGCAGTTCAAAATCAATATGACCCAAAAACTTTATGGCAAAATCTGAGACATATTTCTTCTAATGATGTTACCGAGTCCCAAATACCTTCTAGATTATGTATCAGCGATAGAGAAATAGAAGGTACTGAACATGTAATAAATGAACTCAATACTCATTTTTCAGATATTTTCAAAATAGTAAAGAAGGTTCCTTTAGATACAGTAATGTTCGAAAATTTAAAAAAATCACCTCGATGTAAAATTAGAGAATAGTTATTTTGATATCAAGTTCATTACACCTCTAGAGGTTAAAAACATGATTGAAAAGTTGGACTCTAAAAAATCGTCGGGAATCGATAATATTGGGGCTAATATATTGAAATTATGCAAAGACTTTATTTCTATACCAATCTCAAGTATTTTCAATAACTGCATATCGAAAGGCATTTTCCCGACAGAATTCAAAAAAGCGAATATCACTCCTATTTTCAAAGGTGGCAAAAAGAGTGACCCAAACAATTATAGACCAATTTCTATTTTACATTATCGAAAATTTTTGAAAGACACATTGCAAATCAGCTAAAAGATTTCTTTAAAAAAAATTATAGAACAGATTGAACAGAACAGATTTATTTCAATATTGGTTTGAACTAAAAAGTCCATCACCGTCATACAAAATTAACAAATACATGTGCAAAGTAACAATAAAGGATATAAATGCGGAAGATATAGGATATTGATGTTAAATCACAAAAAAAATATGATGATATTTGTAAAATTAATTATCTAGGAGTGTTTTTCTAAGTTCGAAAGCTTCTAAACAGTAAGATGCAAGTCTATTTAGTACTTTTGTGTTATCACTTGTTAAAAGGGAAATGAAATTATACATGCTCGGTCTTTGCGTAAAATATCGATCTATATATTTATCTCTGTGTGATTTAAAGGATGTGCACACCATAATAAAATGGTACTCATCCTCCACCTCACCAGAGTCGCATACAGGACATATTCTATTATTTCGTTCGATCTTTCTATGTCGACCAGTTTCAATGCTAAGTTATATCTTATATGCTCGTCAATCTGGCTTTAGGGAAAACCACTCATGCCAAACAGCACTAACTCATTTAATAGATTCTTGGTTAACTCATATTGACAATGAAAATGTTATTGGGTCTGTTTTTCTCGATTTCAAAAAGGTATTTGATCTTGTCGATCATGATATACTGCTTTATAAGTTAAAACTTTATCATTTCTCAAACGACACATGTAATTTCTTTCATTCATATTTGACTAATAGATTTCAAGTTGTAAAAAATGGAACAAAATCTTCCGAAATGAGACCTGTATCATCTGGGGTACCTCAAGAATCTATTCTTGGACCCATTTTATTTTTGCTTTATCTAAATGACATACCATTAAATATATCCTCAGATATTGACATGTATGCTGATGATGCAACGGTCCACAAGTTCGGTTCAAATACAATAAAAATTAACGAGACCCTACAGGAAGAACTTCTTAAGGTTGAGCGCTGGTGTCACCTCAACAACATGGTTTTAAATCCTAAAAAAATTACGTGTATGCTAATTGGAACAAAATTCAAACTTAAACAATCTCAAAAACTAAATTTAAAAGTTTTAGATAATCAAATAGATAATGTATCTTCTCAGAAACTTTTAGGATTTTATATTGATAACACCCTTTCCTGGAAAATTCATATTGATAAAACTTGTGTAAAGTTATCGTCTAAATTACATTTACTGAAAAGAATTAATTATTTCTTAACCCCTGAAATGAGACAAATCTTTTACAATTCATATAAATCTCCATGTTTTGACTACTGCTGTTTAACATGGAATCAGTGCTCGTCTGCATCCATAAATAGGATAACCAAAATTCAAAAAAGGGCAGTATGGATCATTCTAAGTAAGCCTAGGATGTCGAACACTAAAGACAATTTTATTGAATTAAAATGGTTAACATTTAAAACTCGATGCGTATATTTCACCGTTTTGGTGGTATTTAAGATAATAAATGGGTTAACTCCTTCTTATATGTCAAATCTCTTAAATCTAAGTAGCAATAATTTTTATCTTCTAAGATCCGAAACGAACAGTAATTTTTTCTTTGGACTGTACACCAAAAACGGAAAACAAGAAAAAAAACATTCTCGTTTAGAGGTATGAAGAACGGAATTCACTCCCATTACACTTAAGACAAATATCTAACATCAAATGCTTTAAGTAAAGATTAAAAGAATATCTGATATCTATGAATGATTTTTCGTAAGTTAAATGTGTATGTCCGGATCTATATATATTTAGTGTGAGTGTATGTGTGTGTGTGCTTTGCAATGCTATTTAAAAAGAGAGTGAGTTATTCGTGAGAGCGTGTTTGACGAGTATGTGTGTGATTCATTACATGTTATCTTGTTATTCGAAGGCCTTATTGTAAATTAAGCTAATCATTATGCTGTTTGATTTATGTGTATGATGATGTCTTAATAAGTTACCTTCGTTATATAAAGATTTTATTATTATTATTATTATTATTATAAGCAATGACACATATGAGCCTATCTATAGATTTCTTGGAACCCAATTTGACCAAAAAACAACGTCAGTGGTTCGTTTTAATACCATTTCCCAATTTCGATCGAATATCCATATGACAATGGAATAAAAAAGCCTCAGAGGGGTTCCCCCGAACCCCCTCTGAGTCCGCCTCGGCTTTCCCTCACTACGTTAAAGCTTGTCTACATGAGCAAAGTCCAAAAAAGTCGGTAAGTTGTTACGGGTACTTGTGCAAAAAAAAAAAACTGATTCGATAATGAGAAGACGCGTCATACAAATGCCAATTTCTATCTAAGAATTAGGCTTTTCAATTTCCGCAACGAACTTTTGTTTCCGTCACGCAAAGTCGATTTCATCCAGTATAAAATACGACTTGCTGTCAGTTCTTGTAAGGCCATGACCGAAAAGGTTGAAGATGTAGGTTGTCGTTGTTTATTATTTGAAATAATCCAAAATCTGGGATTAGATTTGTGTTGGGAAAAAAATAACGTGATACGAGGGTTGTTCAAAAATTAACCGGATTTTGCCTCGCAAAATTCTATTTTTGAAGCAATCAAAATAAATTTGGTATCATTCGCTGTCGGTTTCAATCTGCATATTGCTATGGAAAATTGGTATAGTTATCGAACATAGCACGCGTGCATCTGCCATATAAAATGTCATGGAAACGAGTACCCGGCGCAGCAGATAAAATAATCCACACACTTGGTCTTCGTTTGTAAATATTCTTTCTTTTCTAATTGTTGAAACATCTGAAAATTAATTGTGTTGCTGGACTAAGTATTGCAAATGCCTTGTCTTAATTTGAAGTAATTTGACGGTAGAGTTTTTCGATAAGATTCGTTTAAAATATGGCGGGGTAAGTGTTTCCGAACGTTTTAGACGACGTCAACTGAATGCTCGGAATTTGATCTTTAATTATTCTATTCGTTATCAACCAAAATAGCGAAAGACATAAATAAAACACTTGCCACGCTGAAAGGGAATGTTTCATACTTCCAAATGCTTTATTTTCATCGGTGAAGACGCTTCCGTGCCCCGTGCGATAAGAGGAAGAACGGACAGAGAAACTTGTCAAAGCAACTGTAGGGACGTCAATTGCCGAGGATCTGGAAGATGTAGGCGATTAACTAAGGGGTACCTTTCTGAGAACTTTGATGTCGCACCATTCTATTTTACCTTTATTCAAACCATAAAAGCACGGCTTAATTACAGGAACACTGAATTCATCCTGCTTCCATGAATAGCAAGTCGTGACAAGCTAAATTACACAACACCAAATGTCTCAATTCTCGACAACGTCACTAGCTTCATGTACTGTGCCCCGCCACCTTATACCCATTTTCTTTTGTTTGCGTGTGAAATGAATATACATCGTTCAACTGTTTCCGACTTTGGTAAGTTTGATCATATAAAGTGTCCCATTGATATGAGTATACTTTTTCACATAGCGATGAATCAGTGATGATTAATTGACCTAATCCGGATAAATATTGAAAATCCCTCGTACCTTAGTAAGTGTAGAATTATATTACGCACGGACAAAGAATGCCTGAAAAATTGTTAAAATCAGAGTTTAACTTCTTTCAAACAAACAAAAAGGATTCTACAACGTACATAAACACAGCTAAGTATGTTCCATAATTGTTAAAAACGGTTGTGAAACGAAACCTGCCCTGAACTCAAGCGCACGTGCAAAGCGGGGTATAATTGGAAAACTGTTTTCACCGTTCGGTGATCCTGAACGCAGGGCTAATTTCCTGGACGCATTATTTTTTATTGTGGTTGTAACGCAATGTTGCTTCGTTTGTTTATTTGCATGTAGTTTTACGCCGCTTTTAACAATCTTTCAACAATCTTTCACTTATTTCGCGGTGACTGGAGCACATAAAAATGGATTCTTGGTATTTCTCTCACTAGTACTACCATCACATTCTATCCTAACCTCCAGCTGCTATCTCACATAGGTCTACGATTATTAACCTATTGGTGAGAAACAAATAGTCGGAAGGGATGAGTACCTACGTCGAACCCGGGACCTCTAGATTGACACTCCGACGCGCTACCAACTGCGCTATGACGGCGGCAACACAATGTTGCAACGTTCCGGGTTAAAATGCACTTTAATTGTTCTATTACGACAATAACTTGCCAAAAAATCCGATCCAATATAACAGTTTTTGGTGAACGAACGTCGTTCACCAGTGTTATATACCATGTCAGGAAAATCCTGTTGGATGTTAATACATTTGAAATAAAGTAGCGCCTCTTAAAATCCAATTTAGTATCTTTCAATATTTTTCTCCGCAAAATCGCTGCTTTTTTTCTTTAATGGCGTGATACAAGTATTCTTTATCAAGTGAAAATAATGGAAATTCGCCTTGAAAAACACAAAATGATCTTGCAATGTTTATCAAGGGAATTTTTGATCGGCGTAAGCTTGTCGAGAGTTTAAAGCAAAAACAAAGTTTGTGTGTAGACACCGTAGAGACAGATACTATGTTTTTGACCCAAGCCTTCGCTGGTGCAACTTGTAGTAATTAGCCGGAAATACGTGTTTATTTAGGTCATGTCCTCTTGAACTTACATTCGGCAATACTCGGGCGATCTCCGAAGGCTCCGATTTAAATGTAGGTTAGAGGAATCGGCCGAGTTGAGACGAATGACACCTTGTGTCATTAGAAACGGTAACGCGGTTTTACATAACTTTTCAGTTAGCGACAGTCAGTCTCGAGGCGGGTTTTAAGAATGATTCGACATGTGTTTTACATGTAAAAACCTTTCTTGTACTTTTATTTGAATAGGGATGAACGCCGCTATTAAGATTTTTCTGTAAAATTGCGTTGGCTGAAGTAGGGCTTGTAAGGATACAATCGAATATTCGGTGAGCTTATTCCCAGCGAAAAGGTTTCGTATTCGTCTGTCTCAGAAGCGAATATTGCCGAATTCCAAATGCGACAGGCACGGAAGATATTTCATTGGGGCCATTCTACTTTGCATTTTTTCAATCTGTAAAACCATATCAATTCAAAATTCTATTTGAAAATTAAATAAATGATAGCTAAATATTCAACCCTAGATACCACTCCAATTGACGAGTAGATATTGCCGTGGTCAAGGGGGGACCAGATCCGTCATGCACTTGTTTACAATTCGACAGGCGGGTTTAGTTGTTAAATTATTCTGGAAAAGTCATTGCGTTTTTTACAGAAATCATAAAAATTTTAATCGGTGAATAAAAACTGGCTCCATCCTTCCCAAAATACGTTTAGAATTGGTTAACTGCAGTTTAAGCAAAAACTAGCTCCTAGCAGAAAGTCTAATATCAGCCGCAATACTGTAATAAGATATCGATAGTGAGTGATTTTACAATCATCCAAACTCTTGAAGGTAAACAATAGGTTCTCGTGCAAAAAATAAACCGACAATTGTAAGGATTCTCAATTCTTTCTGGAAAGAAAGTCGGAAGGAAAAAAACATTGTATTATACTTAAACATAGTCATGCAATTATTACCTCCCTTTAAAAAACTGCTTAAATAAGATTCTTATTCGCTTTTGATGTAGAAATTACGTTACAAAAATATATTTATAAAGACTTTTAGTATGCAATTTACTATGGAGCAATTGTTTAATATAAAAAGTTATATTTTAATTTCTAAACCTTAAACAGAAATTATCTATGAATTATACTAATAGGGCACTAGACCTACTTTAACCTATACCTAAATATTTCTCATCCTGCAGTGTTATAAAATTGAATAACGACATAAGTGTCAACCACGGAAGTGGTTATAGCTTCAAATATGATAAAACTAATCTCTTGGGTTATGGTATAAAATACTATTAATAAGTTAACAAATCATAACTTTAAACAATGAGTACAGTTCAGGACTGACTGATATTCATAGATGTTTCTTTGGTTGGTACTCAAAGACCTTTTCATCCTCTGAGAAGAAACAAAGATAGTTAAAAAAGTTAAAACAAATACAACAAATTTACTTGAAATAAGCTTTAACATGATAACAACTACTTTTGTAAAAACAAACACCATTGGATATAGGTTAAAGACAGTTTTAGATAGGATTAAATCGTTTTCTCCATTTATGTTTAATTAATAAATGTACCTATTTCAAGTGTATAAAAGAAATTTTCACAGAGTAACATCTGATATTCTAACAAATATTTTTCTAACAGGATTTTTCCTCTGTTTCCCTTTCTTTGAATTTGCAGTGAAATTTCCGAATAACGGAAATTTTGTCGGGACAATTCTTCCCACTTTTTTTACATTCGTAATTTCTCTTTTCTTATTGAATTCAATATATCACTCTAGAATGCCATCAGGTTCGTTCACCATCAGTACTTTCAGTGCTTTGATTTTTAACGAAACCACAAAGCTGTGCAAATTCGCTACGAATTCCACACGCAAGGTTGTAGCGGTGGCTGAAAGAGTCAGACGGAATTTTCGTACTCCTTGGGCCCGTTTTACTACACTTCTTATGAAAAAATAATCGGAAGTAAAAATCACAAATCGTACCTGGTGTTTTTATCATTGTAAGATTCTGCCTTGCAGTATCTCACTGGAATCGGCTCTAGAAGACGATTCAAATGAGTTGATGCGTGGCAGAATTCCATATAAATTTAGTAATCACTTTAGAAGCAACTTTAATTTTTGACTTATGCAATAAATAATCGTAAGATGTTTAGTAAAACAGGCCCATTAGTTCTAAATAAAATTCACAATGTTCTAGTGCTGTAGCGCCGTCCTCAAAAAATATTATTTATGACCCCACCAGCTAAAACATCTGGGGGAAAATAGGTTCAAGTTCTAGGCTAGGCAAGCTAGAGTAGAGAAATCGTTTTTTTGTTTTTTATCCTAAACGATAAAATATAGTCTGGGCATGCATTTCATGTTTTTTGGTTTTATTTGTCCGTATTGTGCAGTAATGTACCTGGATGTAAATAAAAGATTTGTTCTGTTCTGTTCTGATCTGTTCATTGTTTTTCGTAAACCTTCGGTAATATCCGCTAAGTCACTAAAAGAATTTTGAAACAAAATTTACCGGAATGCTCAAGGTTGGGTCGGTAGCGCAGTGGTCTAAACCGTTTGCCAATTAGTAGTCCGGCAGAAAAATGGCACATTTCACTTGAACCTAGTGGTGTGGTATAAAGTTTTTTCTTAGCTAATTCTTGTAGCCCATGCCTTACTTATCAAGAATCTGGCTGATGACACCTTGTCATTATTGAGCATTTTGAGAAAATCGAGATGGCAGCCAGGACCCCTTGAACGTATACATGTTACCACTTGACATGTCTTGATGATAGGTTTTTATGTGTTTTTGTGCTTAGATTTGATGTAAAGATTCTACTTTTAAGTATTATGATAAAATAGACCCATAAAACGAAAGAAGCATTAACTATTGTAGGCAGCATGGCAGCCAAATAGTAATATCACACGGAATTTAGTAAACAATGGATTCTGCTTGACAACCAAACTTGGGATTTATTTCAATAACGTTTTTTTCACATGATTTTAGCTGCGTTCCTGCATACTTAAATAAGGTTGATAGCACCATCACCAATGGTAAGTTGTCTTCTTAATTTAGAGATGGCAGCTAGGAATGCAGAATTGAGAATAATACCGTTTGGTTAATTACAAACTTCATGACATTTAAACTTAATATTACTATCAATCTGCTTTTTTGCCGGCTTCTGATAAAGCAAATACTAAAATCGATAATCAAAATTGTGGTTATCATTTATGATGGCTGCAAAACAGAACTGTTGCTTGTTCTGCAACATTGAACTGTGAATAGTATTTTACACAGTTTTTCTAAATTCTTTTTAATCAATACCAAATTTCACCCTCTTTCCACCCTCTTTTCATCTAACGATTTGTATCGGTCATTAAATATGCATTATTTTTCTAAGTTTGAGATGGAAGTCACTTTAATGTGGACAACAACACTGCTTACCTTAACTTTATGCTGACTTTTTATTTAAATTCCTACTTGTTTTTTTCCTTAAATTTGTAATTTGGTATGAAGTTATACTCTTAAATACAAAATTTTAACGTCCTCATTCTGACTCAGAGAGGTCCAATGAACAAATAAATATCACTCTTCAATAATGGTGACTCTTACTGATCCAAAGACTAAAAGAAAAAGAGAGATCTGGCTTCCATCTTGCAATTATGATGTCATGATTTTTGTAATGGATCATGATTACTAAGGATGGGATACTGAACGCAAGAACAGATGTTTAAGTCATAAAATTTAGATACAAAAGTGTAAGATGTCTATATTAACGTTTCTTACACATTCCTTATTTAAGCTGCCATCTTGAAATTTGCCTTAATATGACTACGGACCATAGATAACACATATTGACGTCTTGGATCTGCTAAACAGAGGTCAAATGAATTATTCCATACCTTATTTTGCAAGATCGCTTTGAGGAGTGTATGATGCCCCTTCCTGTTCCAATGATTATACTTGTATTCGGATAAAAGCAAATCTCGTTTTGAAAACTGGCTACCATCTCGCATAGAGAATGCTTTGGTCTTGAAAGTAGTACTTAATGATTAAAATGAGTATTGAAACCTGAAACAAGGATGTTGGATTACTTGAATAAGACAAAAGATGATAAAAAGCCTAGACAGTGTTTTTTCAGTCAATTTTATCATTCTTTGGCAGACATCTTGAAACCTCTCAGGATGACAGGTAGAATCCAAAATATCCAATGTTTACATCTTGATTCTTACTAAGGAAGTTCAAATAAACATTTCAATCAATTTACCTTTTTTGACTGCCATTCCATGTTCACAAATATTATTAACATTTGTTTGTTGCCAATTAAATTTTATTGTTTGTCTGAGCTTGGCAGAAAGCTCAATGACCAAAGAAATCTAAAGAAAGTGAAAGCTTCAAAATCAATTGAGTTTGTTTAAGTTGGGTTTACCGCCACTTTTAACAGTTAAACTGCGTTCGCTAGAGCAGTGGTGGACACATGCTCATACTATATTTACCTCAGCCGGAGATTGAACCATGGTGCCTACGGTTGAGTCTGCAATACTGTGCAATGGTCTAGGTCCAAAAAAATCAACTGTGATAAACATTTGAAACTTATTCTCTGTTCAGATGTGTCATTCTACTTAAATTGGCTTGCACAATAATCAACAAGATAACAAGATTCCGATAAATAGTCTGCATGTTTTAAACTGAAGTTCTACTGCAAAGTCTAGAGTAAATGCAATGTATAAGGCTGGAAATAAACTGATAGTGAAAAAACTTTTATATTTTTCAAATATGGCTGCTATCTTGAATATGAAAAAGCAAAATGCATTTTTTGTTATAATTTTGTTTCATTAAGAGAAATACATTATTCTTGACATTTCTGACTTCTAACTTTGGTTTTACAACAAAATTACACATGATAAAGGCTGCCATCAATCAAAGTTTCGAATAAGCCTGATCTCAGATGTAAATTCATATAAGAACAAAATATTTTCATTATTCAATTGCTTGTGTATATCATCAGTTCATTTAGGGTAATGGCCATTTTTATATAATGAGTAAAACTTGCACATGGACGCTATCCTTATAATCATAATGAATTTTAGTTTTATTTAAGGCAGTCTTTTTTTCACCTATTTCGGCAGGGTATGTTAACAGCAAAACTGGCGAGTAAAATTCTTATTAGATGTAAGGTTGATTTGTTGTTTAATGGAAATCCACATTTCCAATTTCAAAAAGAAATTCAAATTTGGGTAGGTTTTATTAGCCTACATGATTTTTAAAATTGATTTCCAGTTCAAATTACTTGGGAATTAAATGTTAAAAGTTATTCAAGGGTTCAAGCTGGACTTAACATGACTTTCAGAATCCCAATTGGCTTCCATCTTGATATAGTTCTAAATTTATATTTGAATTAGAGCATGTTTATTTTGTTTTTCCTGTTCTTATTAGCTAAGAAAAGCTGAAAAGATATTTTAAGAAATATGTAGATAACATGCTTATGCTAAGCTTGTATATTATTTGAGGGCCCTGGCTGCCATCTTCATTTTTCGAAAAATATCAATGATTACAGTTTGTTATTAGTATTATTATTGATATGTAATGCTAAATCTACAAGAATCAATCAATAAAAACAACTTAACTGGTCCAAAAAAATTTCAGATTAAACAATTTATTTTGGGCAGAAATCCGCATTTCTACTTTCCTGGCTGCCAAGTTCAATTTTTGATGATGAGATCGCTCTACCTGTTTTTCAAAAAGGAAATTCTTTGAGTCTTCGAACAAAATGTTTGAAACTACAATGTTTTCTGAGGTTAAAGTCTGTCACAGCATGGCTGTTTACATTGTTTTCTAATCCATAATTTGACTTGGCTGCCATCTTGATTACAATTCTAAATCTAAATTTAAATTCAGGCATTTATTTATTTTGTGATTTCTAATAAGCATCTAAGTGACAAGAATAGGTGACGAAAATAGGTTCACAAATATGAATATATCAAAATTATGATCATTTTGTATATTTTACGATAGCCCTGGCTGCCATCTCCACTTTTTCAAAATGCTCAATGATGACAAGATGTCATCAGTCAGATTCTTGATGTGCAATGTCTTGGCTACCAGAATCAATCAAGAAAAAAACTTTATACTACACTTCTAGGTTCAGCTTAATATCTGCCGGACTATAGTGTCATTGGACTGACAGACCCGGTTCGTTTACGCACGCAGTCGGATGAAATTAATTATTATTATTTTTTTTTTTTTTTTTCAAATTGTTTTGACCTTAATTTTAGTATGATTATATAAAGGGACGGTATTATTGTCTCTTTTCTTAGTTATAATATTTCATATTGTCAGTTTTTTCCTATATCAAATCTCCTATTTCTTTAATTTTCATGTAATCAATAAGCTGTTGTCACATATTCAAGCTGAGGTCACGAGGTTTTTGATCGTCAACTTTACCTCTTTGTTCTCAGACGCAGCGCATAAGCGACTTACATGAATTATCTCCTTTGGTTCATCACATTAAACACTTATGATATTATTAGGGTTTTCTTTTCATTATTATTATTATAATCTAGACAATTCATTACCTGCCGTTACTTCTTTTAATTCTTTTTACGGAGTATTTTTTTTTTATCTTTTTTTCTCAATAGCCCATCAGACATAGACAGAGATCACAACTTGGTATATTTTGGTAATTGATTGTAATGTTCGCATAATTTCATCTATTAAAGGAAGTGTGTTCAGAATATCAAATAAGGTCGACAGGAATATCAAATGCGCGACAGGTCAATCATGTTTTACGATGTAGGTTTTGACTGAAATAACAACAACAGAAATATTTTTATCTTATAACTATACAAATATCCGTGTGATGACATCCCATATTATATTTTTTACGATATTACATAGATATACATGTTTTTAGAAAAATGACACAATGCGGTTATTTTTTAAAAAAAACTTGCATTTGTGTTTGAAGCTTCGACGGAAATAAGGCAAATAGAGGTTAAAGGATAAATATAATATTGACTCAGTGTATTGTATGAAAAAATATCAAACTCGGTTATGGGAATTGCTAATTGTCTCGGTAGATCCTCGACAATTATCAATTTCTCCAACCTCGTTAGATATTTTTTCATACAAAACACTTAGTACGTATTATATATACATCATGGTTTGCCAAAGTGGCTGTTTCCCCATCTTTCCCGGCCTTGTTCGAAACGAAAAATCAAGGATGTAAACTAAAAACTTTCAAAATAAACATTTTTCCTTTTCAAAGAATGAAGTTGATTTCATCAATGAAGTGAAATTATTCGTTGTTTTCGATGATAACGTATATAATAACGATTAAATGAAATAATACTGTTTTCAAATTATGTATTTTGATGTGATTGAAATGACAAAGCTTCATAGAATAACTGAGCCCGTGCATGAGATTTCCAACAATTTCGAGTATGCGCAAAGCAAAGACTCTGACCAGTCTGTGCATCCGCACAGTCTGTTCAGAGTCTTCACTATGCGCACGTAAATAGACATAGACATTCTTTATTGACATAAGCTTATACAGCTTCTAGACGTACAATGATACATACACATACATATACACGTAAAAGTTATCAAATTATGAAGAAGTTTCGTGACAGAAAGTATATACATGTATAATAAACTTAACTACTTTTTTGATAAGGTCTCAAGTATATGTTGACCATCAGGTAACTTTATATTTACAGTTTGTGGCTTTCTACGCTTTTCAATGTTTGCACCTCGCGAAAATTTCAAATTGTTGGCAATGTCACGCACAGGCTCATTTGTAATAAATGGCTTTAAAGATAATAAGTGGAAACACAAAAATAGCACAGAAATTGTAGATTCTCAGGTTTTTGATTCATAAATGATAAAAAAGCTTCAAAACAATTTAGATTTCAAGAACCACCACCCATTTTGTTTGATGACAAGTATCATTGAAAGATGTCACATAAATGCGTAAAGGAACACCGATAGTTAAAATGCGTAAACAAACACGGATGGTTAAAAACATCCTGAAATAGAACACAGTAAATGATTTGGAATGATTTGCGAATGATAGTGAATGAATATGTGGAGCGAACTTTGAATGAATTTCAAAGGAGATAAAACATAATCGAAAATTAATTACCTCCCTTTAATTAGAAAATACGTACTTTACTAATTTTGTGTGTTCACGGACATATCAGACGCTTAAAAATCAACATTAGCCATTAAAATCATGCAATTATTTGATCGAGTTGGTTTAAATTCCGACTATCCTGAACGGTTCAAAGCGTTTTTACGTTTTCGGAGCGTTTTTGAATGATTTGAGTCTGTGTGTGGAATGAATGATTGGAGCACCGAGCGAGTGGTTTTGAATGTTTTTTGTTGTTGTTGTTGTTGTTGTTGTTGTTTTTTTCGAGGTAAATGTCAATTTCACGACGTTCTTTATTGTGTTTCTAACTCATTTTGTGCCTTTAGCAAAACATGTTATATCTACTCGAGATTAAATGAAACAAAGGCAAGTTAAAATACAACGACTTTGTGATACTACACCACCCAAAATAGTTTTTAGTTACCTGCGCACAAGGTATTCGCAGCGAGCTTTTGTAATCACCTTTTGTTCTTCGTGCGTCGGAAGTCGTCAACAATTCTCCAAAGATCTTCTGCTCAGTAACCAATGGGCAGATTTCAACCAAATGTGACAGATATGTTCATAGGAAGACCATTTCTTGAAAAAAAATGTTAAGTTCTGATAGACCCAAAAATAAGGGTTGAGGATATTTGTTCGTAAAATATTTTAACGCTATCTCCAAAACCAGTAGGCCAATTAAGACCAAAATTGACTTTCAGAACGTTCTTTGGATACCCTTTTGTTACCCTTTTCGAAAGCTGTTTTTGAGATTTTAATTGACCCCCAAATATGGGTTTGATATAACGGGACTTATTTGGCCCCTAAATCTTTATAAATCATCTCCTCCAAAACCAGTGGGCCAATTTCAACCAACCCTTGCCCGAACATTCCTTTGGTGAACCTTTTGAAATGTGTTTGTGAATGTTTGATTGGATCCAAAACATGGATGAGGAAGAACAGCTCTTCGTTAAGGATCACAAAACGGTGCAAACAGTTTTGCAATTACACCCATTTTGCACGCATGTGCACGTGCAAAGCGCGTTCAATTAAAAGCCCGTTTGCATCGTTTTGTGATCCTGAACGCAGAGCAGGACTTAATTTGACCCCGGAGACGTTAAACAATCTCTCATCGGTAACAAATGGTTCGATTTTCAACCAATCATGGCCGAAAATGTTTTCGGGTAACTATTCAAATGAGCTTAAGACGTATGGTAACGTTATATTTTTATTGTGAAAATGATGTCATACTGCAATTGCTGACGTCATTTCGCAAATGGCGTTATATGTTTCGCGGCAAAGCATGAATCGATAAATGTCAGGAATTTCCTTTCTTTATAGCAAAGATTCGTTTCATAATATAAATACATGTAGAAATCGAATTAAAGCTCTTAAAATACCGATTTATTCATCTAGTCATCTAAAAACAGATAAAAACTCGGCGCAGCCTCGTCTTTATCAGTTTATAGATGACTCGTTTTATAAATCTAGTATTCAATAACCACTTATTCAATATCCTCTATTTATTCATTGTCTGGGATTCCACATCGTCCCCGTCTTTGTTGTAAGACATTCTGCTATTACTTCCATCAGACGCACGTCGCTTCTTAAGCCACAACACAACTACAATTGCAACAATTACCACAACAACAACTAGAACACAAATTACAATAACAATCACGGGAACATTATTTCTACGAGAAACCTTTTCAATTACTTCAGGTAATTGTTTCTCCGGTTCGTCTAAAAACACAATAGTAACAGGCAATATATTTGAAACTTCGCTCCATTGGCCAGCCTCATCACGTGATCGTATTGCTAGGTAACATGTGCCGTTGCAGTCTGATGTAAACAATGTAAGGTTGACCATCTCCGTTTGTCCCGAAGAGAGTGGTGACGTCATGTTTACAAGGGCTGGAGGATTTGCCTCGAATTGCGTTCTAATTGATGTAACATTGTCGCCTATTCGCAGTTGGTACTCACTCGCTGAAAAAAAAAGAAAAATATTTAAAACCAACTTACAAGCAAGAACGCCCTGCTATACATATAAAGATGCTCTTTCAGAAAAGTTCTTCAAATTGTTGTGAATTTTGGTAAGTTACATCTATACCGATATCTAGACATTTTGTTCCTATATCAACTTGTATAGAAATGTAAAGTAATAGTACCTTGACCAATAGTCATATCGTCCCCTACAGCGGTCCAGATCAGCCTAAACGTTATACTACCGCCAGTCGGATCAATGCCGTCTGTTTCCTCCCATCTCCCATCTATATCTAAATCTATTATTCTGGCAGGCGGAGTGGTATCAGGAGGGTTTTCAACAAAGTTGACGACACTTATTAGAGGGGGGATTGACTGTCTCTGGAACTTCTCTATAGGTACTGGTGTGTAGGTCAAGTTTGATAGGGCTGAAATAGTTTTTATTATATGACCGACGTCGCCGGAGAGAAATAATCCCGTTGAATATTTTTGATATTACACGAGTGTTATTACACTAGTGGAATAACTATGCAAATGAGCTCAGAGCGAATAACAACGCTATATTGTAACCACGAAAATGACGTCATAATCTATGTTTTGTGACGTCATTTTGAAACGGCGTTTTAAGTTTCGCGGAAAATTGAAACGTTGAATTTAAAGAATTTTGACGATTTTTCGCTAAAATTCGGGTCATATTATAAATAGAATATCAAATTTGTGCTCATAAAATACAGAATTTATTAAACTCGTCATCTAAAACAGAGAAAAACTCGGCGCAGCCTCGTTTTTATCTGTTTATAGATGACTTGTTTAATAAATTCAGTATTCAATGATCACTCATTCAATATCCTCTATATGTACCACTAAGGTCAGTCATATAGGAGTAAAAATGCGTGAGAGATTAAAAATTATACATTGCAGTATATTTTCAATGCATACATGCTTGTTGATCTATATATAGTTCGATCTAATATTCTAATATAAATTGTAAAGTTATAGGTGCGTGTTCATTCTATAAGCGCACATTACACTTATTCAATGCTAGTTTACATTCGAATTTTGGGCGAACATAAAACAATTTTGGGTTAGGAAAAACAAGGCTTGGTGAAGCGACTTAGATCTAAAATTATAATTCAAAAATGGCATCAAAATGAATTTCATTGGCAATTTGGTGGCAAGATTTTGACGGCAGTGGAGGGTCAGCCATATAACGTAAAACCTCAAAATCTTACCTGAAGGCAATAAGGCGGCCCCTCCTGATCCAAGACCTATACCCTCTGTATATATGATGGACTCGTCGGAGTCAGTGACAGAAACTTTGATGTTGTAAGGACTGTTCATTTTAAAGTACTTTTTCACGAGGTAAACAGAATATATCCCATCATTCCACTGTGTATCAGCCCCTAGAAAAAATGCGTTTTATGAGTAGATTTATAATATGACGTACGTCGCCGGAGTGATATATCCTCATTAAATATTTTTGATAATACACGGGTGTTATTACACTAGTGGAAATAACTATGCAATTGAGCTAAAAACGAAGAATTACGTTATATTTTTGTTAGAAAAATGACGTCATAATGGATCTGCTGACGTCATTTTGCAAACGGCGTTATATGTTTCGCGAAATAAAATAAATAGATAATATCATAATTTTCTCGTTTAATCACCAAAATTCAAGCCATATTATAAATAGAATATAAAATCTGTGCTCATCAAATACCGAATTTATTAAACTTGTCATCTATAAACAGATAAAAACTTGGCACAGCCTCGTTTTTATTTGTTTATAGATGACTCGTTTAATAAATTCGGTATTCCATGACCACTTATTCAATATCATCTATGTGCTGAATAAAAACATAACAGTACGAGATATAGGTACTCCAACTTTTTTAATTTTCATGGACGTCATATTTTCGTGGTAATGGAAGTTTTGTCAACCATTCCGTAATGATTCCGAGTATTTTAATTGCTTCTTGGATATAAAGGGTTTCAATTAAAAGGACCGAGTGTATTTTATCTCGGATTTATTTGAGTTTAGAGTGCAATTACCTAAGTAGCTGAAACGGGCGGGCGTTATTTGCTATTTGATAAGGCAATTGCACTTTATACTATAAGCAACAAAAGACCGCCATAGCTATAGCGGTATAGCCAAAACATTGTGGAAAGGGGTCATTTTGTACAGAACAAGCAACCTCATGACCGTTGGATAAAATTGCCTCATATTTTAACAAAGAAAGAAGTCTTACTGTGTTTGACAGTCTTATGTTGCTCAACTGCTTGTGCTCATAAATAGCTTCATTTTGATATGTAATATACCTGGACATGTTGCTTTTTCTGGGCAAATGAAGTGCCCTTAAAATTTGGTATCAAACACTTTACATGAACCTTAATTTCAGTTTGTTGCAATTCAGACGGTAAATCATTTATCATGCAATTAAAGCTGTATTCATCTGATATCACCTATCTGAAAACATAACATGATATCAGACAGTCTAATTTTAGAAATAATTTGCATACACTTTCACTAGGGTTGTAACAATAGGTCAAACTATCGCTGTATCGTGATAGTTTACCTTGCAATAGCAATAGGTCGATAGCATTTTTTTCAAGTCAATAAATATCGCAATAGTTTCTCTGACTATCGATAGTTAACAATAGTTTATTTATGAAAATGAAAGTAGAACTAAAAAGTAGTAACAATGCTGCCTTTCTGCATGTTTTTATCAGAGAATGAGGACAAATCCAATTCTTTTTAAGGGAATATCTGTAATTAACTTACTTGATCATTTACTCGCCATGGACAAGACAAACAGCATCAAGTTACTGTCTAATAAAAGGTGGATGCTTTAACATAGATTATTATCTATTTTTTCCGTAAAAACAACCATTGTGATAGTACTGCAATAGTCTTCTGACTATTGCAATACTATTCCAATAGCAACTTTACTTTCGCAATACTATCGTGATACTAATTTTGAACTCAATAGTCACCCCTAACTTTCACCAGATTTTCTTTGACTTTTAAGGGTTTTTTTTATAAAACTGATTGCAAGATAAATAGCATGTAAGTGTCTTAAAATTGATTGATTGAATGGAAATTAACGCCGCTTTCAACATTTTTTCAGTTATATCGCGGCGGCTGGAGCACCTAACAATGGTTTCTTGGTATTTTCTCTCACCAGTACAACCACCACATCCTTTCCTAGCCTCCAGCTGCTATCTCACATATGTCCTCGATTATCAACCCATTGGTGAGAGAAAAATTGTCGGAAAGAATAAGTGCCGCCGTCGAGGATCGAACCCGGAAGTGTCTTAAAAACTGTTTATCTGTTCTCGGTTGAGAGAAATTATTATGACTCGGCAAAGCCTCGTCACGATAAAGTCCCCCAGCACCAACCAGATAAGATTGGTAGTTTTATATAAAAAAGGCACCAATATATTATTCTCTGTTTTCTACCTTGTCCACTATCATCCAGGTCCAACAATTCAGGCTCAAAATCAGATCCAGCATCAAGAATTGCGGTTGCGTTGGCATTAAGAACTGGATGGACTCCTTTAGTTACTTCCACGTAGAGTTTAATCTCGTCATGAACGTTGAAGTCGACCGTATCATTTGAGAGACGGGATGTTACTCTTACAATATCAACTTCCGTAGAAACAGGCTGACTATATATGGCGACAGAGGCTCGAACCGGAGATGAGGATGTGGTCTCTAGGGTGAAATTATATGTACCAATCTGAAGAAAATAGGTTCAAAAGAAAAACATTAACTTTTTATTATCATTTTAATATCCCTATTACTTATTAACCCTTTACTGTTTAATCCCTGCTTTTTACGTGCCTGCGATTTTATGATTGGGAAAACGATGTGAAAAAAGAAGAAGTTGCTTCTGACAAGCAATTTCTTCTTTTTCCGCATTATTTTCTACCCTACTGAATGGTTATTTTTCAAATGAAATCCACTTTAAATTTTTGTCTGCAAAACCTTTGAATTTGGACAGATCCAAAATTTTGTAAAACAGGAAAGTGCTAAAAGAGAAATATCAACTTTTTACTATCATTTTAACATCCCTTTTACCTATTGATATTGTAGTATAGCTTTCAAAATGGCATTTTCCCAATGATCCTAATCAGAATAGTTTACAAACATTTTTCTTTTAAATCTAATAAAAGAGCTAAAATCTGATTACTGAAATAGTTTCTGTCTCCAAATAAAAACAAATTCGAGTACGCTGACATTAAAGACGTTCCAAAACTGTCTAAAATTTTATAATATATTCGTTTTGGCGGTATAATTTTATCAGGTAATCAAATGAAGAAAACTGTTCCCTTTTCAATTTAGGTATATGACGAAATACCACATTTCATACAAGATGATCAGTTAGCTGTAATTATTTCATTTTATTACCCACATAAAAGGACAAAACTATTTTCATCTCATAAAAGTTGACTTTTTACACTCGAAATCCAACGTGCAGGCTATATTTGTGATGCCGTTTTTTCCTGAATACAGTTAACAACATCGTGAAATTGACAAGGTGAATGATTTTGCAATGATTTAGGAATGAAATTGAATTAGAGTGAGGAGCGAGGTTTGGGTGAATTCAATGGGAGGTAAGCCAATATCGCAAATTTTGTTCAGGATGAACAAAATTAGCGATATTGATTACCTCCCTGTAATAAAATATGCATACAAGTTCTATAGATAGCTTCCTATTTCTTCAAGAACCTATTAGGCGCTTACATTTGAATTAGGTAAGTGAAATCGCGATTTTTCTCTATCCAAATTCATTTTGAATGACGTTGTTGGTTCTATATTTTTCAATGGGTTTGAGCGTTTTTGAATGGGTTGAGTTAGTGTTTGGAGCGAATGAATTGAGTGAATTTGAATGGTTTTGATCGCTATCAGTGTCATATTCACGATGGTTTTTTTCCCGAGTACCATACCTGCGCGGTGCCTGGTACCTGTATGACCAGTTTTCGTCCTACATCAGACATCTGTAACATACTTCCATCCGGTTCCATTAGAGTTAGAACGGCAGACACTGACATGTTCATCTCCGCTGTTATAATCGTCTGGTTACCAAGTCCTTCTTCTAGAACCAGAGATCCACTGACAGGACTATTGTTAGATAGAACCTTGCTTTGTGATAGCACCTGTTGATATGATAATAAACTTATTTATCCGCTGTTATTATCGTCTGGTTACCAAGTCCTTCTTCTAGAACCAGAGACCCACTGACGGGACTATTGATGGATAGAACCTTGCTTTGAGACAGAACCTGTTGATATAATGATAAACTTATTTATCCGCTGTTAAAATCGTCTGGTTACCAAGTCTTTTTTCTAAAACCAGAGATCCACTGACGGGATTATTGATGGATAGAGCCTTGCTTTGAGATAACACCTGTTGATATAATAATAAAGTTATTTATCCGCTGTTACAATCGTCTGGTTACCAAGTCCCTTTTCTAGAACAATTAATGGTTATAACCTCGCTTTGAGACAGCACGTGTTGATATAATGATAAACTTATTTATCCGCTGTTATAATCGTCTAGTTACCAAGTCCTTTTTCTAGAACAATTAATGGATATAACCTCGCTTTAAAACAGCACCTGTTGATATAATAATAAACTTATTTATCCGCTGTTATAATCGTCTGGTTACCAAGTCCTTTTTCTAGAACCAGAGACCCAATGACAGGACTATTGTTAGATAGAACCTTGCTTTAAGACAGCACCTGTTAATATAATGATAAACTTATTTGTCCGCTGTTATAATCGTCTGGTTACCAAGTCCTTTTTCTAAAACCAGAGATCCACTGACGGGACTATTGTTAGATAGAATCTTACTTTGAGACAACACCTGTTGATATAATGACAAACTTATTTGTCCGCTGTTATAATCGTCTGGTTACCAAGTCCTTCTTCTAGAACCAGAGATCCACTGACAGGACTATTGTTATATAGAACCTTGCTTTGAGACAGCACATGTTGATATAATGATAAAATCATTTATCCGCTGTTATAATCATGTGGTTAGCACGTCCTTCTTCTAGAACAAGAGACCCACTGACGGGACTATTAATGGTTAGAACCTCGCTTTGAGAAGTACCTGTTGATATAACGATAAACTTATTTATCCGCTGTTATAATCGTCTGGTTACCAAGTCCTTTTTCTAGAACCAGAGACCCACTGACGGGACTTTTGCTAGATAGAACCTTGCTTTGAGACAGCACCTGTTGATATAATGATAAACTTAATTATCCGCTGTTATAATCATCTGGTTACCAAGCCATATTTCTAGAACCAGAGGCCCTATGACAGGACTATTGATGGATAGAACCTTGCTTTGAGATAGGACCTGTTGATATAATTATAAACTTATTTGCGCGCTTTTAACCACGAAAATGTACATTTTTTAAACGAATATCCATTACAAAATCGAACTTATAATTGGCCATAAAATATGTTACATATATACAAGCTAGAACCAACGCATTTGAAACCCATTTTTAAAATAAATAAAGCCGTCCTGTGTTCATGAAACGAAAGTGCTCGCCGCGAACAGTTTTAATTGCGAGCAGTCTATCTTGAACGCACCAAACGCGCTTTATGAAAATGACCCGGTTGCCAGGCAACAAAAGACTCGACCCAAACCTTAACACACACACAAAAAACCCCCATCAGAATCCATTTTTAAATTTTCATCTTGAAGTAAAAACATTTGTTATTCATAGATTCCGCATTAAAGATGATAAAATATCCGAACAAAACGAAGTATCTACCGATTTTTAATGTTATGCCAGTCACCTCGTGACGTTGCAAGCCGGTGATCGCAAGCGCCCCAAGCTTGTTCAGGATCGATAAACAGGAAAGCGATAGCTAGGGTTCCCAAACACTTTGCTCTTCAGAACGCAGGGCAGATGACAGGGAGCCGATACATGATAATTTAGCCACGAAAGTGTATTTAAGGAAAAACTCTGTATACATACAGATAAAGGATTTGACTCCACTAAAGCACCCTCCTACCCCGGCTTCATTCGAACGTTGATTCTCGTGCATTCTTACAGTTATAGCTAAGGTAAAATGCTCTAGAACGAGCTAATACATTATCCTAAGAGATGTACCTGATCATTTTATCGCGTAATTAATATGTTTCGGCGTATTAAACGTCAAGGTATAAAACTATTGCCAAAATTGATTAGTCGGACACAGGTTGACACCCATGCCAATCGTATAATGCAGTTCAAAGTTTAGCGTATATCAACACTCAAGATCGAATAAGTATAATTTTCCTTAAAACAAACCATAGGAAATCTTATTAAAAATGAATACAATACGCCTGCAACGTTGAATATTTGCTGCAATTTCGAATATTCCTTCAATCTAACGCCATTGGTTACCATGTGACAGAATTCAATCGTATGCCCTCGGAATCGCCGCATATATTCGACGGTGCAGCCGTATAGTGGCTGATTTTGATAAGATTTTTATACTGAATTTTATAGAAAATCTTGAATGTTCAATCTAGAAAATGTCATATGCCTCGCATTGACATGCATTGCACTTTCGGGATGACATGAGTTTTACGAACCTGTGTACGCCTACCCGATTTGGCATAATGTTTTTAGTTTGAAGTTTGATACGCAAACATCCGATTACTTTGTGGTCAAAAGCATATCTACAATATACAAAATAATGACTTGGCTTGTTATCGTACATTTTACTTTAAAACTTTCACTTAAATGTGAAGAAGGGGGTTGGAATGATCTTGGTGGAGGTTCAATCCCCTTTCTATATTGATACTCTTTTTTTCAAAAAATATTTGTATGGCTTAATCATCATGTGTAGCCCCCCTATGTTATAAGATGTTATAAACTAAATATTTTTACACGAATAAGTTATTGTTTTCTTTTCAACTTTAGTGCATGCGTATTATGCACATATATACGTCATATATGTTTTTTTCTTTTAAAATGTGTTGTTTGAGTTTTCTCCTTTTTGAGAAAATGAAGTGAATTCATTAACAAATAAATACTATTGCATATCATTTTTCTATATTTTTATCACCTTTTACCAAATAGCTATCTTACCTTTTCAGCAAAAGTACTGCTGATATCATTTGTTGTCAGTGTTTCAGCGAAGGCTTCTGAAAAGCTGACAGTCTGTGTTTGTAAAAACGTGAAGCTTTTCCCCCCAGTACGTTTTGCCAACTCGGTCATATCTGGATCAGCACTACTCGTTATAGCTACAGTGTGAACAATGATACCCTTCTCAACCAAAATTGGACTTATTTCGTCTAGGTAGGGGTCGTTACTCTCTCCATCTGATAGAAGCACGATTTCTGCCCCCTTTGTTGTGGTACTGCATGGATGTTGAGCACTTTCAATTACCTACAACAATAAAGTTTTGTAAGCTCTGTAGGTGGCCGTCACTGAATGATGGGTGGTCTTCGCTAAAATGCTATTTCAAAAAAGTTCTACCTGATGAGTTGTCATAAGCCGCTAGATCTAACATGTTTTTGTTGTTGTTGTTTTTGTGAAGTAAAACAAAACTCAGACTGTCAGGGGATAGGCAGTTGACTATGAATCTAAGTCGAAAGGGGACATGTTTTGCACAAAAATGCATTTAGAGTAGTCCCCTTTACTTCTTCAATAAAAAGTATGTTCCAAATGAATGTTTTTAGTAATACCAAATATTTAACAAATGTCAATGACTTTGCACGACAAAAAACCTCTGTTTATCCCTGGTTGTTCCGAAAACAGTTAAGAAAAAAGCCAACGAAAAATTGCAAACCTATAGGTATTTAAATACAAGAGGATCATGGTGGTCCTAGATCGCAGGTTGCAACTGGGCGGAGCTCAAATATGATCCATGGTCTTGATATAAAAAAAAACTGAGAAGAGGTCCATTAGATGACGCTACATACCAAATATGAAAGCTGTCTGCCTTCTCGATTCAGAGAAGAAGATTTTTTATTATTTTTCACTTTTGATTCTATGTAAAAAGGGTTGCGCCCGGGTGGAGCCCAAATATGACCCCCAGGGTCTTGATATGAGCAAACTTGGTAGAGGTCCACTTGATGATGCTACATACTAAATATGAAAGCTGTCTGCCTTTTGGTTTCATAGAAGAAGGTTTTTGAAGATTTTTCGCTCTTTGATTCATGTAAAAAGGGCTGCGTCCGGTTGGAGCCCAAATATGACCTCGGTGTCTTGATAAGAACAACTTGGTAGACGCTTACTAGATGATGCTACATACCAAATATGAAAGCTGTCTGCCTCCGGGCTTCAGAGAAGAAGATTTTTGAGGATTTTCCTATTTTCAGTCTTTTTGTTATGGGTAAAGGGAGAGTTAAAGATCAAATGAAAAGCTATTTTTCGAACAAGAACTAAATATATATTTCAATCAGTTTAATTGAAATAAAAAGGTATAAAAAATCCGCGTCGAAAAACACACACCCAAAGGGACAATAATTACAAAAGAACGACCGTGATTTATTGGAAATTTTCACCTGGCCGAAAACGGATTTTCGCACTTGCGCACAGGATGTGACGTCATTGTAGTCATTCCTCTCGAAGGCAAACAATGCGAACGCTTGTTATTATCACAGCTATCGAACAACAACACGAAGGTTCGATATTGTTATACCGCTATCAACTTGTGCAGTCAGCACAGTTTAAACCTAAGCAAGCGGAAACTACAGATATGTTTACTTTAAACCCTAAATCTGAGATATCTAGTCACGAGTCTAACAACAAGGTCCGGATAAACGTAAGTCGGAAACTATGGCATGGTTAGAGTGTTTTCACGCCGTTGTAACGATGTAATCTTAGTAAAAATAAACATTTTTCTCTCACAAATTAAAATCGGCATTTTTCAGACTGTTCACTTCGTAAATTTGGTAAAAACTTCAGAAGGAAATCTAATTTGATCTAATGCAGAGTAATATTTCACAGTGACCAATCATTTAGCTTCAACTTTTGTTTATTATACAGATATATAAAAGAAAACATAAAAAAGGCTTGACATAACACATTTGATGGTTGGTCAAAACCATATTACTACAAAGTCAATCAAATATATTATGCAAAATGAAATAAAGACATTGAATAAAACCCTACCTCAACAGGGCTTTGACAATTAAATGGTATGAAATTCCTCCAAACTATAATTATTTGTCGGTACAAATTTCCCTTTCCACGATTTTTCCATTTTCTTTAATCCACAAATGTTCATCCATGTTTTCACCTTTTTTTTTGAATTTGTCAAAAATATAACGAATGAAAATCATGAACAAATAATTAGAAAAATAAATTCAATTAAACACAAATTTGATGGTATTCCGTTGTCGATTGAAGGTTGTGTCTAGGTCTACCGCCGGTTGAAAATTAGTCTTTTGCGGCATGTAAGTTGAATCATTGAAGGATAAAATGTGTGTTTAATTAAGTCATAAAGTTTTATAAATTACATGTAGCTGGATGGTTTTGTTTATTGAAAGCATTGTGACATCTTGCCGATTACACAACAGCGCACATGACAAATGATTTATCGAAGGTAACCCTTTCTGCGTGTGCTAATCTGTGTACCGATAATTCTTCTAATATGCCAATTATTTTCAAAATCATTTCTGAAGCATTTTTCAAATTTATACATTTTTTTATTTCGGCACACAAAACATTTTTATATATTAAAAAATGGTCACCATTTCAAGCTGTAATTAGTGTCAAGCGGGTTCAATATCGTTTACACCAAGAAAATTTCTTCTCTTTTTTCAACAAAAAAGTTTTCACAATATTGTAAATATCGAAAAACTGTTTAAATGTTGTATTAAATGTCTTATATAAAAAAAAAGATATAAAGAGAGAAAAATAGACTAAAAGAGGGAGAGGGAAAGAGAGGAGGACAGACAGAATGCGCCAAACCAGAGAGAATGTTCTAAATAAAAATGTTGACGGGTGATCAAAATGTCGCAAATATAGTTTTAAAGCTGTACTTGCGTTGATTCGATAATTTATAAATCATCGACGATATTGTTCAACGAATAATATATTACTTATTACGCGTGTGCGTACTGCGTGTCATGTTTTTACGCCCTTGGACAAAATTATAACAGGAAGAAATCTTCCCGGCTTTCGTACTGTTCAAGTTTATACGTAAACTTCGAACTCAAGAAATAATTTCTCAGAGCAAAAGTTCGAAGAGATCATTCATTAAATTTCAGCTTCATTATATGTGACCCGTCACGCGAAAGTGGACCGACTGGGAACTCCATGAAATCAAAATAATTATGTTATGAAAGGATTGGTTCAAAAACGGGTCAGTCAGAGGTCGCATAAAAAACTCTTTCAAGGGAAGGAACAAATAGCTAAATTACTCTTGTAAAAGAAATAATCAAAGTTGGACAATTTACGAACCTTCTCGGTCCGCAATCTGGGTAGGGTCGACTCTTTACGCACTAGCCTTACGTAATTTGATGAAAGATTAAGAATTTGGTACTGAAACATCTGTTTATAGCTGATCAGAAGCTGCTCAACAAGCCTTTTTCGTAAACGAAAATATTGGTTACATTTTCAAAATTCAATAATATCGTTTTAAACTGTAAGTGCGATATTTTGGTTTTACAACAGCAAAATGTTCACATCATTGAACACCAAAATAAGTAATTTTACTAATTACAGCAATTATGACATCTGTTTACACTTTGGTTTATTGACGGGGCGTGGTTTTCCAATGATATACATGATTATAATTGACACTTGACAAAATTTTACCCAATCAGTTCACCGGAAATTTCAATAGGCGTTTAATTGGTTCATTACCTTTTGACGGGGCGTGGTTATCGGACAATTCATGCGCAAGAATAACCAATCAGTACACCGAAAGATATTTCTATGTCTTTGTGTATTGTAAATGTTTCGGGTTCAGATTGAATTCAAGTAGGATAATTAATTCTATTAATAATGCTACATCAAGACATTTTAAATGAATTAGACCCTTGCATCTTGCCGCAACATCTTATAGACAATCGTTTTTACGACAAATTTGTGAAAAATCTGTGATAGGTTGAACGAAATCCTGTAATTTTATATGATCTGCTTATTCCGTCAATACATTCATAACTGCAATGACGTCACAGGTCAGTTTCAATAGCGGGCTACAGGTGTGAACAGAGAAAATCGTCGATTTTACCATTATCGTATATATTATTTTCATTTTGAATATCGCATCAGATTATTTTAATACATCTCTTTGTATTTACGTAAGGTCAAAAGAGCTTTTCATTTGACCTTTAACAGATAGACTGTTCATCATGCCTAATAAAACAAGAGCCCCAAGAGGGCCTATATCGCTCCACTGGCTTAAACATCTTTAGACTTTCATTAAATAAAGCTTACTTTGAATGAAAACAACACTCTGAAATATCTTAAGACCTATTTTATAAAGGTTAACTGGGTCTTGCTCACTTTGCACCAAAATACCAATCACCATGAACCTGAACCTGCAATCCTTTACCCATCTTATTAAAACATTAGGTTCAGAAAGAGATGTCTTCCAAAGATTTCGGGCCCCGCCACACCCATATTTATGGGCCAATCAAAATTTCGCGAGCAATGCTTGGAACGGGTAAGCCAATGAATATTCTGGTAATGTTTCATTGAAATCAGCCCACTGGTTCAGGAGGAGATGTCGCTTAAAGATTTTGGGCTCAAAATAAGCCTTCTCTGCCACACTCATATTTATGGGCCTATTGAAATGTTACGAAGAATTTTGAAAAAGGTCAGCCAAGGAACATTCTGGTAAATGTTCAATGAAATTGGCAAAGTAGTGCAGGAGAAGATGTCTTTTAAAGATTTCGGGCTCAAAATAAGTCCTGCCCTGCAACGCCCATATTTTTGGGCCAATCAAAATTTCGAAAAGAGTTTTTGGAAAGGGTCACCAAAGGAAAATTCTGCAAAAGTTTCATTGAAATCGGCCCAAGGTTCAGGAGGAGATATCGCTCAAAGATTTCGGGCTCAAAATAAGCCCCGCCCTGTCACGACCATTTTTATCGGCCAATCAAAATTTCCCGAATAAGTTTGGAACAGGGTCACCAAAGGAACATTTTAGTAAAGTTTAAGTACAATCGGCCCAGTGGTTCAGGAGATGTCGTTCATAGATTTCGGGCTCAAAATAAGCCCCGCCCTGCAACGCCCATATTTTTGGGCCAATAAAAATTTCCTGAGCAATTTATATAAAGGGTCACCCAAGGAATATCCATGCCAAGTTTCATTGAAATCGGCCCAATGGTTAGGGAGGAGAAATCTTTTAAAGATTTCAAAGTGAAAAAATGCCCCGCCCTGCCACGCCGATATTTGAGGGTCAATCCCAATTTCTTGAACAACTTTAGAAGAGGGACACCCTAAAATCGTTTCTGTCAGATTTCGTCAAAATCCACCGGTTGAGGTGGAAAAGATGTTTAAAGAAAAGTTTACGCATGCACACAGACACGCATGCAAGACAGAAACCCCGCCGTGAGCTAATAATGACAGCTTCCATTTCTAGATTTTTCTCTCATTAATGCAAAACAAACGGTACAAGACATGTATTACCTGTATCGCCTCTCTTAGTCCGAGTAGTATCTGCGTGCCGCCATCAGCAACTGAAGGAACATTGTTTTTCAGATCAGTCTTGGTTTGTAAATCTGTAACATACGTCATCGGAGCTCGTGTGGTAGCTACATCCGTAAACTGTACGATGCCTAGACAACTACCTATTTGTATTATTGTATCGATCGCGAGATCAGCTGCATCCTTCTGTTGAATTATCTTTTCTCCCTGTGTAAACATTGCATTATGGTTTCTTAACAGTTTATTTAACAATGAAAAGTATCCACTATTGCTTGGTCATAATATTCTGCATCACTTTAATTTAACTGTAAAACTGATTCGCTTTAAATTACTTCGATATCATAATGCTTTTTTTCAATATCTCAAACAAATAACCTCATCAAAATATGTTTAAATAGTTTGAATCAGTGTGCTGAAGGGATCATTTTCTATTATGTATATTCTGCGTTATTATTCAACTGACAGGGCGTGGCTTGACAGTGACCTGAATTGGCAAGTTCACTTTTCAATATTAAATGGGTTCGTAAGAAATTGATTGATTGATTGATTGATTGGAGTTTATCGCCGCTTTCATCACTTTCTTCAGTTATATCGCGGCGGCTGGAGCACCTAACAATGGATTCCTGGTATTTCTCTCACCAGTACAACCATCATATTCTTTCCTAGCCTCCAGCTGCTACCTCACAAAGGTCTACCACTTGGTGAGAGACTAATAGTCGTAAAGAATGACTGTCGCCGTCGGGGATCGAATCCGGGACCTCTAGATTGACAGTCTGACGCGCTACCAACTGCGCTATGACGGCGGCTCGTAAGATATTGAACACATTTCATCGTTGAGGTACCAAAGCCTCGAAACTTCAGTTCGGAAAACTTAAGAAGTAAGTAATTATGAAAAAAACTGATCTACCTTTACCTTAAGTGCAACGACCCGTTACTTTTGCTCCGCCCTGCCAGGGCAATGCTAATGAATTATACCAAAATTTGACTATAAAAACAGCCCTCCTTATATGAAGAACATGTCAGATGCTTTCAAATGTGATTCCGATGTAGATCAACCGAGTTATATATATATATATATATATATATATATATATATATATATATATATATATATATATATATATATATATATATATATATATATATATATATATATATATATATATATATATATATATATATATATATATATATATATATATATATATATATATATATATATATATATATATATATATATATATATATATATATATATATATATATATATCGACACTTATCAATTCTCCCAAGTACGTATATATATATTATCAATTATCAATTCTCACAACCAAGTAAGATATTTTTTCATACAATACACTAAGAAGGTATCATATTTATCATATAACCTCCATTTGTCTTGTTTTCGTCTATGTTTCTAACTGAAATGCAAGTTTCAAAAAATAACTGCATTATATCATTGTTCAAAAAATAACTATGTGATTATATAAAAAAAATATCATACGGGATGTTATCACAGGGATAATTCTATAGATATAAGATTAAATTATTTTGAATCCATGGTTATATTCAATTGAGGCAAAATTTCATGTTAATCGATTCAAAGTACACACATTATACCATTATTATTGTTGTTGAACTTATCTTTGTGCTTATTGAGTTTTTTCTTGAATTATATGATTTCCTATGCCATAGTAATAATACTCCAGATGAACTCATTAAGACTCAAATGAACCTGAACCTCGAAAAAATACACTATTACACAACATATAATTAGAATATGCTCATTCGTACCGACATACTACCTGAAACGTCAAATACAAACACACGTGATCGTACGCCCTCTTGTATTATCCTAAACACGGGCGTTGTATCGAAAGTGGGGCCTCTTTCAACAGGCAGATTATTTCCTGAAAATATATGGAGGATAATCGTTTGTTTCTATGTAAGATCGATTTATATTTCATTGAGTGAACAACAAAAGCTATATTTTCACGATTGGCAGAGCCACAAGTGAAAATATAGCTGTTTTTGTTCATGAAATGAAATATTAATCAATCTTACTCGAAATCAAACGATTATTCTGTTTCTTTTATGCAATTATTAGACAAAATGAAAAATTTCTAGGACATATTCGTAAAGCGCGTCATTTTGCACGTGATTGCTATACAACGTTTATTGTGACGTCACTCATTTCGCACCGCATAGATAACGTCAGATATGGTGAAATGCACAAAAGCAGGGTATAAGTTTTTGAAAATTTCGCTGCTTTTGTGGTGAGATTATCAAGAGTTTATCCACCGTTATTTCTCGATAAACCACCAAAAATAATTAAAGAAAATGAAAGACTTTGTCTGTATTGACCGGGATGAAATTATCTTCAACTATTCTCATAAGAGCATTTTGAATGAAATGAGCAAATTCTTATTGTTATCTAAGGGCCAACCTCGAAAAAAGGTCCTAGAAAAAAATTCAATTAACCAAAATGCTAAAAAAAACTAAAGTACACTGAGGTAGCATAGCCATCGGGTGGATGCCTCATCTGAAAGTGTTGCAGTTTTTTTCTATGGGGGAATAACACCCTTATTTTAATTATCTATTTTAAAGAAGCGACATTTCAGAGAAATGGCTCATAAATCACGTTTCCTTTATTATTATATACTTTGATATTGTCTGTATGTATTTGAACAGGAGGAAAGTATGCAATATGTTTTGATATTGCATACTTTGATATTGCACTAAGATTATTTTCAAGTGCACAAATGGACTGGACTACTTTCTGGTTGCTACCTGGCCATGTATCAACATAAATTCACATTGTCAACGCTTTCTTTTTGCGTTCAATATTCAAGAAATAGTCTTATCAGAGTAAAGAAATACGTTTCGAGTTCTTTGAATGCCTAAAGGGCAATACATTATTGTTTGTTTTCATCTATTTGAAAACATTTTCCGAGAAATCAACCACTTCATCCACCCCCTCTCCGTCTTTACTCAGATGCCCCCCCCCCCCCCCCCCCCCTCAAATTTCTTCCAAGTCAGTTTTTGTTTCTCCTTTATCTATGTTATTTTCTAACTCTTTCAAATTTAATTAATGCCCATTCCTTTGTGTCTATCATAATTCTAGTATCTATCTCTCTTCCTCCCTATCTTTCTCTTTTATCTCGTCTATCACTCCGACCTGTCCTTCGTGACTATCGCTTGTCTGGTCCGGTATCAAGTACGCCGATAGAGTACGTTCTGGAACATGCAACTGGTAAGAATAACAAATGAACAAGTTTTCATAAATATATTTATTTCATTTTTATTCAAGGTAAGTCGAAATCAACGCGTATTTAAAAATCGAAAAAAAATGTCCGCCGTCCTTTCAGTCCAGTCAAATTATGGTAGGACCCAAAACAAATTGCAACAAAAACAATTTTGTGTTTTTTGACATCCATAGACATACCAATTTAACATATATAAAGTAGGACAAAATCAGAAGATACGTATTTTGATTTTTTCGTGATTTTTTTCATAGATTTTTCCCAACTAGACCTGTAAAGACTTTTTGACATAGAACATGTTTAATTCTAAATTAGAAGTTGTTGGTATATCAAAAGCCATGTAGTTGATTGTAATAAGTCATTGGCTGATTGAAAATGGGATATTCTTTGTTATTTGGTCAGTTTTAGAGATAATTTGTAAAACATCTTACCCCACCCACTCACTTTAACATTGAAAAGAAGTAGAAAATGATCGCTTTGGCAAAAAAAGGGGCGTTGGCTCCAAGAAATAGGTCTAAAACATTTTAAACAGTCCAAAGTCTTTTCAATGTCCAAGTTTAAGTAGATTTGAACCTTTTTGCCCCCCCCCCCCTTCCTCCCTCATGTACAAAATGTTATGTGAGCAAGTGTAACTAAAAATAGTTGTAGATATAACCACCAGTCTTATTTAGCACATAAAAAAATAAATCTTTCCAAAATTTAGATTTGATTTTATCTAACCTTTAGATAGGGTGGGTTGACATGTTCTCTAGAATATATAAAGAAATGACAAGAATGACGTATTTCATGGGTTGTCCGTCTGTTGTACATAAGAGTTTAATTGCACTTTGAAAATATATCAAGAGCCATAGATTTGTCTTATTGCCTCATCCTATTATGGAATTGGAGCTACACAAAGCACAAAGACATTCATATATATATATATGAAGTTTGGTGGTGGTGGTGGTGTGTGTGGGGGGGGGGGGGTAGTTTTATTATGAAAAAAGCCCAGTTTTCAAAAAGAGCCTGTTAGGGATAATGCTAGTATTATGTGAAAAAATGTTGTAAGAACATACTAGATCGACCTTACGTTTGAAACATTTTTACAATTGCTAGATTTGATATGCGGAAACTTTAGGTCTGAATGTTTTGGATGAGATATTTTTTTTAATTAATCTTAGTTCTTTTCACAAATTTTAACCTTAAAGCCGTTTTATATTTTCGAAAGCATAAAATTTGATACATTTTTTAAATGCAAAGCCGCTAAAAAATCAACTGTTTTGTTTCGAAAGGATTTAACATCTGTATTAACAATATCATCACGCTGAAAACAGAGCACCTAACCATGGTTCCTGGTACTTTTCTCATCGCTACTACCAGGAAATTCCTCTCCGGGCTACATCTTTCTAATCCCAGATATTTTTTACCAGTTTCTACCCGTTGGTTAGAGACAAGTGTCAGACAGGGTGTGCTGCTGTCAGAGATTGAACCTTGAAACCCCTAACTTGATTGATTGATTGAATGGGGTTTAACGCCGCTTTCAACATTTTTTCAGTTATATTGCGTAGGCTGGAGCACCTAACAATGGTTCCTGGTCTTTCTCTCACCAGTACAACCACCACATCCTTACAATTATCAACCTATTGGTGAGAGACAAATAGTGACGAAAGATTGAGTGCCGCCGCTGGGATCGAACCCGGGCCCTCTAGATTGATTTCCGACGCGCTACCAACTGCGCTATGATGGCGGCTCCCCCGTAACTGGAATCCCGTAACTGGAATCCCAGCGCACAATCATCTGGGCTGCGAAGCAGTTGAATTGTCTTGTACTAGTTCTTTCGAATGCACTGTGATGTTGGTCCCATTAAATATATATTTTAAAAGTTAATTGACAATCTAACAGTAAGGTAAACTGTGAATGTCAAAAGTTTGCGTTTAGATTTTGCGATTTTCATATTAGGCGTTAAGAAAGTTTAAATTGAATTTTTTTTAAGCAAGTGCATCACATCAATGACTTAAGAAACAGGTTTTGTTTGTCATTTGACGAATTTCGAAAACATTTCTAAAAACATTACGTGTTAAATTGAAGAATGGTATAGGAATGAATTGGAAATAAAGTGCTCCGATTGCCAATTCATTTGAAGTATTGATTTTTATTTAAAACAAGAGTCAATAAACTAATTTTAATGTGGATAAATATTCGTCATCAATTAAAACACTTATACAAAGAGAGTATGCTGTATTAGAAGCAAAAATAAGAAATGATTCAAAACCTTTTGAGAATGTTATGCAAGTCTATCCTTTAAAAATGAATGAAGAACAAATAATAACAAGATTATGCTTCAAAACTTTTCAACAAGTGAATGTTCACAAACAATTTATATCGAAATTATTAAAATGACAGACTATGTGAGGCATAAATATTAATTTTGAATGAAGTTGTCTAACGAATCTTTCATAGTAATCCATGCAGATCGATTACAAACGCCCCTTATATCACGAGGTATAAGATTTGAAAGGGGTAAAAATGCTTTAATTTAAAAAAAAGTTCAGGAAACCACAATCTTAGTTTTAAATTAATTGACTTGATCATGGGCTAATAAATTAAACATGAATCAAGAAATAATTGAACAGGTTTTTGAATTTGACCACCTAGCTAATTTGCGTAGTATATTTCCACAAGATAAAAAAGAAATTTTTTTTTTTACTTTTGAAAAAATATCAAGGACCCTAATTTTAACATTGCTCGATAATCTGTGTACCAGCTTTGTTAATAAAGTTGTATTAATTTTATAATAGGCTGTAGGCCAGGAAAGGATGTAATGGTGGTACTGGTGTGAGAATACCAGGAATCCATTGTAAAGTGCTGCTACCACCGCGATATAAATGAAAGATTCTTGAAAACGGCGTAAACCCCCATTCAAACAAACAAAACTTGATATAACTTGTCTTGATATGAATGAAATAATGTTAATTAGGTGTTGTAAGAATTTCAAAATTTAACCAAAAATGATTCACTTAGAGAACCTTAAGAACAATTTGTGTTAAACGTTATTAGAATGCAAACTAGGACACATAATATTAAGCTTCAATGGGTTAAATTTAAGACATATTATTACAAAGATTAGACAAGTTTGTACAACCGAAAACTTAAGATTTAAGTATCTGAAATTACAACAAAATTGTCTATGAAATTTTATTGTAATGTAGCTTGGGTAGCCCCCTTTAAGGTTATCAAATGACCAGGGTTCCAATGTCGTATCTTACTTTTGCAAAGGCCCTTTTAAAGTTTTAGGTAAGGTAATCTCAGAATTTTAAAAGTTTCTATGTGTCATTGTTATACTGAATTAAAAAAGAAAAGTAGCACTAGGTAAGTGACATATATACTTTCATTTTGAACTGTTTGGGATTGAAGTTTCAGAAAATTATTCTTAGACAATTATTTCATTATTAGAATTTTGACGATTTTTCATTATCCAATTTTTGTCAAATACACAAATGTGCGTTATCATGAAAGGCAAGGTGTCAAACTAGTCCTGTACCTCATCAACTCTCACCATTTCCGGCATATTTTACAAAATCTGGGAACAATGAAAATGAAAATTATCAAGAAAAAATAAGCTGATGACAATGTTGTCAAAATAATTATTCGACTAAGGAATCATCAAAATTTAAATTCAGCGACTACTGAATGAATTTAGATGGGCAGATGTTGGATACATGGACTTTTTTCATGAAACAATTGCCTGTGGGACAGGCAGACATACAAAAAGACCAATCCAATAAAACAATATTGTTTTCAACTTGTTGATAAGGGTGTATATGAAAATGTTTCAATACCAGAAGCTATTTTTCTGTCCATTCTAATGTTAAATCAAGTGGGTGAGGTAAGATTAATTTGAATTTGTCTTTTTATGTTTAAAATGCCATACATTTTACTCAAACCATTTTTAAAAAATGTGGTTAAATTTCTAGAGGTAATTCAAAGGATATTTGATAAATTTTGCTTGCACAAATCAGTTTTATTCCAGGTATATTACACAATATTCTCATCAAATTTGTTGCACTACAGGCATTACTAGTGGGTATCAAAATGTATTGAAAAATCAAAATACGTATTTTCCGATTTTGTCCTACTTTTAGTATGTCATCTAGGGAGGGTCAAGCTACTCAAAAAATTCAAGAACGTTTTGTTGCAATTTGTTTTGGGTTGAGGCCATCTTTCGCTATTTTGACAGGTCTATTTCTGTTTACACTGTTACTTCATAGCAACGGATGTATTCATCCGAACGTAAAAATATAACGGAAAGGATTTTGAAGGAAAAGGTTTATGGCGTAACTGTTATTGAAAGTGCGGTTTAAATTTAAACAAAAAATCGTCCCTGAAGTATAGGTGATGTAAAAAATTAAAAAAGAAGAAGTGAAAATCGTCCAACAATATCAAAGTATACAAAAACGGTTATTGAATTTAAATGGGAATATATTATGTCGGACTCGTTCTTTTGGCGTAGTTGCCCTCGCAAACTCGGGCACTCTGCCAAAAGACCTCGTCCGACACAATATATTCCCATATGAATTCAATAACCTGTAATACAATGAAAGATTTATTTATATTTTAAAAATTTAAGTCGTCTCTAACCTTAATAAAAAGTAAAATAGATCAGGTTTTCCGTATTTCTATTACCGTAATTGTTCTGTTTAATGCACTGCTTAAAGTTTAAAATAATAGTGTGATAAATATCAGTAGAAGTTTTTTTGAAATGATGATATTTTTTAAACACTATTTTTCACGATTTTGTTATACGGATGGGTACCATATCCATTCCATAAAAGGTACTAAAGAGATTTATAGAAAATGATTAATTTTTTCCTTCTTGAGTGTTTCTTTTTTTTAAAGGCAATGTAGGGTAAGATAATTCCGTAAAAACGACTCTTGTATGTTGACTTGAATATCAAAAACGTTTTTTTCTGCATACATTTTGAGTTGAAATGTCACTTTCTGAATCAATTATACCCGCTGATAGTTGAGGGATTATGCTTTGCTGTTGTGCGACGTCCATCCTTTCGCCTGTAGCTTCAAGTTCAAGGTCAAAGTTCAAGGTAAAATGTCAAAAAGTAGTAATTTATGGATCAAATATGCATCATTTATTAATTAATTCGGACATTATTTGGCACAATTGCTCTCCATCATGATTTAATGTGACATTTAAATCAATTATCTAGATAGGATAATGATGAAGGTTCAGTATCAAATATCGAAATGGCTTCATTATGACATTCTCCTTAATTTGTGGATAAGTTTAAAAGTGACCATGATGAGCTAAATATCATTTAATGATTATGACTGGAAAAAATCTACCTCACATACCAAGGTCATTTGATAGAATTGTAATTAAATAAGAATTTATTGAGACTGCATTTTGGAATTGGTTTATCTTCTTTGTCACAATTGTTCTCTTTACTTTGAAAAATACTACATTTAACACTAAAAAATCTTTAAAATAAGTAATTTATTGGAGAAAGTCTGGTGCCCAAAGTTTAAATAGAACTCTGATTCATCTGATTTATGCTTTTTTTGTGTTGAATGCAAAACTTTATTTCTCTACCGAGAATTTACATTTCATAAACATATCTATGTAAACAGTGTCTGATAGATACTCATTCAATTAATTCACTAAATTCCGCGCTTTTTTTCCCATGATATTAAGCCTGTTATAGTTTGATATCTACTGTAACCATGTCTAAGCTAATGAATACTACCTTAATACTTTTTATATAATATTTGGTATTTTCATACGGATAAAACATCTCAGAATACTGATATGTCGTCAATTTGTAATGTTCTGGATATCGTTTTAGGAAAAAGGGAAAGATTGGAGATTCTTTCTTCATATTGGAGCAATTTATGCTCCTTTGACCGAAAGGTCGGCACGCTATTGTCATACAATTGTCTGTCCATGCATGCTTCCGTACGTCCGAAAACCCTTTCTTTAAAAGTCTTCTCAAAATTCCTACTACATGTTTACCATTCAAATTTCAAAGGAACGGCCATTGTGCGATTCTTTAAAAAATGTTTCACCAAATGGTGGGTTGCAAATGGCATTTACTTGAATGATCCCAGGACGAACCTTTATCAGACTGTATAAATATTTTGTGCAGGTGAAGGGGAAAGTTTAAGGAGTTGAGGTAATTTACATACACTTTTAGTCAAAACATTGGTCTTTTCTTTCATGATCGATTTCTTGTACAGGTTTTGTTCATTTGTGATGAGATCATAGCTTCCCTCCAAGGACCTTATAAAGCCTATGGAAAATATAGCTTTGAGTCATCGAATATGGACGACATGTATACATTGCACTAGAACTTTAACAGGAACTTGTATTTTTCTCAAAAGCCCATACAAAACTTAAGCAAAGCAATCTCCTTTTCAAATAATGATATTTTTGTACAGTGAAAAAAAAAGTTAAGAAGTTGGAAAAGGAGTGTTTGATTACCATTTTCCTAAGTTTGTAGGAAACTCAAATTCTTGACCATTTAATCTAAGAGTTAAGTTTTCACTAAAAGGAACAGTTGTTGATGTTGCTGTTGTTGATAGTGTTGGTTGTATAATAGCGTGATAATTTTGAAACTCTCATCGAAATGGTGGCATTGTGTAGAGAGTTTCATTTAAAAAAAAGTCACATACAGGCGGATACATGGATGGACGGAGATACTGATAAGTTAAAAACATCATTTTACTGGTGCTTCAGTTACTGTGAAATTATCAGGCTCATTTATAAACAGAAAACTAATAATTTAATTTCAAGGAAAACGTGGCTTTTAACATGTTATTACATGCATTTTTAATGACTCGCTTTGGCAAGTAACTGGAAAAGAAAAACGCAGTTTGGTTCATTGCTTCCTAGCAATTAAATTTCCAAAAGATTTGCTGTCAATTTTTCTTTCAACGTTCTTTAAAACAAATGAAAAGTAAAATTATCATGAAAAAGTGGATAGGGTAAGAAATAGCGTTAATTCCAACATATCAAAATCTAGAATGCATATGATTTTGTGATTACTTGATAGAGTAGTTAATTTTAAAGCATCGACGTCGCGCACGGTATTGCGGCACTTTTTAAAAAAAACTTCACCCTCTGTGTTTAAAAACTTATCATAACAAGACTCCTTGCTCGCACCGTTCATATATTAAATAAGTTAACAACATAGTGAAATTGTCAAGGTGAATGATTATGGAACGATTTAGGAATGAAATTGAATGAGTGTGTGGAGCGACTTTTGAGTGAGTTTAATGGGAGGTATTCCAGTATTGCAAATTTTGTTCAGGATGAACAAAATTAGCAATATTGATTACCTCCCTTAAATAAAAATTGTATACAAGCTCTATAGATAGCTCCCTATTTCTTCAAGAACCTATCACACGCTTACAATTTCAATTAAATAAGTGAAATCCCGATTTTTTCTCAGCTATTTTTATTTTGAACGAAGTTGTTGTTATATGTTTTTCAGTGAGTTTGGAGCGTTTTTGAATGGTTTGAGTGAGTGTTTGGAATGAATGATTGGAACGCCCCGCGAGTGATTAGGAATGGTTTTGATTGAGTTAAAAGTCAATTTCACGATGTAACTAACTGTATTGAAATAACGCTTAGATCATGACCAATTCATACATCACTCTTTTATTGCAAACTATTTTGGTATAATTTCGTAAAAAGGAGATTCAATTTGAAAATTCGCGTGTAACATATAAAATGAAAACATCACCGAAAGATACACATGTTATATTTTATACAGGTTAATAACGCTTAAAATGCTTGCAAATACATCAAATTTAAACTGGTATGACACCCAACAATTTTACCAGCGGAGGCCGAATTTTAACGACAATTAAGGAAAATACCGTTTCATGTTTAACAAAAAGTGAAGCGTAACATAAAACCTCAAGACGCCGAAAATATTACGATTTTCTTTTATATTTTCATTAAAAATGGTTTCATTTCAACAAACCTTGATATTAAAAATATTATTTTTCTGTATTTCTCAAATATGTAAATAAATATCAATTTGAGTTTTAAACGGATAATTAATAGGCTAAAATTCTTGTGGAACAAAATCTTTTCAGGCTGTGAAAAAAATGTTTTTTTTTTTCCATTCTAAATACGCTAAAAATAGCAGTTCCTGTATTCATACGATAATTTAAATTAAGCCAAGAAATATTATTTTGCTCTTGAAAATCATATTAAAATTTCAAGAATAATTATTTACAAATATAAGAGATGTTGATATAGGTTCGTCTGGAACGATTTCTAAAAAACGCGCATTTTCTTACAACGACGTTATGATGCATGATTCGTTGAATTATAAAACCGACGTGCCTTCAGACGAATACAGAGTAAATGTAATCCGCAATGTCAAGAAGGAAAAAAAAGAAAAAAAAAAAAGAAAGCGTAACGCCGTGCAAGAATATCTGTATGGAAGCGGCGAAGCGAGTAGGAGGGGGAAGAAAAAGAGGGTCAATATGGCCCGAAATCGCTCATATTTATTTGATTTTTTAAAGATTACTATACATATAATACATACTTAGTGTATTATATGAAAAAAATATCTAACGAGGTTGGGCGAATTGACAATTGTCGAGGCTCTGCCGAGACAATTATCGATTCTCACAACCGAGTTTGATACTTTTTTCATACAATACACTAAGTTTGTATTATATTTATCTTATAACCTATATTTGTCTTGTTTTTGTCGGTGTTTCTAACTGAAATGCAAGTTTCTAAAAATAACCGCATTATATCATTGTTCTAAAAATAACTATGTGATATCATAAAAAATATCATACGGGATGTTATCACACGGATATTTGTCTTGTTATAAGATAACTATTCTTACATCGCTTTGCTGTAGAGAGAGTGAGCAATTTAATACTGACGTTAACTTTTTCGACAAAAAAAGTAGACGCTACATAATCGACGTTCGCTCCTTTGACGTTACATTTTAGTGCCGCATTACTGTGCGTGACGTCATCCTGATGATAGCTTTTAGTTGAAAAAAGCAAAGCAACAGAATTTTCATTTATTTTTGGACGCCATAATGAGTTATTAAAAAAGGCGGAGGGGTAAGGAAAAAGGCTGTCAAAAAGTCTGCAAAGATTTTGGTTCTGGTATCCACCTTTATTTTGCTCGCAAATGGCTATACTATCGCCTGGAATTCATTGCATTTTTCTAACCGATGGGTTAAATGAAAAATATACTTGCCTTGTAGGGCCCTAGACAATTGCTTTCTTTAAATCACTAAATATATATATATACTAAGAAGATTTGTTTCTTTATAAGGACCTACAAGAGACCCCCCTTAACATAGGTAAGGAATAGAATTGAAATAATTACTAAATTAAAGATGATGAAAAAATTCAACGACTTATGGCTCAGTCCCATGTGCTGTGGGTAGCAACTGGGAACCCTAGGCGCTTCTATGGAATAGACCCTGGGAATAATGAGAGCGCGGCTTTGAAAGTACATCGTTTCGCACGTGAGTTAACATGATGTCACAAAGATCAACTATGCCGCTAAAGGTGCATTAAACAAAATCAAAGAAAAAATAAAAATAGGCATATTATAATTTGATAACAAAACGGATTGTTTTACAGAGTTTTGTCATCAAATTACAATAGGCCCAAAAGATTTTCACATTCGAGCGGATAGAATTAACACAATGTGATTTGTTCCCAGTGTATTAAGTAACCGTAACTTACCACCAGAAGTCGAATTACCCAATAAAATGACCCAAAATCACTACACTTTCGTCCGAGGTACCTTTCAGTTTACGGAAATATCAGATGAATAATATAAATTTCACGATGCTACTAACTGTGCGGAAACTTGAAAAAGATCTACTTTGAGAGGTCACTATATAACCACATTTCCTATGATGAAATTCAGATTTCTTTTTTAAATAAAGACTGCCCTAAAGCAAAACGTTTCTACTGAAATTAAGCTCATCTACTTGGCAAATACACAAAAACGAGTTACCATCTTTAAAGTCGTCATGTTCACGCATAATTTCCCATGCACTTTTGCCATCGCAGTATTCATTCTGGGCGCTCCTTGTGCTCGGGTCATGACGGAGGTTTTCAGGAACAGAATTTCTATCCATGTCACAAAAGTTTTCAACCTGCAGAGGAATGTATTCAATTCATTCCTCGGAAACAGTTTTTATTGCGATAAAGGATGTGGGAAGTAAATAATTAGTTGAATACCTTGAATTTGACATAAAAGTTGTATTTTTTGTACTATGAGTCAACTTACGGAGCCACAATTCCCTGCTACAATGAAACATGCATTACGAAACACCAAAGGAACTAAACCCTTCGCTGTTTAATCCCTGTTTTTTACGTGCCTGTGATTTTATGATTGAGAAAAAATTGTGAAAAAAGAAGAAATTGCTCTTGACAAGCAATTTCTTCTTTTTCCACACTACTTTCTACCCTACTGAATGGTTATTTTTCAAATTAAATCCACTTAAAATTTTCGCCTGCAAAACCTTTGAATTTGGACAGGTCCAAAACTTTGTAAAACAGGAAAGTGTTAAGGAGACATAATTCCCTGCTATAAAGAAACATGCATTACGAAACACCAAAGGAACTTAAGAAACGAGTTAAGCTGATGAAGAAAATAATATTTTTGAAGGTCACAAGTTGACATTTTTTAAAAAAAAATACCAAGTTCCTTTACAGAGCTCTCTTATGTGGTTTTGATTAATGTCAATGAAGGAATGTTGTGTGAAGCTCTGTTGAAACTTCATAGAAATCTGTCGGATAAATTCATAAATAATTATAAATTCATAATCATGTTTATGTAAAAGGCAATTGGACAGACGCAAAAATCTCTGACTTCCGATTGCTTATTAACAACACCGATCAAAACATTTCATTAAAGGACTACTTTATACACAAACAGTGGATTTTTAGACAGAAACGTATTCTCTTGGTAGGAATTGGTGATCAAATAGTAATTCTTAATTCACAGGACTTTACAGTAGAGTAATAGTTGTAAAAGTGATAGTAGAAGAATAAGAAGTAGAAGAAGTAGAGTAGAAGTTGTAGTAGTGTAACTAATAGTCTAAAAAGTATTTGAAGTGGTAGTTTAGAATGACTTACCCCCGTCACCAAAGGATCATTCATGTAAAATTAGGTTGATATCTGTCAGTTAGATTCTGAGAAAATGATTTTTCAAAGTTTCCACTATATAACATATAGAGAAATGACCGCCGCCTTTAAAATACATCTGATCACAATAATTTTTTGTAGACTGATAAACAGTCACCCAAGGATCATTCATGTAAAATTTGATTGGTATCCATCAATTAGAACCTGAGAAAAGTTACTTTTTACCATATTTGGAAATTAGCCACGCCCATTAATTTCATGTTTTCATTGGATCAAAATTTTTTGAACAACTTTGAAAGAGGGTCACCCAAGGATCATTCCTGTGAAGTTTGGTTGAAATCCATCCAGTAGTTTCTGAGGAGAAGATTTTTAAAGAAAAAGTTTACGACCGCACGCACGGACGCACAGACGAACGGACGCACGACGGACACAACGCCATGACAATAGCCCCAGTGGCTTTCAGCCAGTGGAGCTAAAAACGGGATTTAAGCAAGAGGTTTAAATTTGGTAGTTGAGAACATAAGTTGTCTGGTAATGGTTTAAATTTTATTTCATATCAAGGTTGGTCACGGTCAAGTGGTGCTTGTTTATGTTTCAATGAGAATTTAGACGCGCCCTACCTAATAAACGCGCTCCCCCATAAATACGATTCCCAGGCCCTTGACTATACGATCAACAGCATCCATCCGTCCATGATCCGTGGTGAAAAATCCGGTCTCGAATTTAAATTCAAAAGCTGCTACTCCACGACGTAATGTTCATTAGATTATGGGTTAACTATCTTAAATTCCTATCAGGATAAGGCCGGTTGCGTCATTAAAAGATCGTTCAACATCTGAAAAACTAGCGCATCCTAAATCGCGCAGTCTTCCGGAAGTGCGAAAGGTTAAAATTTAAGACAAAATTAAAACTATTTCTCGTTATTCTTCATAAGTCACATGCGAACAAAATCCCCTTTCGTTGTTACGAAAATATTTCTGAAATCATTTCACCTTCTGCAAATATACAAAATATCCGAGTCAAATGATTAAATCCTAGTCACATTTCTTACTGTTAAAATAGGAAAAAACCCGTAAAATCTCGTGTGTGACTTATTTCAAAAGCGACGTCGCCGCTTGCAAGAATCTGGGGACTTCAAAGGGTGCCGACACGCGGTGACCCAGGTAGCTCCAGACGTTTTGTGTTTTCACTACGAAACACTTTCATTTCATGTAACCGGGTGCATTTACACATCACGAAATTTTAGGATTTAATAAGGATTATTTATTTCATACGTGAATAGGTAATGATTTATTAGACCGCTTTGTCCATCGGTAGCGGGACATTGAATATTGCATCGTCTGGAACTTCCTACCTTGTACAAATAATAACAATAATAATAATCTCGGCTTCTGCTAACACAATCACTTGCTTTTGAAAGCTGCAATTAATGGTCGAGGGTAACCGTATTTCGATAGATGACTTAAAATGACAGAATTACAATTCATTAGCTAACATTTTATTTTATTTTTTAATCTATAGCCTTAATAGATAAATAGAAAAGCGTATTGGGTAGCGTACGTATTTCAATCGATAATTACGAACATGTTAACAGTTTGCTTCTCTTAGGTACCAAAATACGTATTTTTTTTAATTAAGTAAAAGAGTCTGAAATAATAGCGCCCCCAAGACGTTTTACATCGCGCTCGGGCGCGTTTAATAGGAGAAATACGGCAGGAACATTCCATTCGTTTGTAGACTTGACCTTTCGTAACTTATAAGCAAAGACTTCATTCATAAGAAGGCAGGTAAAATCGTAGTAGGTCATCACGTGGGGTCTGGCCAATCAGGGGTGTGTAGAAGTTCAAGAGTTCACGACCTCAATAAACACACATTTCCGGCAAATTACTACAAGGTTCAATTGCGAAGGTTTAAATCAAAAACATAGTATCTGTCTATACAGTGTACAGACACAACCTTTGTTTTTGCTCTCAACTCTCGACAATCTTACGCCGATCAAAAATTCGCCCGTATAGACATTCCAAGATATTTTTGTGTTTTTTAAGGGTAATTTTCATTATCTTCACTTAATGAAGAATGATAGGATCATGCATTTCACGATACAAACAGTGATTTTGTAGAGAGAAGTATCCAGAGATACTAAATTGAATCTAAAGAGGTACTGCTTTATTTAAAACCTATTAAGATCCTACAGGATTTTCCATACACGGTATATAACACTGGTGAACGAAAATTTCGTTCACCAAAAAAATTACACCGTTGGTCCGATTACTGGGCTGGCTCACTAACAAACTTATTATTGTGACGGTGCTTTACATCGAGCACGTTAACGAACCATAGCTTATCTCAGCAGTAGTTTCGTTATGTAACAACTAAACGTCTTCTTGAGTCGTCGCTCATTTGGAAATATGCTACGGTTGCGTCGGTAAATAAACGAAAATGCACATGCATGCATTTAATCTTAATGAAGTAATTATTAAACAATCATTAACCTAATTTGATTAAATTAGTCTAAAATGTTTTACATGTATTTCTTGACCATCTTTTCCCAAATAAAGTCTTGCTTAGGTCCGATTATTTCCAAATATACTTCAAACTTTGCTCCCTAAATTAAAGTTGATTGATTGATTGATTGATTGATTGATTGATCGCTGCTCTCAACGTTTTTTCGGTTATATCGCGGCGGCTGGAGCACCTAACAATGGATTCCTGGTATTTCTCTCACCAGTACAACCATCACATCCTTTCCTAGCCTCCAGCTGTTACAGTTAACAACATCGTGAAATTGACAAGGTGAATGATTTTGGAATGATTTAGGAATCAAATTGAATGAGTGCGAGGAGCGAGTTTTTGAGACAAATTAAGGGTAGGTGAGTCTATATCGCGAATTTTGTTCAGGATGAACAAAATTAGCGATATTTATTACATCCCTTTAAGAAAAAAAATTGCATACACATTCTATACAGGGCTTCCTATTTCTTCAAGAACCTATGAGACGCTATCATTTCGATATATGTCAGTGAAAACGCGATATCGCTCTATCCAAATTTGTTTTGAATGATGTTGTTGATTCTAAAGTTTTTATTTGGTTTGAGTGAGTGTTAGGATTTAATGATTGGAACGCTGACTGAGCGATTTGAGATGGGTTTGATTGAGATGAATGTCAATTTCACGATGTAATTAACTGTATCTCACATAGGTCTACTATTATAAACCCATTGGTGAGAGACAAATAGTCGGAAAGAGTGAGTGCCGCCGCCGTGGATCGAACCTGCCATGTTTGAACACATGGTGCTTAAGGTTTCAACCAGACACAAAGACGTTCATAGAAGTCAAACACCGATAAAATCTATTGGAGATGCCCATATATCTTAATCTTTTCTCTTTTTTTCAATTTTATATTTATTTTCTTGGAGTTGCTGACTCTTTCTCCTCAATGATTGGTCTGCTACATGTAACATACAAAGCGAAATACCTCTGTAGCGACCGAAAAAATCGGTCACTATCACTCCCTTAAGTTCGTACTTCTAAAGTTAGAACAGAGCTAATAATAAAGGGAGTATTTTGGTTTTCGAAATTTAAGTATTTCATTATTTCTAACTAAACCCTATGATGTTGATGACCACAAGATAGGGTTTCATTTGGAAATAAAGATTTTAGACTGGTTTTACCTTCTCTTATCTGGACTCCTATAAGTGATAAGTAGATTTTTCAAATAAAAAACTAAATACAATTCAGCCTTGATACTGACCATGAACTCCGTCGTCAGTTTGGGAACCAAACAGCCATTTGGGATCCATTCTCATATACCAGGCTGGCTTGCCACATTCTAGGTTACCTCGTACATACGGCGAGGGGAAAGTGCTATTGGTACTGAAAGTATCACGGTATATTGTGAAGCGTAATTAATGGATTAACCCATAGTCTTGTCCCAACTGATATTAACATAAATGTGACCCGTCATGCGAAAAGGGACCATCTGGAAAACTCTGTAAATTAAATATTTGAAGAAGTGAATGGGTTCAGTATAGGTCAACCAGTGGTCGCATTTCAAGAATTCTGCCACAGAAGGTAGATTGATCATTCTTGATTCAGAAAATGAGCAATGTGCAAAAGCTTCAATCTGAACGATCCTTAACGCAGGGCATTACGGTATTCTCTCTGTGTAGGCGCTGTACATAGGAGAAACTAGTGATCTGACTAGGATCTGAAGGATCATAAATGTGAATCAACAGCAACAACGAGCGAGTTTTCACGGACGTATCGACAACGTTATTTTGAAAGTAAACAACAAAAAATGTATACGCAGTTCATTTCAGACCTACTAAAAGTTTTCAAAAATCACTTAAATCGGTTATTGACCCACTCCATCTAAAACAAAAGCTTTCGGAGGAAGTCGAAGCTTGACTATTCCATGTACTGGATAAAACAGCGAAACAAAATCGACATTGGAAAATTCCTTTCAATGAAATTCAAGAGAAAAGAATCTTTGTCTAGAAGCTGATATTAGGTCAGAGAAGTACAATGTATATGCAAAGTTTCCAAGAAATAGCTTAAGTAGAAACAGAATTATAACTGATGTACAACATTTAAACGTTAAAACTTAACCAGGAATTTCAACGTCCGAATAGGGTTAAAATTCCACTAAATTCAATATCAGAGTAATTAATCTTTGTCTAGAGGCTGATATTATGGTCACAGAAGCACGTGTAAAGTTTCAAAGCAATAGAAACAGAAATTTTCAACACTTGCACGTATAAAATTAACCAAAGCATTACGCTGACGCCAACGCCCGGGTGACCGGAATAGCCCTCCCCCCCCCCCCCCCCCCCCATCTACGAATAGTCGAGCTAAAAATGATTAATTGCAATCATGCAGACTATGGGTTTTAAAAAGTGGGTTATTTGGTGACATTAAAATAAATGTATTACGTTGTAATTTTCGGCGTCGGGTCGTTTTAAAATTAGTCATTGTGGCCACAAATAGTGGAAGCATATTGACCTAAACCTAACCTTTGTGATTTAAATAAATAAAATATCGGTCGTTTCCCTTCGGCAAACCACGAGTAACCTGCTGAATTCAATCGTAAAGTTTGAGTGCACGTGTTCGCCCTGTTAACCCGTTATCGCTCATACTTTTTACTGTAACGGCGATATTTTGTCACGTTCATGAACTAGTCAATCAATACATAAATTGAGTTTTCTATTTTATAATCTTAAGAGGAAGGTAAAAAAATAATACAAATTTTCAAATTTCTTTAAATGCATTTATGTTTTTCGACTGGAAATAAAAAAAAAAAATCCCCGTCACAGTCTCACACAAGCTCGAAGAATTGTTTTTTTGAACTTGAACCGTCTGCTCCATGACAAGGTGCCCTGTTAATCGGTATCACTACTAAGTCCACGAATACCTGTAATAATTTAGTACAATATAACGGAACGTCCATGCTTGCTCGTCACGTGCTGAACTATCTTCGGAATCGTATTCATGAGCCTAATTATTTATTCTGCATAAAGGTCAGGTTCAAGTTTATATGCGCTCGCTATACAACCATACAAAACGAAGGTACTCACGGTTCAACTCTGATGTGTTCGGAAAACACGTTGATAGAGGAAACTTTTTCGGTAGAGACAGTTTTCCAACTACTTGGAATTACTATTGTTATGTGCCGGAAGAAGGCACGTCTTTCAGTTGCTCTAAACAGGAAGTTTGAAGCTTCTGTAAACCGCAACTGAAAAGATTAGAAGGTATATCAATAAACAGGACAATCTAGGTAGTGCGTAAAGGGTCTATCCTAGCCAGACTGCGCGAACTGCGCAGACTGACAAGGGTCGAAACTTTTCGTACTTGCCTGATTTTCTGAGGATTTTTTGAAGCCGACTTCCGCTTGACTTCTACTCAAATAAATCTCCTTTTTTTTTCAAATATCATAATTGCGGCGTTCTGAGAGTGTCACTTTAAGAGAGGCGGGTCTCAAGAATTTGTTCCATCACGCGAGAAAAACTATCTGTGTTGTGTGTAAAGTTCGGACCATGTGGTCAAAATACGAAACTTTTCACTTTCAATTTTTTTTATTTATTTATCCATCTATTTATTAATTTATTTATTTATTTAATAACATAGAATGATCAAGCTGCACCACTTTACAGCCATTTTCAAAATAAGCTCCCTGATTCACCTTTGCTTGATCCAGTCTCTTTTTTAAACTTATTTTACGGAGTTCCCAGGGATATCTTTTCCCGTGATGGATATGAATTAATTCAATATCAATATGAAATTTAAATCAATATTGACATGAAATATACAGTGAAATTTTAATCACGAATTTACACTAAACATCACCGTCACTAGGTGGGAACTGACCCCGGATGTTGCTAAAAATTTTCCCGAAATCCGCCATTTTGGACCACCAATATCATAAACACAGGTAACTAAAAGCCAAATTCCTTCTATCCTTGCATGTTATAGCACTAATCAGAATATTCACAAGACTCTTGAACACCATAATTCATCTTTGCTATGATAATACATACTTAAATTCCGTGCTCTTTTAGAAATTTTGCCTTACTACTTGGCGCGCAAGAAGAAAAAAAAACTTATACCCCTCTCCTTCATTCTACATTTGTAAAAAAAATATGAGAATCTTATTTAAAAAAAATCTGAAGTGAACATTTAGAAGAAGTGTGATCCAATTCGATGTCCTGAAAATTTCAGCCCCCTACTTTCAAAACTGACTGAGATATTAGCAGAAATAGGTTGTCTCTTACTGACGCAATAGGGTACTGGGGATTGAAAAGGGGTACTATGGATTGCATTTTGTCAGCAAATAGTGTACTGGGTTTTGAAATTCTGAAGCTTCAAACTCATTGTAGACTTTTGTAAGGCTGAATTAGTAAATACCTCATACCAAACGATAAAAATTACTTTATCATGGCATCATTGTTTATTTTAATGTCTCATCTTAAATTAAATAGTATATGAAATAGTGCATCTATTCATTTAGAATAACTGTCTCAATTTTTATATAAATATAACATTGCTTTGTTTCTATAATTTTATTTATATGTAAGAAAAATATAAAAAAAAATCATCTGGTTATTGAAAGCGATTTTATTTTATGTTGGTGAAAATACCTTCTTTTAATATATACTGAGGTCTTAGTGCGAAAACATACTATGTGTCTATACAAGTTATAGACGAATAATTTTTCCTTGACTTGATTGAAATCCATTCATTAACATAGGTTTTATGGTCTGTACTTAGTTGTAGTAGCAGCCGGAGGCTAGGAAAAGATATAGTGGTATCACTAGTGCGAGAAAAACAGGAATCCATATTTAGATGCTCCAACTGCAGCGATATGACAGAAAAATTGTCGAAAGTGGTATTACACCCCATTACAACAAAAAAAATCATCTGAAGCCAGGGTATTACCAATCATGTGCTCATTGGTGTTAAAAAATGGACATGTGTCACACTGATTTGTCAAATTCTGGCTGTCATTCAAATCCTATATTTTCTTATAATCTGATTCCAAATCCTATCTTCATAATAGGCTAGTGTATACACGCTATTTTCTGAAATTATGTTTTATCGCAAAATAAGGAATCTTGCGAAGCACATTCATTATATTCTTTTTATAATTGAGAAGAACTGTGAAATTGATAATTTCTATATGTCAGTCTCGGTCTCTGCTGATTTTAGAAGATAGCTTGGTTTACTGACACTAAAAGAACGCTTTTAACTTTCTTAAACTTGGAAAAAAAGACTTTGCGGAAAGATTGCTAAAATTTGAAATGAATATTGACTTAACCGGGATCCGCAATCATGACCTCGGATATGACATATCAGGAAATTTGGCCAAGGGAAAATTAAACAGATTCATGTTAACCTCCGTGAAGCATTTAGCTTTTTCTCTCTAAAACTAGACTCAAATGACTGATTGAAATATAAGATTAATCACAGATAATTCCTAATTGTCTAAAACAGAATTTATCAATGGAATAATCCTTGATAAGTCTCTTGTGCGGCTAGAAAATCTAAATATAGGAAAATCTACCAAATCAAGCCAAATCTCTATATTTCAAGACTGCATTTTTAAAATGAAGTGGCCTTGTTAAAGACATACAGTCAATACCCATTCTCAAACATGCAACTATTTGAAGAAAACAGGATCATTTACAGTGCAATACTTAGTACGCTTTTCTGCAATCCCAAGTCCACTTAAAAAGGACGAAAAACCAATCTCCAGAACCCTAATAATTTGACACAGGTCATCGTCAAATGACCATAACTTGGTCAAATCTTTATGAACACAGCTCATATTTTCAGGATGTTTTCTTTGATAACTCCTTAAAAGATTGCTCACTTCAGTTTAACAAATAATCTTTTATTTTTTGTCTTGTGGTTGAATAAATAGATGAAGGGTATGGATTTTCTCGACAGGTACGTAGTTTATCCTTAATTTCATCTGTAAACCTTTGAGTAAGGGGTGCACTTTGTAAGTAATCTAAATTGTAGACACAATATGCCATTTATGCTTGGCTTACCTGGTCTGATTAAATAACTCATTTATAGAAAATAGTTCCACTTGTTTAATATTGTTACGTAACCGCAGTCATTTTTAGATGCAATATCCGGGGTCAGTTCCCATCCAGTGACCGTGGTAGCTATCTTTTCTCACGGCAAGAGATATGCCACACTACAAATAAATTATTAGAATTTTGAATAACATCATGTTATTTATGTTTTTGGTGATAACACGATCGCGAAACATTTATTAGTTTTATTGCCATACTTTATTTTCAGTAAGGAATTGAAAATTATATTGGTCGACGAATTTCAAAAAAAAAAAATCGCGGCCAAAATGTTCTATTCTAGCGCAGAAAATAGCCCCGTAAAAATACCTTATTATCTTATCTTAGGTCAAAAACGTTGTTCATTTCGCTTTGTGTGTTCATGCAGCGTAATTATGTTGTAGGTTGTGAAAATTATTGTCCTCAGTGAAATAATCATAGAAGCGGATTGATTTGTAAACTTTATGACAGATTCATTTAAATAAGCGTTGCTGTATCAATGCTTGCTACATTAATATGCTCTGTTATCAAGGAAAACCTTCCAAAATGACGTGATTAAAATGTTATTTAAGCTGTCTGATCTAAATTATACAAAATGAACAATATATACTACTCAAAGTTTGCTAAGCACCCAACTTTTTTTTGCTGTTCTATAGGAGCTGATTTTAAAAAATGTACAATAATGTATTGTCAAGATATCTAATGTATACATTACCAAATTTGACACGCAATTTTCCTGCGACACTCGTGCAAAATGAGTAACATTCGTGTTCGTGTTTAAAATTGTTCACTAATGTATTAACAAGATATATCTAATGTATACTTCACCAAATCTGACTCGTGCAAAATGAGGAACCCCGGTTTCTTACCCGTCCTCTCTCATTTTCTACATGTACAGGTTTCGTGTGGATGCTTAGTTACTGTTTTTCAGTACTTTATTGACTTTTAAGTCGTTACTCATGGCTAATCCGAATGTCAGACGACATTTATCTGTCGAACAATTGGCATGCTGTAGGTTTGGTGGAGCAGGGGGCTTCCAACCGTGATAATGGCATGGTACTGGGGGTACACCATACTGTTGTATCCAAAGCTTGGGCACGATACCAACAGTATGGTACACCTGTAAGGAGACATGGTGGTGGAAGGAGTAGAGCTACCTCCGTCGCGGAAGACCGGTTTTTTTTGTAATTAAAGCTCGAAGGAACACATTTGCTACGGCAACGCAGCTACGTTCCGACCTTCAAGACGCCTCGGGAGTGCGAGTTTCGAATAAAACCATGCGAACACGGCTGCATGAGCATGACCTGAGGTCAAGAAGACCATGTATTCGTATTCCGCTGTCCCGAGTTCATTGTCGGCGTCGGTTAACATGGGGATTTGACCACGTTGGCTGGTGCATAAGACGCTGGCGCCCAATGCTTTTCACGGATGAGTCAAGGTTTTGCCTGTACAACACTGATAGGCGGGATAGGGTGTGGAGAAGGCCGGGGGAAAGGTTTTATGCAGCAAACAGTGCTGAGCACGATCGTCATGGGGGTTGGGTGATCATGGTTTGGGGTGGCATCAGTTGGGATGGGCGGACTGATCTTGTTATTTTAGAAAGAGGTAGTCTGACAGCTCGTAGGTACATTGATGTAATCCTCAATACCCACGTAAGATTTTACGCTGGTGCTATTGGGGATGGATTCATTTTAAAGGATGATAATGCCAACCCACACACGGCCCGTATAGTCCAAGAGTATCGTCAAGAAGAGGGTATTCCACGTCTGGACTAGCCGACTCGCTCACTGGACTTAAATCCGATAGAGCATGTGTGGAATGAGCTACCGGTCCGAGTTTCTGCTGCCAGGTCCACCCAAGGACACTTCAGGAGCTCGACCAGATCCTTGGAGAAGAATGGTCTGTCATTCCCCAAAGAGTAATACAGAACTAAAGTAGGAGTTTGCAGAGGCGCTGTCAGAGTGCTATTGACAGTGCCGGCTCTCATACTCGCTATTGAACGAAATTCAATTGAAAGAACACCTGTTTTCGACAACGTGGTCCATTTTGATTGACTATTAAAACGGATGTCGATTAGCTTATCAGAAAAAGGTCTGCATTAACACAGCAGGGATACCGGTAACACGTGGTCTATATCTATAAAAAAAGTATAGTGTAATACATGTGTTTTCCTTCATTCAAGGATTTAAAATGGTTACAAATATTATCTAATCTGCAATAGGCTGATATCAACATGGGACCCAGGCTGTTTCTGAATCTTTTAACAACCTTTATCAATCAGAGAAGGGTTCTTTTATAACACGATGGTGTAAAACGCATACATGAAATAAGAAGAGTTACATAGAACTTTATTCGCAAAAAAGTTCATATTTCATGTGTTTTATTACAATTGATATAATTTCATTTTCGCGTTGATGTGTCCATAAATTCTGATGGGGGGAGGAGTTATATGCAAAGCAAAATCCTCCTCGGATTTTACCTTTTGCATATAACTCATCCTCCATCAGAATTTATTCGAAAATGAAAATGAAATTATTTCAAATTCAAAAGATGGTAAGGTACAGGCTGTGCGGAACCAGGGATGGGGACTGAGAGCCAAGACCCCCTTCAATGTCGGCAAAAATATGGGTATCGAGTTGGAAAATAAGTTGAAATTCTAAATCGTTTCTTTGTTCTATGTTTCGCCAATATAAATGGGCAATTCAAAAGCAATGCAAAGGATCTCCCAGGAAAATTCATGTCTAGGTTTTTATATTTGTACATTATTTGAAATGTTTAAAGACTTCAAAAATCAAATAAAACTTACTTCGTCCATATTTTGAGTGATTTTGAGTAATTTTGGTTGAGAAACGCATCAGTTACCCTTAAATTCAACCGTAAATTTACCGACTAGTTAACGACGTCTTTGCCATTTTTGAAAGTGTGTTTTTTGCTAAAGTTCCACATAAAGATCGGTGACGCCGAAACGTCGTTGATTCCTATTTTTCATTGCCCGATGAGTAAAAGATTAAGCTAGTAACATCGTGATTTTGACATTTACATCTATCAAAATTATTCTAAATCGCTCGCTAAGCGTTTCATTCATTCATTCATTCCAAAAACTTACCCTGGACAATCAATCAAAACACTACGAAATCGATACGAAGAATTCGAAATTTTTTGATACGACCAATATTTCTTTTTGTGTAGATTAAATTATTGCTCAATTTTATTATCTGGTGTGGATTTAAATACGTTAAATGCGTTACATACTATGTGGGATTGATTAATTCAGGAAAGGCAAAATTACATCTGCAACATGTACAACATCGATATAAGCTCAGCCAATGCCGGATCAATCGTAGCCGGGTTGATCGCTGGGACATTATACGTCGATAAAATTTCGACTTTCATAAATCTGAAAGATCGTATCGAAAAGTCGGTAGAATTTAACTTGAAAGTATATATCTAACTCACCGAGTCCACTAGTGATTCGACCGATGCACCGATCAGTCGCCGATTTTATCACCGATGCAACAAAAGTCGCCGGCGGTTCATTGCCGATGCGTTTGCGCATTAATGTACAGTAGTCTTTGACGACCTTTAAGCGAAACGGCCGATATTGTACCTGTCCTCTTTTACTCGATTATATGTGACCCGTCAGGCGAAAAGGGATCATCTGGGAAAAAGAATATCCGAAAAAGAATTGCGTCCAGCATAGGTCAACCAGAGGTCGCATTTCAAAAATTCTTTCAATGGAAGTTAGATTGATCATTCTAGATTCAGAAAATAAGTACATTGCGAAAGGTTTCGACCCTAGTCAGTCTGCGCAATCCGCGCAGTCTGACTAGGGTCGACATTTTACGCATTAACCAGATGCTTTCTTTTCGCGTGACGGGTAACATATGTATCTAAGCTGTAATAATGCTGTTCAAGAAATAAGGATATCATCTCGTTGGCTTTTTATTCTTTACCACCGCAGAGTATTGTCAAGTTTCTTACATGACTCAATTGCCGCGTAAATATATATTGGAATGTAAAAAAGATCGGCAACCTATTCACCCTGGTGTAACTAAATTTGGTTTAACTCCACGTTCAAATATTTCGAAAATATCTTTGAGTACCTAACCAAGGCTTCCTACCTATTTGCATGCACATGGAGATCTACACTGACATAATTCGATTATTGCCATTAGATTCTGACGCATTTAGTCATATTGTTTGTTCATCTGGGCCCGAGGTTATAAAACTTTTCTCAGGCTCAATTGAGAATTTTCTTAAATTTACAACTAAAAATGTATGAAAATAAAAGATATTTTTTCATAACAACTTATTAAAATTATCTTTTATATCGATACATTAAAATGAGTATTTAAACAGAATTACGGATTTAATCTAGAATTGAAATTGGTGGTGTCCGTGGTCTAGAGGTAGAGCGTCGGCCTCTTGACCCAAAGGTCCTGAGTTCGATTCCCCTGCTATCGATCTTGGTTCTTTCATTGGCCCACACATTCGGCGCGAGTACTGGTGAATTTTCCAGGAAGCAGAAAATGTGCCGAAATGGTAATTTCACAAAAACATCTTACAAGTTCACCACCGGTACTCTCAGTGCTTTGATTTTTATGACGGCCACAGTTTCTAACGAGGTAACTGCGCAAATTAGATCATGGATTATACACTGTCTTTTTTCGCTAGAAGGTAATGGTTGAATACAAGTCTTTGCTGGTATTTTTCTATGGTTTACCATTCGGGTAAAAGTCTCGCTTAAGTATGGTATGCATTAGAAGCTTTCATAGGAAAATAATAATTTAAGTCTAAGTTTAAACGTTTCAAAAATCACGATCACGATTAGGTGAAATTGTAATTTTTCACGTGCACGGTTTGAAATGATACCTTTTAGACGACCACATGTTTACTTTACGGATATACTTGTTTATTTAAACTACAGGGCTCCAGATAAGAAGGGGTCACGAGTATTCTAAGTCGGCTATTTTCATTCAAATACTACATTGTTGGTACTTATTTGAATAATCTTGACAAATTAAATCCAATAAGTACCAACAACGTTGGATTTGATTGACGAATTATTTTTTCTCCTTATTAAGGAAGTTCGCTCCTGAAATCAAAGTAAAACAGCTTTCCTGTTTTTTAATATGACGTAGCCAAACATTATTCTACTACAAAAATGCATTTTTAAAATAGGGGTCATTAGATTGGGTTTTGAGACATTCGACTGTTTAAGTCTCGGTAGGGTCTACTTTTCTTGATTGTGAAAATGTGTGTAAAAAGACCCCACCCATCTGTATTTGAAAACAAAAGCGTGTCTAAGGATTTAAGGAAGATAAAACTCTTATATTTTACAAAATAGGTATCAATTAAGTTAAGTGGTATATAGATAAAACGTTATTTAAAAATCTGTGTGGAAAAACAATCATTTCAAAACAAATAATGGTCAAAATTTTTTCTCTTAAATTTAATTTGTATTATCATTACAAAGAATACAAAGAATATAGACAGAGTATTACAGTCCTTTTTTATATTTTCTCTGTAAATCTTAGACATGATGGCGATTCTGAAAAAATAGGTAGAATATGGGGGTCATTGAGTTGGGTTCTGCGATATTTTACTCTTTCTTTGAATAAAGGGGGGTAATAAATAAAAAAGTCATTTTTAAAAGCATTATACGAAAAAGTGTAAAACAGTAAATAGATAGATGTTTTGGGAAGCCAACTTGAAAATTGAATTTCCAATTCACATGAATTACTTTTTCCTATCTTAAGGCTAGATCTCGGAGGTCAAGGTCCCACCAGGAGGTAAAAGGTCAAAATCGGTTGAAAATATTCATTACCACATCATATCTCTGGTATCTATGGGTCGTTTTCAGAATTTCTTAGCACAAGTATTAACCATCACGGGACAATGTGCCATCTGTAATCCTTTGTGTGTAGTCTTAATGTCAAGGTTACACAAAGAGGTCAAAGTTAAAAAAAGGGGTAAAGTATTAATGTTTTCGCAGTATTTCGGATATATTTTAATGGGTGTTATGGTAACTCGTCACATCTTCCACTAGTCATGTACACTATGGTATGTTAAGTTGTCATTGGCAAGTATTGAGTCTATAACTCCAGTTCTAAGGTCATATTTAAAGGCCAAAGGTCAAAATCCGGATTAATTATTGAATAGTTCTAAAAGTCTTGCGCTCGAAATACCCGAAACCTCAGTAATATACCATTTTATATAGTAGGCCAATAATGCTTCATGAAAATATTGAAATCAAATGTTTCGCATTGTGTTTAATAAAGTCCGAAAAGGATGATTTTTATGATCTTGTCACTTTTTCGATGAATTATTTATGGAAACTTTTCGGCGTGGACGAATGCGTGAAACCAAAGAGTTCCTACAATGAACCAAATTTCTCTGGAGCGAACTTCCTTAACAACGTAATCATTTCCTCTATCTCGAGCTAAGGGCTTGTGCACGCGCTTATTAAATTGTAAAACACAAAAAGCTGACTTCAGACCGAAATGAAGCACCGTAAATTTCTGTAATCACTTTTTGCAGAAGAAGCTTCCGTATCAATTACCTTGGAGGCATCTTGTTTTGCGTGAAGGGTGCAGATGCACTACTAAGTGAGTGAGTGCAGTGTACTACAGTTAACAACATCGTGAAATTGACAAGGTGAATAATTTTGGAATGATTTTCGAATGAAATTAAATGAGTGTGTGGAGCGAGTTTTGAGTGAATTTAAATGGAAGGTAATCCAATATCGCAAATTTTGTTCAGGATGAACAAAGTAAGCGAAATTTATTACCTCCCTTCAATAAAACTTGCCTACAAGTTCTATAAATAGCTTCCTAAATCTCCAGACGCTTACAATTTGAATTATGTCGGTAAAATTGCGAATTTTTACTAGCTTTGTTTATTTAGAATGAAGTTGATGACTCTATCCTTTTCAGTGAGTTTGGGGCGTTTTTGAATTGTTTGAGTGAGTGTTTGGGTTGAATGAATGGAGCGCTGAGCGAGTGTTTTTGGAATGGCTTTGATCGGGATCAATGTCAATTTCACGATGTTATTAACCGCACTATGTGATGTGATTTTATGGTGAAAAAACAGCACTTTAAAACTAATCTCCTCTCGTGTGGTGAGGTCACTTGTAACAAGTAACAAAATAAAAGGCAAATTTTCAAAAATCTCTAGGTTAGAAGTGGCCTAAATTTTCCAAATTTAGTAAAAAAAAAAAATCGAAAATCTCCACACACTTCCTTTTTAAAAATGAAGCATTTTGTATCGTCCCTCATTTTTTCCCAATCGAGGTGACCTACCGTTTTGATTTTCTAAACCAACTTTCTATTGTTGTATTATATCTTTAAATCTATCACAGGATGGGCGGATTCTCTAGGGCACGTTTCTGGAGTGAAATTAAGGTCGGTCACATTGGGCCAACTTATTTCACGCCCTATCGGGGCCCGTTTTTCAGCTTGAAAAAATTTGCAAACCGTTTTTAAATTATACCCCGCTTTACACGCAAGTAAACGGGTAAAGCGGGACACGACTTGAACCGGTTTGTCATCCTGAACGCAGGGCTGGATTCAAGCTGAAAAACGGGCCCCGGCCGGGTGTGAAATAAGTTGGTCCAACGTAAAGGGTTGTTGATTTTGTGCGCTTCTAGGATTTTGAAATTCATATGCACGAGGAAAATGACCTTGAACCTGCCCTGTGTTTAGGATCACAAAACGGTACAAATGGTTTTCCAATTATACCCAGCTTTGCACGTGCGGGGTACAATTGGCTAACTGTTTGCACCGTTTTGTGATCCTAAACGCAGGGCACGTGCCCATAGAGCGACACAAAATATAAAAAACACCCATGTCTTCCCGCTAATACTTAATATTAAGGAAGTGGACATGTAATAGTCCCGCAACGTTTAGGAAGTAATTAACTTTAACAGTGTTTATCGAGGTTTCCTAATGATTTTCATTAGGAAACCTCGGTCAACATTGTTAAAGATCATAAGTTCCGATAAGTTGCGGAACTATTACGGGTCAAATACCTTAAAGAGTCTGTGCGTGACAGTTCCAACAATTCTATATATGCACAAATCAAAACTGAATTCCGCGGACTCTTTAATTTACCAAAACTAAAATTCACAGGGTTGCTATATAAACATATTCCATTAATCCTTGCCTCAAAAGGACCATTCGGCATTCAGTAAATAAACCTGATAAAGCTTTTGCCTTTGTCAGGCTGCGCAGACTTTAATGGGTCAATACTTTTCGTAATTTCTAAGATAGTGCTTTGTACAATAGTTTACTAAAAGAGACATTAATTCAATAGTTTACTAAAATAGATATTCAATGACGTGAAATAAAATTAGTTTCACCTTGACATTTTAAAACAATTTAGTCAATTAGACCGTTCACAATACAGTTAATATAGTACATTGACCAAGTGAATGATTTTTGAACGATTCTAGAATGAAATTGAATGTATGGGATGAGCGAATTTTGATATATTATATCAAAGCGTGTTTAAGAATATTGATAGTTTGTTCAGATTCGAACTGTTCTTTAGATATATACTTTTGCCTTCAAGGAACAATTACAGTTAAATTCATCGTGAAATTGACACTCTTCCGATCAAAATCAATCTAAATCACTCACTCGGCGATCCATTCACTCATTCTAAACATTCACCCTGATCGACCAAAAACGCTCCATAATCATTTGAATTTTTTGCGAAATCGTTCAATAGGATTTATTCTTAATTCAAGTCGATCAACTTATTCTACGAATTTGTAGGCTGGTGTGGATTTTAAAGTGGCTGATCTGTCCATGAACACACATAAACAGAAAAGTACGTATATCTTATTAAAGGGAGGTAATGTATATCGCTACTTTTGTTCATCTTGAACAAAAGTAGCGATATTGGATTACCTTCCTTTAATGTTCTTAACTGTATAGACCAGCTATTTCAAGTGAGTGATTAATTTTACATTGAAAATGATAGGAGATGACGGCTTCTCGAACCTCACTCTTTCGTGCGGATCTATAGCCGCTCCTAAGTTTACGCAAGATAATAAAAGTATGAAATGTTTACAGCGATTGAAATTTCAAAAGTTTTATTGAATTGTAAGAGCTCTGTGAAAAGAGCGTTGTAAGAGTAACCCAGAATAAATTTCGTTTTGGAAAAGCGATTTTCACAATGTTTTCAACTAGATTCAATATGAGTTCTGTACCTACCTTGGGTCTTGAGTTCCAACTTTCATCCAATATTTGACAAAATACATTGGGCCAACTTATTTCTCGCCCTATCGTGGCCCGATTTTCGGCTTGAAACCCGCCCTGCATTCAGACTGAAAAAGGTTGCAAACCGTTTTCAAATTATACCCCGCTTTACAGGCAAGTATACGGGTAAAGCGGGATATCACTTGAACCAGTTTGTCAACCTGAACGCAGGGCTGGGTTCAAGCTGAAAAAAACAACAACAACGGGCCCCGATAGGGCGAGAAATAAGTAGGCCCATAGTGTCATTCGTTTTCTCCAACCAATTATATTTCGCCTAAGTGGGATGGGCACCTTGTGGCTCGGATGGAAAATTTTGTTTGTAATGGTGTGAGAAAAAACTGGAAACTATGAGAAGGTTCACCATCCGTCGCGACATAACTGTTATTCTATTGAAAGTGGAGTTAAACCCCCAAACAAACACGTATTTTTTTTATATTATTTTGAAAAAGTAGAGTCGAACAACTCAAACTGAATAGATCGGCCCGGGCACGTATGTTAGAATATCACCTTTTATCTGATAACTATACAAATATCCGTGTGATAACATCCCGTATGATATTTTTTATGATATCACATAGTTATTTTTAGAACAAATAAATAATGCGGTTATTTTTAGAAACTTGCATTTCTGTTGGAAACATCTACAAAAACAAGGCAAATAGAGGTTATAAGATAAATATAATTCGTATTTAGAGTATTGTATGAAAAAATATCTAACTTGGCAGAGCCTCGACAATGATCAATTCTCCCAACCTCGTTAGATATTTTTTCTCATACAAAACACTAAGTACGTATTATATATTTATCTATTTCTGGGACCTCACTTTTCCAATTTTTGCACTATTTTTACAATTTGCAACGGTTTTATTTGGATCCATCTTAAACTATGGTAAAATTTGATATGATTTTCCTATATTATCCCTACCTATATAGATAACGATACTATGGAACTCATGGCTCAATTTCTGTTATCAGATATTTTTCATTTATAGAATTTCAAGTTCATGTCGATCTAACACTTCAAAAATGGGGGTCGTTTTCCTCGCGTTACAAGATTTTGATTGAGTTTGTCCATAAGAATGAAGTTATTTAGATGCAAGGGGGCTAGTTGGACCCCCCCCCCCCCCGAACCTTAGCAACCCCCTTATGATCCCTTAGTATCTGCATAAGACTTACCTTGATACTTTCAATAAGTCCATTAAATTCCCTCTCTGGAACATTATCTCTGATGATAATCTTTAACCCTTCGTATCCATTATTCTTTAACACTAACTTTGTCTCCGAACATATTGCAATGACCGACAAAAACGCGAAAACTCTTGCACATGACACAAGTTTCATTTTCAAATTCGCCGGTTTATACCTGCAATATTAAAGTGCAGACAAAGAAGATATAAATGAAACGGGGATTTCCCTTAAGTATAAGATTGCATTATCCATTATCATGATTATAATCACTGCGCGTTTTACTTCATGGTTTGGTTTTTGAAATTATATCAAGGATCTAGCTCTTCCTTAGATCCGTATCTCTGTTGCTGTACCGAAAATTAGGTAAGCAAAAGTTTTACCAAACTGCTAACATTTACAAAAGGGATACATGTTTCTAATATTGACTGGTATAAAATAAAAAAAAAGCTGTCTTGTTTTTCCACAAGGGCGTTTACAACTCCCGTTTCGCAATTTTCGCAAGTACGTAAAAGAAATAATCTTCTGTTGAAAAAATATCGTTAATGAATGATCAAAACATCGAATCTACAGCTTATTCAAGCTGTAGTTACGATGTTGTGATTATTCACCAACGCTCAGATCATAGAAAAGGGGAGCGGACAGAGAGATGCGTCTTTTGTCAGTCCTCATATCGCCTCCATCTTGTATATTCTTTGGTTGTCTTATTCTGGGCGCGTATAAATTTCATAGTCCTTGAAACGCCTATGGTCCAAATAGGAAAGCAAATGTCTCGTTCGAGATCCGGTGATTCGTGATCCGGTGATTCGAGATCCGGTGATTCGTGATCCGGTGATTCGTGATCCGGTGATTCGAGATCCGGTGATTCGTGATCCGGTGATTCGAGATCCGGTGATTCGTGGTCCGGTGATTCGTGATCCGGTGATTCGAGATCCGGTGATTCGTGATCCGGTGTAGATCGTTATAGAACCCCTGTAGATCTTTCTGCTAAATACATCGCACATGATAAGGAAATGTGAGTGGCATTGCAGTCGGAAAAGCCCATGTTACTTTCCGGGATGGCGTATGGGGGTCTGTGTTACAAGTAACGTTAGTCGTCATAGTTTATCACAATTCATTTTCACTTATCATGCTTTTAACAATAGAAATACTTGGTTTGAGAATATGCTCTTTTGTTGTTGTTGTTCATCATCTTCTTGTTATCTCAAACAAAACTAACAAAGTTATCAAGTTTGCTTCTTAAGAGATTCATTTCCGCATTCCTAGGTACCCTTACAAATAAAATCGATGGGATTTGAGGATCTGTCCCGCCCCAAACTTGTTTTTTAGCCCTTTTCAAGGGTAATGTGACCTTACACACACAAATGATAAACATAGCAATCGTAAGCCGTTATCAAAACTCGTGTGCTTGTATAATATTTAAATCTTTTCTTCACAAAATTGAAGTAGGCCCATACGGTTCCCGAAAAGGCCAACTGCGGCCGATTTAATTCTCTGTTTGTCCGTTCGCTCATTACATACATACTGAATATAACATACTGTATCACAACCAAAATATAGCGTTGATACACGTCCTAAGCTCATTTGCATAGTTATTCCACGTGTGTAAGAACACCCGTGTAATATCAAAAAGATTCAACGGGGTTATTTCACTCCCGCGACGTAGGTCATATTATAAAGCCTGATATGGGGAAGGGGAGTTATTCTGTCACTTTGTTGCTGCATGATACAAGCGATTTTATATCCGTCCCCACGTCATTTTTATCATAGGACCTAAACGCCACCCCGGAATGTAGCTGCAAAACATGAAAACTGTGCCTAAAATGAAATGGCTTGTTTCTTCACACATGGTTTTCAGTGGAGAATCACTTTTTTATATAAGTAAGAAGTTGTAAATAAAAGCTGATTTAGCTTAACCTATAATTAATTTCAAGGACCCATTACTTAGTTCCCATCCTGCCAGGGCAATAATCATGGATTATAACTGTAATTGTTAATTTGAAGATTCTTTATTGATTTTACAATCTTTTAAAAATGACAAAAACAACCTCAATATTTACATAGTTCTTGTCCTTGTGTCTCTTTCTATGGATGAGGGGTCGGCAAAAAATCGTAAATATGGCGTATTTGGAATGTAGGTTCGTGGTTTAGGAGGCATTTAGAAGGTTTATTGTTTAAACATTGGTAACCTGCCACACAAAATGGGGCATGTTTGAATTCTGTAAAATAGATATTTATGACCTGTCAAGCATCTATACTTCCGTATAATAAATGTTTGAAAAAGAGGTTGGCTCTATTTTAGATAAACTTGGACGAAATTATAGATTTTTTTTTTACTTCCCTTTTAATAAAGTCTAAGTATTTTTAACGTTTTTGAATCTTTACGAACCAACCAGACGCTTAAAAAATCCACATCAGCGCTTAAACAAGTGATTCGACCTCCAAAAATCTGAAAATATTCTATTCTGACCCCTGGATCCTCTGTGAATGGGCCCGGTGTCAACATTTAGACCATTTGAATTTTTTAAAAGTATGGTATCTTACTTCTGCAAATCATAAATCTGTGGAAATGACCGGCTTCATATCTTTTTTCGAAACTCAATAATGTTCATCTCATAAAAAGTTATGAAGGTGTAATTTAAAATAGCCAATAAGTATAACCAAGAAATATTTACTTATCATCGACTCGTTTCATTATTTTCACACCGCCCCCAGCAAGTTTGGTCCATTGAAAGTTACGGTTGAGTGGTCAACGAATTTTAAATTTGAAAGGCTATCATAAAACCTGTCCTGCGTTCAGGATGAAAACGTTGGCGAAGCGTTTTCGAAATGATACCTCGCTTTGCACGTATGTGCACGTGCAAAGCGGGGTATCATTTCAAAGCGCTCGTGAAACGCTTTTACATCCTGAACACAGGGCTGGGCTTAATTAAAAGAGCTGCACCGGTCACGTGACAAAATTGACTCTGTAAGAATGCTTCGGTATTGGTTGGCCACCATTCAGTGAAGTGTACCAAATAGGAGCCTTGAGCTGCTTTTGGCTTGGAGCATATAGGTTGTTTCAGACCACGATAGGTTTAGGAAGACAATTCTCTTATGGGATCTATAGTTCTTGTAGATGGCTTTGACCCCTTGATTATCACAGCGAATTTAAACTCTATATAAACACAATCAACAACCACCTGAAATAGATAACAAACAGGCGACAACTTTAGATCAGTTACAGATTGATAACAGATGAGTTTAAATTTGCTGTGATAATCAAGTTGTCGCCTGTTTGTTATCTATTTCAGGTGGTTGTTGATTGTGTTTATATAGAGAATGACATGTAAGTATCTTAAAATATCTATGTTATTTGGTCGAGATTGGGAGAATTTATCGTGGCGAGGCTTTGTCGAGGTTTGATAAATTTTCGTGGCTGAGACCAGATGACATTGATATGTCATGGCACTTACATGATATCTGTTTATCGTGAAATCATTTTCAGCGTATAATTATAATAATCCCTTAAAATCAAAGAAATTCGGATGAACGTGTATGCAAATAGTTTTTAAAGATACGAAGATTGATCCAAAAGTTCGTAAAATGGGGTTATAAATCTGCAGAAAAATCAACTATCAAAATGAAAATTATATAATCTTTAAATGCGTCATCTGTGCAATAAACTTGGAAATTTGTAAATGTTTACATTCAATAGTGGCTATACAGTGCATAAATCAAGACAGAGACCCTACACGTATGGGGGGGGGGGGGGGCAAGAACGTAACATTCGACGTCTTTACTGACTCTTTTTACTAAGTATCGGCTAACTCGCATGTAATTCTGTGCCTGTGACTGTGATACACCAACTTACAGAAATTATCCATTAAGAATTTAAACTTTGTACACTTTCTATATACAAGGTATTTCTATCAAAGTGGAGAACCATTTATCTTATACCTATACAAATATCTGTGTGATAACATCCCGTATGCTATTTTTTATGATATCACATAGTTATTTTTAGAACAATAATATCACGCAGTTATTTTTACAAACATGCATTTCAGTAAGAAACGTCGACGAAAACAAGATAAAAATAGGTTATAAGATAAATATAATACGTACTAAGTGTATTGTATGAAAAATATCTAACTCGGTTGTGAGAATTGATAATTGTCTCGGCAGAGCCTCGACAATGATCAATTCTCCCAACATCGTTAGATATTTTTTCTCATACAAAACACTAAGTACGTATTATATATATACAGGACTTTTATTTTTGGAAAATAATGAGAAACAATAGGAACAAGTTCGTTCGTTGAAACTCCGTTATACTATTCTAAATCCTCCTATGAAGTCTGGCCCTTTTTTTATTATCTTTCTAAATTATCTGAATTTTTTTGGTTGTTGGATAACATAGATTATGACAAAATTCGAAGAACACTAGTAAACGGCATTCATATTTTAGCGCTGACGTCTAGCCATTTTCCCCTCTGTAATATTTAAAATATTCTGTTTCCTTAAATACTCTCAAAAACAAGCTTTAAAATATGACGAATAATTCTCTTATAGCTTCTTATTTAATTTAGTCATGGAATTTCAAATAAAGTTTCAGAAAACTTTCAGAAAATAGGATTTATTAAACAGATTTTAAATATTTTTTCACGCTCCCCCGCCTAAGCATACATATGTTACTATGGTAACGTATTCTAAGGTCGCTAAAGATAATTCTGCAAAAATAACATAATTTATGCTCTCCGTATATACTAAACTACACATTTACTAAAGTGTATACTGAACAAGCGAAAAATGCGAGAGTTATTGTCTCATTTTACGAACTTCTGGATCATCCCTCGTAGACTGCCTGATATCGTGTAATTCTATCAGACAGGTGCTATCAGGTCAATACAGGCTTGACTGCATGATAAAAACAAAATAAAGTTATGAAACACATTTTCAGTTTTATTTATTGGTCTCTTTATCAGGCCTGCGTTCAGGATCACAAAACCATGCAAACAGTTTTCCAATTTTACCCCGCTTTGCACGTGCAATTGCGTGCAAAGCGGCTTATAATTGGAAAACTGTTTGCAATCTTTTATCATCCTGAACTCAGGGCTGGTTCCTTGGTGACAGTTTCATAATTGCACGTTAGGAATTTTCAACAAGGCACAACCGCTTATAGACAAAATGACATTCAATTTTAAGAATCAAAACAAAGACAAAACTCCCGAAACCAAGGATAGAGTGCCGCCGTCATAGCGCAGTTGGTAGCGCGACGGACTGTCAATCTAGATGTCCCGGGTTCGATCCCCGACGGCGGCACTCATTCTTTTCGACTATTTGTCTCTCACCAATGGGTTGATAATCGTAGACCTATGTGAGATAGCAGCTGGAGGCTAGGAAAGAATGTGATGGTTGTACTGGTGAAAGAAATAGCAGGAAATCATTGTTAGGTGCTCCAGCCGCTGCGATATAACTGAAATAATGTTGAAAGCGGCGTTAAACTCCGTTCAATCAATCAGTCTGTCGAGTTTAAAGGAAAGCTGATTTGTCAGATTCTATGTCTTTTGTGAATGGAGCTTACCCTTAACTAGCTTAAACGCCTGTAAAATATCCCCATATTAGATGCGCCAATGAAGGTAGATTCGGATTATTTAGTCTTGATAAGGGAGAGACTTTGTTGTTCTCATTTGTATATGCTCAAGTGTAAGAATGTCTTTTCCAGATTTGGATACTTCATAAGCGAATTCTAGAATGCTAAAGTTGAATGGTCCCTATTGAAATCTTCAAGAAGACGTTAATGTCGAGATATTAAAAGGCCCTTAAATTTGATTCATAAAGGTTAAAACATTGTTGGTTTTATCAACATTGATACGCCCATTAAACCCGAGTCACATTCATCCTCTCCCACCTTAAGATTTCTGTTATTCATTAAAGAATCAGGCTCCGGATTATGTGGCCCATAATGTTTTAGCATTGCGTTTAGTGGAAGAAAAATCAGTTCAAACTTATCTGTCCATTACTAGACTGTTCAAGTAACATATTTTGATTACTCCAGTTTGATTTGTTGGTGAAAAAACTTTGTATCCATGATTATCAAAGATCTAAGCCCAGACGTTACTTTCAACAATGTCAGGAATGTCATTTACATAAATAACATGAGAAACGACTTTGTCAAACACCTTGGCTACTTATAGATCTATTTATATATAGATGGTATACCCTAGTTTATTTGACCCGAATTTGACCTCTTGAAAAGTTGCTTAATTAACAATTGCCGACTTTTTTTTATTCCATTAACAAAATATATATTACATTAAATACCGTTTGTTATCCGTTTCTATAATTACGGAGTTCTACAAGCAGTCTGTCATTTTTTCCAACACATTTAGCAGCTGCAGCGTTCAAGATCTTCCACTACGAACCCAATACTGGCTATCCGAAAATAAGTCATTCACACCCCCCCCCCCCCCCCTCCCCCCGAGTTGAGCCGACAGACCTGTCCCGGCACAAAAATGCAGTGTGTTTATAATAAATATGAGCATGTGCGTGAGATTTCCAACAAAATCAAATATGCGCAAAGCAAGGACAGTCTGACCAGAGTCTTTACTTAGACTGGTACTACTGTCGACTCATGTATGAAGCTTTTATGATAGTCGACTATGGGACCAGTCTATGTCTTTACGCGTTAGTAAATAGAGATGGTGTCAAAGTGTCTGTTTACTATCAGGTAACTTTATCTATACCAGTATGTGGCTTTCTACGCCTCTCTGTTAATCCCCCCCCCCTCCCGACCAGCCTATCCCCCCGGGCAACCCGGGTTCTTTTCACCTGGCCGGTTGCTCGGGTGGGAGGAGAGTGAACTGGTACTCCGATGTCTAGTATCGATAGATCTAGGGGCAGTAACCCAGTCAAGGAGGAGAGGTACTTGTTTACCCTCGGATTCTACGCTACTCACCATTCTCAAATTTCAAATTGAGAAATTAAGAAATGTCATGCAAAGGCTCATATATAAATGCTGGAAGAGGATACATGATTTTTCTATATCACCCAACACCTGAGTAAGAACACGGACCATATGTATATGAATATGAGAGTCCCTGGTTAGAATGTGCACAAACAATGTCTAATCGGTTCGCTAGCGACGATGACTAAGTAACCCCCCCCCCCTCTTGTAGGAAAAATTTTGATAAATCACGGTATGCCATCCTCATGATACACTGTTTATTTACTTCCGGTTAAATCTGACAGTTCTCAAAATTTATTACGAAATTACGCAAAATGTCGATTAACACAGCTCATGCAAACAACGGTGTATTGATCTTTTCTGGAGAAAGGTATATTGTGTTAGTTTAATTAGTCTGTGTCCTCATCAATGGTAAACACCTTTGTGTTTCGTATTGTGTTGAAAATTCACCTTCCTTTTTTACCCTCCCATTTCTCCTGTTGTTAATTAGAAATGTCAGTTCACTATGAGTCATATTTTGTTCTAATTTTGCAGTCCCTGTGACTTCTATATAGACCGACATATTCACCAGTCACTTCAAATGTTTGTGTATTACCATTCAGAAATATAATTTTTGACAATGAAATTATTTCAAAAGCATGATTTGTCTATCGTAAGTCAACCTGTTTTCGATACGTACCTGAATTCGTGACCCTGATTTTTGAGCATTTGCATTGCAACCTGGCTGTTACTGTTTACATTTTACCTAATTGTTGATTGTGAAATCTTCACTTACTAAAAATTTTACAGAATGCATCAAAAACAAGATAGCAATTGCTCATCTTTTATTTCTGGACTTTTTTATGGATTTTTGTTAACAATTTTTAATGGATTCACAGAAATCGTAAAAGTATCTAAAAAGGACTCTGTAAAGAAAAAATTCAGCTGAGAAGAGGACAGGAATATTTGAAAGTTTTGAAAAATTCACAAAACAGTGCGTGTCTTGACCCATGTTTACTCTTTTACCAGAAAATAATAAAGGGCACGAAAATAGGTCAATTTTTAAAACTGTGACCTATTTCACCCTGTGTGAAAAAAGCTTTTGTTTTCTAGTGCTCTTTTCATCTAAATCGGATTTTTGGAGACAGAAAAGATTAGAATTCAGGATTTTTGTCTGTTTTTGTAGGTCCATCACTTTATTTTGCGATCAATTACTCACATCCCTTAGAGTATTGAAAACTAGTTAAACCACGATACCTTGTTATTGATGATATTTTCACATTTCTGTCTTAAATGTGGGGATATTGTGGCTGCTTAGTAGTAAAACATTGTGAACAAATTGTAATAACACGTGGTTCTACAGTGCTCTCAATAAGCGGACGTTGATGTAATATATGTCCAGAATTTCAGAAATTACGCCTGGAAAATCAAATCCGGACATAAAAAACGTCCGAGATTCAAGGAAAACATCCTGCAATTTGACCTCGGACATTTTACGAATTTACCTAAAAAAGGATTCAAAGGAGGGATACACGCGGAAAAAATGATAATCAACGCAATTATAGCTGACCAAAACAAGACATGTGTAACGTCAGGGGTATTAGTCTGTGACAGTCTTATATAACAACCGATCTTTGAGTACGCAATCTTGTCAGGTTAGCAACGTGTCGCTACCGCTTCTGTCATTACCTTCTTCGTCGGATACCGATCGCTAGGGTCCTTTGAAAGGATTATTGAAACAAACAAAATTCAAATCAGGGGATAATTGTTGCATCATTTGTAATTGATGCAGCTGCAGCATTTTTAGCTCACCTGAGCACGAAGTGCTCATGTGAGCTATTGTGATCACCTTTCATCCGGCGTCCGTCCGTCGGTCGACGTCCGGCGTCTGTCAACAATTTCTTTAAACGACATCTCCTCCTAAACTACTGGGCCGATTTACACCAAATTTTACAGAAATATTGCTTAGGTAGTCTCCTTCAAAAATAGCTAAAAGAATTGAAATCCATGAAAAACTCTGGTTGCTATGGCAACAAACAGTGAAATTTTAAGAAAATCTTTAAAATTCTTCTTCTTCTCAACCAGTAGTCCTACAGACTTAAAACTTGGCATGGATGATCAGTTCATAGACCTGAATTGAAAAAGCTAAAATCATATCTTTTGGGCCACCAGGTGCGGAGCACCAGGGGGGAGGGGGTAGTACTTTGGGTAAATTTTGTAATCTTCAAGCTGCTTCTTCTTCTGAACCAGGAGCCCTACAGACTTGAAAATTGGCATGGATGATCAGCTCATAGACCTGAATAAAAATAGTTAAAACCATATCTATTGGGCTGCCAGGTGTGGAGCACCAGGGGGGAGAGCCTCAGAGAGGGTAGTACTTTTGTGAAAATTTTGTAATCTTTAACCTTCTTCTTCTGATGAATCAGGAGCCTGACAGATTTGAAAATTGGCATGGATGATCAGTATGTGGACCTTTATAAAAATATGTAAAATCATGACTGTAGATTCACCAGGTGCGGAGCACCAGGGGGGAGAGGGTAGTACTTTTGTGAAAATTTTGTAATCTTAAACCTTCTTCTTCTGATGAATCAGGAGCCTGAATATTGGCATGGATGATCAGTATATGGACCTTTATAAAAATAGCTAAAACCATGACTGTAGATTCACCAGGTGCGGAGCACCATGGGGGAGAGGGTAGTACTTTTGTGAAAATTTTGTAATCTTTAACCTTCTTCTTCTTCTGAACCACAAGCTCTACAGACTTGAAAATTGGCATGGAGGATCAGCTCATAGACCTTAATAAAAAAAGCTTAAATCATGACTGTAATGCCACCAGGTGCGGAGCACCAGGGGGGAAGGGGTAGTACTTTTGTGAAAATTTTGTAACTTTAACCTTCATCTTCTAAAATAACCAGGAGCCCTTCAGACTCCAATATTGGCATGGATGAGAAGCATATGGATCTTAAATATAATAGCTAAAAGCATGAATGTAGGGCCACCAGATGCGGAGCATTAGGGGGGAGGGGGTAGTACTTTGGATCAATTTTGAAATCTTTAACCTTATTCTTCTCCTGGATCAGGAACCCTACAGACTTGAAAATTGTAATGGGTGATCAATATATTGACATTAATAAAAATAGCTAAAATCATGACTGTAGGATCACCAGGTGCTGAGTGTCTTGGGGAGGGGGTAGTACTTTGGATCATTTTTGAAATCTTTAAACTTCTAATGAACCAGGAGTCCTACAGACTTGAAAATTGGTATGAATGATCAGCATATGGACATCAATTGAATTAGCTAAAATCATGACTGTAGATTCACCAGGTGCAGAGCATCTTGGGGGAGGGGGAGTGCTTTGTTGAGAATTTTGAATCCCTACAGCCTTTATATTTGACATGGATTGATCAACTCATTAAAGAAAACTTTAAAAGTCTCAGACTCAACCTGTATATCTGGCATTGATTAGCTGATCACAGACCTTTTATGAAAAAAGCTTAAATAAATAATGACCAGGTGAGGAGCAGAGGGGGGGGATTATTTCAAATGTTATCTGATTGAATAAGTGAAAATCTCTTTTTCTTTGGTTGCATGGACATACCTAGGTAATGAAGCTTTTTTCTCAGGTGAGCGACCCAGGGCCAACGGCCCTCTTGTATTGTTTATTTTGTTTCAGTTACAGTCGAATCTGTGAACAGCAGCCAGTCAAGGGAGAGTGCTAAATTGGCTGCTGTTCACAATATCCTTAAGGCGGCCATTTTGTCGTACTTCTTTTTTTTTGCTCATTACCAGATCGCAAAACTTTAGACTTCTCCAAATTCTAAGCATTTCCAAAGTTTTATTTTAAGTGTTTGTCATTAAAAGAATAAAGATTTATACCATTTAACATAAAAAATATCTTGTTTGCGTTTTGCCACATTTGGACCTGCTTACGACCTACACCGAACTCATTAGCAATAATCCTTGAAGAACTACTAGATTCAGGCATGCGTATCACTTTCACATGATCCTCTAGAGAGAGGAACATACGTTTAGAGGGCGACATTATGGAGAGAATTGATAACAAAAGCAGGTTTTCGTCCATTTTAAAGACCTTGAGGAATCAGTTTGCTAAATGTGTAAACAACCTGTAATGCTCAAGATCATTTTATTTAAAGAGACCCGACAACTGAGAAATTCCATATCCTTTAATTAATTACCATCATTTAAGTAGATCAAATTAATTATAATGGCCAATTACACATCATTTAATCGACAACACAGGATTAAATCGATAATTGGTTGTTTATAACTTGTACATTACGATAAAGCGACTTAAGATGTTTACTGTAGTGGTGATTATTGATTTTTTCAAGCACGACTGATTAAGTCGCGTGTTTTGTCAGATGACCATTCTATAGGTGTGATATACAGTTGGAATAAGACCAATTAAGGTGACCACCGGTCACATTTCAGGAGGTCACGCTTTTCACAGTGCAATTAAAAAAGGAATTTGCATGGGGGGAAATCAAGTGGCTGCTGTTGGCTGATTGGCCGCTGTGCATAGTTGGCCGCTGACACAGATTTGACTGCATTTAGATTATTTTGAAGACTGATAAGTTCTCATATTTTGCTCTCTTTTGACCCCTTCAAATCCAATTTTGACCCAAAGAATTTCATGGTCTAGGGGTCAATGACTCCCTAATTCAAAAAGCTAGCACAAGCCTTGATTTTGCATCAAACCTAAAAGCACATACCAGGGCATTTCAAATTAATGTATGCATTACTGGGTGAAATAAAGATTATGATATGTTATGTTAACAGGAATATTCTAGTGATTCATATTATCAGAGATTCAAATGAAAAATCTATTTTGGATGTTTTATCACTATCAGTATCAAGTATTTGAAAGATCTCTGCTGAATGAATAAAAAAAAATTGAGATAAGATATGTTTCTATTAATTATACCCCCACCCACGAAGAAGAGAGGGGGTATATTGAATTCACCATGTGTGTCTGTCCATCCGTCCGTCTGTCCATCCATCCGTCCGTCCATCCGTAGACCTTTTCGTTTCCGGACTCTAACTCAAGAACCAAGTGACCTACAATCATGAAACTTAAGACAAATGTTCCATATGACCCAAGGAAGTGCCCTATTGTTTTTGGGTCACATAGGTCAAAGGTCAAGGTCACATTCAGCCTTTGTTCAATTTTGGTTTCCAGACTCTAACTTGAGAATCAAGTGACCTTCCATCATGAAACTTTATGGAAATGTTGCTTATGATCCAAGGAAGTGCCCTATCGTTTTTGGGTCACATAGGTCAAAGGTCAAGGTCACAGTCAATTTTTGTTCAATTTTGGTTTCTGGACTCTAACTCTTGAACCAAGCGACCTAGAATGGTGAAATTTTATGCAAATGTTACTTATGACCCAAGAAAGTGCCCTATTGTTTTAGGTCACATAGGTCAAAGTTCAAGGTCACAGTCAATCTTTTTTTTCAATGTTCATTTCTGGACTCTACCTCAAAGTCAATTTTTTTTTCAATGTTCATTTCTGGACTCTAACTCAAAAAACCAAGCGACTTTGAATCATGAAACTTTATGCAAATGCTGCATATGACCTCAATATTTGTTACAAACAAATCCTGCACTAATAGCACTTGCATTATAACAAAGTGTTTGTTGGGGGTATAAGTCCGCTCTGCTTCAGTTCTAGTTGTTTATATTACAGGATTTTGCTATATTGTGATGGGGTGGAAATGGGTTTTGATCCAAGCTCTGTTCCCCACTTCAAAGGAAACAAGAATGGAACAGTGTATCTCACCACACATAGAGTAAGTTAATTTCTATGTTCAGAGCTATAGATTAAGTGAAAAAATTCGGATTTTAGGTCATAGTTTTTATACGCCGCCGGAGGCGGACGTATATTGGCGTCATCTTCTCCGTCTGTCCGTCCGTCCATCCGTCCGTCCGTACGTCCGTCCACTTTTCTTGTCAACGCAACTCCTCCTAAAGTTCTGGCTGGATCTTCTTGAAACTTGGTCAATGTAATCACCTCAATTGGTAGATGTGCATGAAGGAAGGATTTTATGGTTCGTTGATTTTTGCCTGAGTTATGCCCCTTGATAACTTAGTCTCTGGGTCCACTTTTCTTGTCAACGCAACTCCTCCTAAGTTTCTGGCTGGATCTTCTTGAAACTTGGTCAATGTTATCACCTCAATTGGTAGATGTGCATGAAGGAAGGATTTTACGGTTCGTTGATTTTTGCCTGAGTTATGCCCCTTGATAACTTAGTTTCTGGGTCCACTTTTCTTGTCAACGCAACTCCTCCTAAGTTTCTGGCTGGGTGTTCTTGAAACTTGGTCAATGTAATCACCTCAATTGGTAGATGTGCATGAAGGAAGGATTTTACGGTTCGTTGATTGTTGCCTGAGTTATGCCCCTTGATAACTTAGTCTCTCGGTCCACTTTTCTTGTCAACGCAACTCCTCCTAAGTTTCTGGCTTGATCTTCTTGAAACTTGGTCAATGTAATCACCTCAATTGGTAGATGTGCATGAAGGAAGGATTTTATGGTTCGTTGATTTTTGCCTGAGTTATGCCCCTTAAAAACTTAGTCTCTGGGGCTTATTGCCTCAGTTATGCCCCCTTAAAATTTAGTCTGGGGCTTACTGAAATTGCAGCCTTGTGAATGCAACTCTTCCTAAGTTTCTGGCTGGATCTAAATGAAACTTGGTGGATGTTATAACCGAAATTGGTAGATGAGCATGAAGTAAGGATTTTATGGTTCATTTATTTTACCCTAAATTATGCCCCCTTAAAACTTAGTATCTTGGGCTTATTGAAATTGCAGCCTTTTGAACACAACTCCTCCTTACTTTTTGTCTTTATTTAAATGAAGCGTGGTCAATGTCATCACCATAATTTGTAGATGTACATGGATCAAGGATTTTATGGCTCATTTATTTCCCTGAATTATGCCCCCTTAAAACTTAGTGCCTGGGGCTTGTTGAAATTGCAGCCTTGTGAAGGCAACTCCTCCTAACTTTTTGTCTTGATTTAAATGAAACTTGGTCATTTTCAATTTGGTTCTGTCAAAATAAGTAGTGTCTACAATCATTTTCGTGAAACAGAAGCTAAGTGGCGGCGTATTTTGTGACGATGGCACTCTTGTTCAATAATTATAGCCACAAAGGCTTTGTTTGGCAATTCAAATGACTACCCAAAACATATGGTTTCATTGTGAAATAAAGATTTTTTAGACTGGCTTTTACCCATTTATCAGTACCTCTGTGGAATGAGTGATAGGGACCAGGGACCTGTTTACTTAACTTCTTATGCAAAAAGTAAATCAAAATCACGAATTTTACCTGATGTTTTCATTCATTGTTAGATTCTGCCTTGCAATATCTCATTCGAATTGTTTTTAGAAGACGATTCCAATGATTTGATGCATGGCAGAATTCCTTATTAAGTAACTGTAGAAGGAACTTTGATTTTTGAATTGCGCAAAAAAAGATCGTAAGATGTTTAATTAAAGATTATTTCTTAAGTTTCATACCCCAAACCATTGATACTCTTGTATTGGTTGCAACAACATAATATTCTATAACAAAATCTTTTGCTTTTAATAAAGTGCTTTTTTTGAAAGTTGCTTATTCAATTTTGTTATAGAAATGGTCGCTCCAGTGTCTAATCTAGAGGGGGGATTGTGCATTGTAGCACACTATTTTGAAAATTCCACCATAATTTTGAAGATGACAGGGGATTTTTTTTTAACATAAGGAAAGAAATTTTCCTTTTTAACTTTTTTGAATGTTGGTGATTTACAACAAAATTCCCCCCTACTTCTTGAATCCTAAAATAGACACTGTCGCTTAAGCAATATGGACTGTATTATGGAAGACTGTACACAATGTTATTATACATAACATAACATTAAATAATTTTAATGGCTAATTTAACATATACATGTTTTATGCCAAATAAGCTTAACATCGTCAATGTTTGTGGTTCCGTATTAAATACAAACCATTATTTACCAGGAGGTAAACTTCGATAAATCCTATACATATATTTACTCAAGATTCAAAAAGGCAGACAATTTAAATCAAAATCTTTTGTAATTGAAATGCGTATTAGTGTTAACATAATGCATAATATACATGATTGTATTTATCCCTAAGTATTCTGCGTAATTAATGAACTGGCAGGGTGGGGCTTAGCAGTGGCATAATTTGACGAGTTAACTTTTAAATATTTTGGGTTCGTTGAAAAGTAAGTCGGCAATAATTATGAACACATGCTAATAACTGTATCCTAAAACCAAAAGGATTCACACGCTAAGAAAAATTGAGCACATTTCATTGTTTGGTTACAAAAGCCACATAACTTCAGCTTGGACCAACTTGCTTTATGGTCTCAAGTTAACTATGTTGACTAACTTAGAAGTAAAGAATAATGAATAAAAGCTGATTTAGCTTAACCTTAAGTGCATTGACCTATTACTTAGGCTCTGCCAAGGGAAAAATCGTGGATGATACCTTAGCACTAATATTGTGTTACAGGTTGTGTTTACCAACAAAAGCAACAAGGACATGCTGCAATCCTTCAGTTTACCCTTCCTACACATGCGTGGGGTGGAACTGGAACAGCCAATTTTCGGAGCTAATTATATCAAAGGGAACATGACTGCTGAACCCGGTGGTAAGTTCATTGTTTGTGTCACACCTTGAAATGATTCCCGTATTCAGGATGCAAAAAAGAATGCAAGCATTTAGAAATTGTACCCCGCTTTGCAAGTGTGTACACCTGCAAAGTGGGGTGAAATTTGTCCAACATTGCACCAACATTTTCATCATAAATGCAGGTCAAGGCTTTGACTTCTTAAAGTACATGTATGAAATTTGTCTCTCCCTTTTTTTCCCCCTAAAGAATTACTTTCAAGAGTCATTTTGAACTCTTGATTCTTCATCAAATTATACACAATTTGGAATCAATTGTCCGCCTTGATGAGGAATCTTTTCAATGAATCAATTGATTATTTCTGTGGTTTCATACAGATTATTTTAGATACCAATAAGCTGTTCAAAGTCTTGTCTAAACATTATTTACGATTCACTTTTCCTTACCATTTTAAAAACAAGACTGAAAGTGTCTAAAAGTAGACCCTAATAGGCTATGCTTTTCACTAAAGCCCATTTCAGTTCATTGTTTTTAGATTAAGGTAGTGGACCCATAATAGATCTGCAACATTTCAGCACTTATGAACTTTTACAATGTTGACTGAGGTTTCCTATGAAAATCATTAGGAAACCTTGGTTAACACTGTTCAAGTTCATTATCGGGTTCTTCCGAAACGATGCTGTACTATTACAGGTCCACTACCTTAATTTGTGTTTATACAGGTAACTGGGAAGGCACAGGAAAGTTCAAAATGTGGTTTAAGAGTGGAGGTGCCATAGAGTTTGGACAGGCAATGCTGAGAGCAGGACAACTTGGTATTGTATTTTATCGTTAACCTTGACATTCTTCATGGCATATTTCTGCTGGACTGGAAATCTTGAGAGACAGTATAGACTAAGGTCAGTCTGCACAGATGTGCAGGCGATCTCAGCCTACATTGCCTGCTTTCTACTTATTTTTGGGGCGAAAAGATCAGGAACGTTAATCAGGAAGGTTGAAATTTAAAAGAAATTGGCAAACAATAAGGTGAAAACAGAATTTAAATTCAGCATAAAAAGGGTTTAACTACATTTTATAGTGGGCTTCGGTGTACCATCACCTTTGATTGTTGTCTAGTCTCTTCAAATTTTGATTTGTCTAGTCTACAAATGTTAATATAGAGGGTGTGTTTTAGAGTAAAGATTGAAAAAAGAAAAATGACTGATAAAAGACATTTCAACAAAATACTATGTTGCGGTTACTCATCGGAATTGTCTCAACAAGACAATTCCGATGAATACCCATAACATTTGGTTCTGTCAAGAAATAAAGTAAATAGAAATGTCTTGACCATCATACATTGATCGGATTTACCTGTCCTGAGAAGAAAATGGTGAAACTCGTATTTTCAGGTTCATCCTTTTACTAGATCTTTAATATAAAACTGGTTAGAAACAATACGTCAATAACATCGCAAAAGATTTATGCAACATTACTTTCATAAAGGTGGGCTCAGGATGACATTACATTTTATCATGAACGTGATACAGTAACAAATGAAATTCATTTCTTTCAACCTGTAAATGTTTAGTATTTTGATATTTTAGCATCAAGAAACAGACAGCCTCAGCCACCCCCGTACTCTCCACCTCAGGGACCATTCTACCAGGCCCCACCCCCTGCATACAGTGCCCCCCACACAGAGTACTATGCATGGGTTCCGTACCAAACATTCCCCACAGCTCCACCACGTAAGTCATGATTTTCATGGTATTCAAATCCTTTAAAACCTTAATTTAGAAATACACATAGCTTTTACTAGCTTTTTCTTCTCTTCAATAAATGAAATCCAAATTGATAAGTGCTTTACCAACATAGGTTTACTTTAATCTTTTAAAAAGACCCTTTTGTAGAATTTTAGAAAAAAAAATGCCTCTTTAGGAAAAAAAAACATGCTGATGTAATAAAATAAATGAAATTCATGTTATATGCAATTTCTTCAATGTCCACATACTTGCTCCATGCGCTTTTCTAATGGATTAAAAAAAAAAGTAGTTTCCTACTTGGAATTGCTAAAATATTGTTGTGTAGGAATTGCGTACCTGTCTATGTCTTATTTTCATCCAGCGGAGTATGTGTACACTTGTGGAGCCCCTCCCCCATACCCAGGGGTAGATCCAAACATGCAGGCTTACCCGCCCCCACAACAACAGGTGAATGGAAATATGTCAGCAGCAGGTAGAATAAATTCATTAAAAATCAACATTCTGAATTTGAAATATTGAGAATTTATTGATGAAATAATTCAATTTTTCGTTAATGTGTCCATGAATAAAGCCTGAAGGAGATCTTATATGCAAAAAAATCCAAGGGAGGAGCCCGAGGATTTTGCTTTGCTTATAACTTCTTCCCCATCAAACTTTGTTCATAGACACATCATAGGGAAAAAGAAAAAATGCAATATAACACAATCACAGTTCTTGAATTAGTAACCCTCTTCTTGATGTAAAATAGTATTCAAACATTTTTTCTGAACGTAAAATTAATGAAAAGGTAATGATATTGACGTTGGGAGAATTTCACAAAAAGCAAAGTGCGTCATTTAGCATGTGGGTGATATGATGTCGAAGAATCAATGTTCATGCTAAAGATGATGTTGATAAAAGTTGGGCGGAGCTATCTGTGTGCACAATTAAAACACATGACATATGAATTTTATTGCAATTGAAATTCTATGTTATTTCTTCTTATTTCATTAATGGGTTTTACGCCATAGTGTTAGGATCCTAAATCATCTCCATACTCTGACAACTATGGTTTTACCCTTCTCATACTGTTCACAGTGAACGCTTCTATACTGTACACAAAGCTTTGGCAGTATTATTCACAATTTGCAATTGCAAACATATTAAATAGAGAATAATATGTCAATGTCTTACAATATCAATGTTATCTGGTCGAGGTTGGGAGAATTTATCATGATGAGGCTGTGCTGAGTCATGATAAATTCTCACAGCCGAGACCAGATAACATTGATATTTTAAGACACTGACATGTTATTCTATATATCATGCAATCATTTTTCACCGCTTGATCATAGTAAACCCTTAAAAATCAGAGAAATTCATGTGAAAGTTTATGCAAATTGTTTCTAAAAATAGACTGTCTGAAAACATGTCATGTTATCAGACAGGTTATATCAGATCAATACAGGCGATACCAGGTCACTACATGCGCCGTTGCATAAATTTCTATGCAACAAGGGCACACAAATATATTTATGAATCAAAGATTTCATCCCTTTTACACTGAGGTTTTGTCTTTTATAACATAATATGTTATTCTCAATATGATTTTAAAGACTACATAATTGAGCCTTTGCGTGATATTTCTTACAATTTGAAACATGCATTATTTGCAAACATCTAACAACTAAGACATTTCCACAGTACAACCTGAAGATTGGCTGGCTGGCTGAAGACACGTCTAAACTTTGAAAATCACTGCTTTCAACATTTTTTCAGTTAAATCCTGGTGGCTGGAGCACCTAACAATAGTTTCCTGGTGTTTCTCTTACCAGTTAAACCATCACATCTTTTCCTAGCTGCTATCTCACATAGCTTTACGATTATCAACCCATTGGTTAGAGACAAAAAGTCGGAAAGAATGAGTGCTGCAGTCGGGGTGATCAAACCGGGGACCTCTAGATTGACAGTCCAAGATCATTTGGAGCGAATAGACCCATAAATAAAAAAAACTGTTGGTTAAGTCTTGCACTGTTCATGGCATATACACTCTGTACACAAAGTTTTGGCAGGCAGTATAGACTAAGATTAGCCTGTATATACATACAGGCTGACTTTAGCCTTAACTGTATGCTTTCTTTTAAATTATCAAGGGGAAAAAATATCAAGACCTCTTGAAATGTCAGAAATGGCCAATTTGTTAAAATTGGCAATTCATTATAATACATACTTTTTGTATGAAAAAAAAATCTAACAAGGTTCGGGACAGTGATAATTGTCTAGACTCTGCAAAGTTAGATATTTTTTCTTACAATACACTAAGTATGTTTTATATTTATCTTATAACCTCTACTTGCCTTGTTTTTGTCAATGTTTTGAACAAAATTGCAAGTTTTAAAAAATAACCGCATTATGTCTTATTTCTAAAAATATCCATATGATATCATAAAAAATATTGTATGGGATGTTATCACCCAGATATTGATATAGTTTATAGAATAATAAATTCTTACCATTGTTTATTGAAAATTTAACCACACTTCTGAGTTCTAAGGCTCAATAAATAATCCACAAGAGCTTTAGAATTTGTTATTTTAATTCTATCATGACTAAAGTCTCCCTATTCCATGGGAAATAAACACGGAGATACCAAATCTACAACAACTGCGGATTAGTTTCATTTGATAATGCACGCCATTTTGTTTCACTAAAGTAGGCGATGGTTAGCAATAATAAGCTCTTGTTTCTTTCAAATTTGGCCCTAAATTTAGATGAGAAAAATGAACAAAATTACAAACATTATTATTCTAAATTCGTTTTTGTCAAAATTAACATTCAAACATATAAAATTTCAAGTAGGCTAGAGATTTTTTTTTCCTACATGAACTTTAGTTGGTGCCTAGGTAAGGGGTAGGATAAAGCTGCTAAGGACCTCAAATGTAGAAATAAGAAAGAGTATTTAACAATCAAAAACTATCAAAAAGCTGTAAACATACCTTAAGAATTAAAAACAATGCAACGTATGTTCTTGTGGATCGCCTATATCCACTTTATTTCCACGATTCCGTTGTTGTGAAGTTAAAAGCAAACATCAATTCAATGTCCTCCTGGTTTTATACCACAAGGTGAACATAGATTAGAACTAGGTTCAAAGTTTCTGTCTCTAAAATACTCCTTAGTCGATTAAAGTCCAACTTTTAATCCATTTACCCATCCGGATAAAGTAAACTTGTGTTAATAATACTCATCATAATATTAAACTACGTCATGAACTACGTCATGGATAAAATAATAATATGCCAAAGTTGATTTGAGAGACTTGTAAAGTATAATACCCCAACACTTATTTGACAGTCTTTAAATATTTTGTAACATAGACAAAATTGAGAGGGTTTTATCGGATTGGGTTGTCTTGTCAACGTTCTTTTCCTAATGTAACATCAATAAAGATTTGTACTTGGGTGGAATTGAACAGCCAAAGTCGAATTTATTTCGACAATTGGCGCCCATTTAACCACGATGCGACTGCATGCTTTGTAAAGACATGAAATCACTTGCCATGATAGAATATACAATAAAACACTTGATCCTTTCTTTTATGATGTTTTACAGATGCCAAAGCAATGGAGGCTGCAGGTAGTGGATATTACACCCCAAACAATCCTCACAACGTGTACATGCCGACACAGCTTCCTAGTGCGCCCCCGTCGTACGATGATGCAGTGAAAAAGAATCAGTGATGAGAAAATAGATGTACTCATTACCAAAAAAAGGTGAAATAGCCTAAATAGCCCATTACTGACTACATAAAGCTATAGAATTTGAAAAACACCTTTGCTTAAACTTTAACACTTTAATGATTAAAAAATAAGAAGAATTTTTATAGGGGCTTAAAATTTGCAACATCTTTCTATATTGAGTAGATTAATATCTTACCATGTAATGGATTTTTTTGAAACAATAGAAGAGCAATGTTTAGTTTCATCTTGCAAAATAAATGCCTAAAATTAGTATTATAAGGTTACCAACCAAAAGTAATGAGTCTTACTTGTATTATTTAAACTGGAATATTATAAGATCAGGGAGGATAGTTGGAAAAATATGTTTTGGAAAGGAGAACTTTTGTCTGAGAAGCAATTTCTCCTTTTCAAAGAAATGTTTTTGTTTTTCCTTTTTTTTTTCCATACATATAACAAGCACTTAAAAAGTAGTTACCATCTCCTCAATTTCAATGGACTTTATCCCTTTTTTATGCGGATCACAATGTTTCCCTGCTCCAAACAAATCTTTGGCAGACAGTTAAGCCTAAGATCAGTTACATAAATCTGCTGTCTGATCTTGGCCTACACTTCCTGCTTTCCTTAGAATTATTGTTAGAAAATAAGGCCAAACTGGAAGAAAATTTCTCAAAAATTGACAATTTGAAACTAAAATGAAATTCAGCACAATAAGGGTCAAGGCGAAGGATATAGATTAATACAGGGATGGGAGGAGATCGATAGTCATTCTTGGAGGTGGTTCTAGGAATATGTTATTATAGTGTACATAGTTTTAACTTGTAACAATTTGAGCCCACATGTGTGTGACATTTCAAACAATTTCAAATATGCGCCAAGCAAAGACTGGCTAGCGAATGCATCTGCACAGTCTGACCAGGGTCTTTACTTTGCACTTTGTAGAAAGATAGAGTCCTAAAGTGTCTTTGTTTGGGAGGTCAGGCAAACTTTTAATTATACTTTGTGGAAGTCAAGGTTGGTTAATTTTGGCCCTTCTTGCACATGTCAAATTGTTGGAAATCTCACCCACAGGCTCATGTATACTATTGTATTTAGATAAATATTTAACACATTTCCATACAATTTACATGTACTTTTTGATGCCTCAAAGAAAAAAAGGAAACATTGTGGTAAATGAAGAAATTGCTTGGTAAAAGCAATTTCTTCATTAACCACTATGTTTCTTTGCCAAAAGGCATATATTTGTAAAAAAAATCATTAACAAAAAATCTTGTTTTCAACGTCTTTTAAATTGGAACAGTCTATAATATTGTCATTTGGCTATGGGTACAACATAACTTCCTAGTGAATGCAGGAGTTTGTTAATCAATTCCTATTATGTGTACCAGAGAAAATCTGAAGATGTGGTTGATTTTATTCAGTTATTAATAGAATGTCTTCAAACATCTGCTTTCATTTAGGTATACATCAGACTAAGAAAAATGTCAAATGTAAGTGTAATGCGCAATTAAAGAAACCTAATCTATATGCAAAATGTAAAGAGTAACATCCAAGTTAAACATTTGTATTTGAGATGTAAGGAATGAAATTACTAATTCAAAGTATATACAGTTATTTACATTTGGAGTGGTTCTTTGTTTAAATATTTTAATTAAAATCAGTGAACTATTAATGCTTATAATAATGGAGGTCTCATAGCAGAAGTCTTCTTGAATATATAGGTATTTAGAACAGTTTTGTACAGTACTCCTCAATAAAGTTATAATTTTTTTGTAAAAGTACTGACCTATTTTATGAAAAGACTGGATGTAGTGTAAAAGATCTAATACAACCACGGGGATTATTTAGAATCATCATGTTTTTATTATAAGGTGGTGGGGGTTTATTAGAGATTTATAGTCGTGAAGACGTGGAAAATAGCCAAAAATGCTTCTGCATTTTTTGCCTTTCTTTCACGTCTTCACGACTATAATTCTCTGATATTGAATACAGGCATTTTGAATAATCTAGGATACAGTATACTCGGGAAATCAAAGAAAAAGTTAAAGCAAATAATCTATTCAAGCATTGATTGAGCACAAAAGCTTAAAATTTGATTGGCAAAAGATATATTTACTCTCTATCGAAGTCATCGCGACATCAATTTGTTAGGGATGGGGGCTTATTAGTCGTTAGATTTACAGAAAATCATCAAAAAATGATCAATCTTGACGTCCAAAGAATGAAATTTTGTTTTATAAAAGCATGAGTTCTATTAGAACTTTTATGGTATGTTTTAATTTTATATATTACTTGTTATTGTCTGTGATTCATTAAACTTGTTAAAATTTTCTTGAGCAAATATACTTTTCTCTTTTCCTTTGCCTCACATCTTACTTGACAAATTCTCCATTTTAAAGGACGGTGGCACTCATCATTCTGACTACGTCAATCTTGCTCGAGCGACCACGTCTATTAAGCCACCATTTTTATAAAGTGTCGCTTTAAAAATCCCCTTTGTTTAATAAGTATTTCCTGAAAAGAAGGTATTGTTGTTCGAAAGATTAATGAAAATAAATCCTATGATGTAAAAACTCACCATAATCGTCTAAATGAGATGATTCTATTGAGTTATAACAACATGGTATTTTGAGAATCTCGCAATTATATGCATATTCAATAAAAATGTATGTATCAAAACATGTATTAAGCGGCCATTTTCTTATACGACTGCTGTTTAGTGGTCCCTGCAGTGGTCGCTTAATACAAGTTTGACTGTATTTGTCTACCACCAGTGGATTGATAAAATCGTATACCTATGTGAAATAGCAGCTGGAGGCTAGGAAAGGATGTTATGGTAGTACTGGTGTGAGAAATACCAGGAATCCATTGTAAGGTGCTCCAGCCACCGTGATATGACTGAAATAATGTTAAAAGTGGAGTAAAACCCCATTCAACAAACAAACAAATCCATTTTAAGCCCAGCTATTATCGGGGGAAATCAAAGGTAATGTTAAAGGCTTTGGGTCCTTGTCATTCATGATATATACGGTGTATCCATGACTTGGCATAAAACATTTGTAACTGCCTATATGTTTATAGGCAGTTACAACTGATTCAAACTGAGCCATCAATATATGGTATCCTCTTGAAACTTGGCACATATTCACTATCAAAATAGCAAACTAAAATGTCAAAGGGGGGATTGGGGGGAGCATGTGAAACTTTAGATGCATTTTGTTTAAATAATGCCCTTTTCATGCCTCCCAGCCCTCCTAGAAAGATTGGAGCATATTGTATTACCTTTGTCTATCTGTCTGTCCCACTGTCTGTCCAATCATCTGTATGCAAGATGTATCCAAATTCTTAACATTAGCCATTACTTTCAGTCCTTTTAAGATGCATTGTTAAAATTTGGCATGACCATACATTTCAATGCTATGCATCTGAAGGTACCAAGGTAAAGGTCACGCGACAAGGTCAAGGTCATCTGTCAATGTCAAACTTTCACAAACACATCTTGTTCAACTTGGATGTTTCATCCTTTGTCCAGCACCCAACAGCCAAGCGTAAGCACATGTAGTTGGTGCTCTTGTTTGTTTCTTAGTCAAGTTAACCCTTTCCGTACAGTATAGGTATTTTACACCTCTAAGATTTCTATTTCTACTTAAATTATTCAGAATTAGAAGAAATTGCTTTATCAAGAGCCATGTCGAACATGGCCATCCCCCGTCATGAAAGCTTGATAGTAAACTGAAACCTAAAAGATTAAGGATTCTTTTATACTGTAAAAGATATGCCCCCTATAAATCACTACTGCAAGATCAACCATGAATCAGCCATGAAAAATTCATGGCTTGAGCCATTAACGTCACCCATTAAAAGCGACATTGTGCTGGGCATTAATAAACCATCAAGATGCCATGAATTTAACATTAAATTATTTTAATGGGAGAGTTATGGCCATTAAAGAAGTCATTCATGGCCATAAATGGAGAAAGGACACCGTTAGATTTTCAGGAGTAATTACTGGGGAAATAATGACCATTACAAAAATGAATTATTGATGGGCATTGATTTTTTAATGGTAGCCATTATTAATATTAATGGTAGCCATGAATTTGTATAATTGCTAAATTCATGACCCATTAATATTTTTCATGGCACATTTTAATGGGCAGTGGCCATTAAAAGCGACATTGTGCTGGGCATGAATTTAAATTAATGGGCAAGAATTTTATTTTCACTGCTATACCATGCCCATTATCCATAAACCCTGAAATAAATGTAATGGGCATTAAAAATAAAATGACAAATTAATGGTCAAAATATCTGCCAAGTAATGGCCATGAAAAAGTACTTAACTTTTTTTAATAGACAAATTATGACCATTAAAGTTTACCCATTAAATGTTGTAAATGGGCATTAATTTTCTAATGGCCAAACAATGGGGAGTAAATACCAGTCATGGACCAAAAATGATGGCCATGGAAAATTTTTATGCCTATTATTTTAATGGCCATCAATACAAATCATGCCCATTATTGTTTCCCCTTCAATGTTGGTAATCTTTAGTTTCCTAGGGTTGAAAATTCATAAGTACGAATCTACAAACATTAAACAACTTGACAGATCTTATTCATACAAAACTTCTATAAAATTGATGCAATAATGTTTAATAAGGGTTTGAGAATATTTGCACAAATGATTTATTGCTAAAATCTTAAAAAAAATAAAATCTTATTTTCTTCAAATTTTGCAAATTCGAAGGCTTCATTTAAAATTTGTCTTATTTTTTGTTAATCAATTGTTTTAAGTCCAACAGTACAAGATTCTATTTAAAATAATCAAATTTCAGCTTTTTACATACCTTCTGCTTGCTATTCTTCCCAATGTACAAGAGAATAAGGCAAAAAACATTTTAACTGCAAATTTTGTTTGAAAACAGCAGCCATGTTGGATTTCCATAGACTGGATTCACAGTCTTTTTTAGACTGGTACTCTTGGCCATGACTTTGTATAACAACTTATTCATGGTTTGTGTCATGGGCATGAATCAAAATGAAAGTAGTTAAAGCTTTAATTCTGTATTTAATTTCTCATTAATTAATACCCATTTCAAATAATGTAAAGGGCCATGAATAAACTGATTTAGAATTCAACAGCATATGAATGGCCAGAATTAATTGTCAGATTTTTTTTTTCAATGCCAATTAATGACTTGATTTTTTTTATTATGGCTATTATTTATCATATTTGGTATTAAATTATCGTCATTTATATGGGTGATAACCTTTAATAAATGTTCATGATAGTAACTGGGCATGAATAAAAAGAAAAAAAAAGTTAAAACTTTTCTGTATTCCTTTCATCCCCATTAAATAAAGTTAATGATCATGGATTATCTGATTCATAATTGTATGATATATTTATGGCCATAAGTAATAGTCAAGATTTTTGTCATGCCAATGAGTTTTCTTTTATAATAGCCATTATTTGTTACTGTTTTGTATTTAATTGCCATCTTCAATGGTTGATTGATGGGCATGAATAAATGTTCATGGTAGTTAATGGGCATGATTCAAAATTAAAATAGCAAATGGTTTTTAGGAATTTTTATAATGGCCATTATTCGTTACTGTTTGGTATTTAATGGCAATCTTCAGTGGATAATATTGGGCATGAATAAATGTTCATGGTAGTTAATGGGCATGAATCAAAATAAAAGAACTTTAAAATATTTCAGTATTTCTGTGATCTTATTACAATTAAAGTTAATGCCCATGAATGGTCTGATTCAGATTCAATGATATATTAATGGCCATGATTAATTGTCATAATTTATTTTAATGCCATTGACTTTTAGCAATCTTTATAATGGCCATTATTTAGCCTTTTTTTTATTTAATGGCCATCATTCATGGGTGATTGATGGGCATGAAAAAAATATTCATAGTAGTTGATGGGCATGAATAAAGCTAAAACAAGAAGTAATGGCCCATTACTTTTTTAATGCCAATACTTTTATGCCGGCCCATTATATTAATCTGCATTTCATGGTTTTTTAATGGTCAAATCATGAATTAATGGCCATTAGTTAGCATTTTAATGGCTAAAAGTGTTACCCATTATTATTTTTTTACAAGGACTAATGGCTCATTTTCATGGTTTTCCTTGTTTTCATGGGCCATTAATGGTCTTTTAATGTAATTTTAATGGGACCCTTTTGCAGTAGTGAATCTAAGAGGTTTCACTAAGAAGCCTGAGTTATGGTTCGGACATGCTTGGACAGAATCATAAAGGATAGACATCCTGATAGAAGGATGAAAAGACTGAACACAACCAAAACTGGATCTATTACAATGGACTGATACACCCCCCCCCCCCCCACACACACACCCCTGTGGCACATGACCATGTGAGTGTTAAATCTCCAAAATGGAGAGCAAAGAACTAAGTCGTATTGTGTTTAACTAAATTTTGATGAACAGAAAAGTGAATCTCAAGTCTCTGAAAAATCTAGTATTATTAGCTCCACTGGCCGAAGGCCAGCAAGCTATTGTCATGGCGAGGTGTCCATCGTGCGTCTGTCCATGCGTGCGTGCGTGCGTGCGTGCGTAAACTTTTCTTTAAACATCTCCTCCTGAACCAATGGGTGGATTTTGATGAAACTTGGCCAGAATGTTCCTTGGGTTCTTCTAAAGTTGTTCAAGAAATTTGGATTGACCCCCAAATATGGGCGTGGCAGGGCGGGGCATATTTTGACCCCAAAATCTTTGAACGACATCTCCTCCTGAACCATTGAGCCGATTTCAACGAAACTTTACCAGAATGTTCCTTAAGTGATCCTCTTCTAAGTTGTTCAAGAAATTTGGATTGACCCCCAAATATGGGCGTGGCAGGGCGGGGCATATTTTGACCCCAAAATCTTTGAACGACATCTCCTCCTGAACCATTGAGCCGATTTCAACGAAACTTTACCAGAATGTTCCTTAAGTGATCCTCTTCTAAGTTGTTCAAGAAATTTGGATTGACCCCCAAATATGGGCGTGGCAGGGCGAGGCTTACTTTGACCCCAAAATCTTTGAACAACATCTCCTCCTGAACCAATAGGCCAATTTTAATGAAATTTTACCAGAATGTTCCTTGTGTGACCCTCTTCTAAAGTTGTTCAAGAAATTTGGATTGACCCCCAAATATGGGCGTGGCAGAGTGAGGCCTATTTTGACCCCGAAATCTTTGAACAACATCTCTTCCTGAACCATTAGGCCAATTTCAATGAAACTTTACCAGAATGTTCCTTGTGTGACCCTCTTCTAAAGTTGTTCAAGAAATTTGGATTGACCCCCTCCTGAACCAATGGGTGGATTTTGATGAAACTTGGCCAGAATGTTCCTTGGGCTCTTCTAAAGTTGTTCAAGAAATTTGGATTGACCCTGAAATATGGGCGTGGCAGGGCGGGGCATATTTTGACCCCAAAATCTTTGAATGACATCTCCTCCTGAACCATTGAGCCAATTTCAATGAAACTTTACCAGAATGTTCCTTAAGTGATCCTCTTCTAAGTTGTTCAAGAAATTTGGATTGACCCCCAAATATGGGCGTGGCAGGGCGGGGCATATTTTGACCCCAAAATCTTTGAACGACATCTCCACCTGAACCATTGAGCCGATTTCAATGAAACTTTACCAGAATGTTCCTTAAGTGATCCTCTTCTAAGTTGTTCAAGAAATTTGGATTGACCCCCAAATATGGGCGTGGCAGGGCGGGGCTTACTTTGACCCCAAAATCTTTGAACAACATCTCCTCCTGAACCAATAGGCCAATTTTAATGAAACTTTACCAGAATGTTCCTTGGGTGACCCTCTTCTAAAGTTGTTCAAGAAATTTGGATTGATCCCCAAATATGGGCGTGGCAGGGCCAGGCCTATTTTGACCCCGAAATCTTTGAACGACATCTGCTCCTGAACCATTAGGCCAATTTCAATGAAACTTTACCAGAATGTTCCTTGTGTGACCCTCTTGTAAAGTTGTTCAAGAAATTTGGATTGACCCCCAAATATGGGCGTTGCAGGGCGGGGCTTATTTTGACCCCAAAATCTTTGAATGACATCTCCTCCTGAACCATTAGGCCAATTTTAATGAAACTTTACCAGATTGTTCCTTGGGTGACCCTCTTCTAAAGTGTTCAAGAAATTTGGATTGACCCCCAAATATGGGCATGGCAGGGCGGGGCATATTTTGACCCCGAAATCTTTGTACCTCATCTCCTCCTGAACCATTGGGCTGATTTCAATGAAACTTTACCAGAATGTTTCTTGGGTGACCCTTTTCTAAAGTTGTTCAAGAAATTTGGATTGACCCCCAAATATCGGCATGGCAGGGCAGGGCTTATTTTGACCCCAAAATCTTTGAACGACATCTCCTCCTGAACCATTTGGCCAATTTTAATGAAACTTTACCAGAATGTTCCTTGTGTGACCCTCTTGTAAAGTTGTTCAAGAAATTTGGATAGGATGATATCCACTGGATCAATAAAATTCAGGTCAGCAGTTTATGGCCATTCTGGTCCTCATGTTTCAAAGTGATATCTATATAGTTTTCTTCCTTGTAATTTTACATATTAGTTAAATAAGTTCATTTCTTAATAAGTTAGTTTCAACTTAGAAAAAGTCAGAATTCCTTTTGAATGCTGTTCACTTTCACTTTCACCTTCTATTTTCAATATCTCTCTTTCAAATCTTGAGATTTTTTATCCAGTGGAGCGATACAGGCCCTCTTGGGCCTCTTGTTATATTTAAATTCTCATAACAGTATCTCTCTGGCGGGCCAATCAGCCTTCTTATATCAGGGAGTGTTTTAAGTTGCAGCCCACAAGACCAAATAAGTCACGACGACAAGCAAGAAAGTAAACCATTCTTTCTCTCATCTCAGGGGTTTACCTGTATTATTTCATTCAGAACAAGAGCAGTCAGAGACTGATTATGCTCTCCGATTAAGGCATTGTCACAAAAACAAGAGCCATGTTGGACATGGCCATCCCCCGCCACAAAAGCTTGATAATAAGGGCAATAACTCCAAAATTATGCAAGCAAGAGTTGTAGTTCTTGTGTATTGCACTTCTCCTCCATGAGATCTATCCACCCATAAAGTTTAAAGTTGATAGCTATGATACTTTAGGGGATATGCTCCGGACAAAATCTAAGTCTTTAAAATATCAAAGGGCAATAACTCCAAAATTATGCAAGTAAGAGTTGTAGTTCTTGTGCACTACACTTCTCCTGCATGAGACATACTCATACATAAAGTTTCAAGTTGATAGCTATTATACTTCAGGAGATATGCTCCAGACATAATCTAAGTATCAAAAATAATAAAGGGCAATTACTCCAAAATTATGCAAGCAAGAGTTGTAGTTCTTGTGCACTGTACTTGTCCTTCATAAGATCTATCCACCCATAAAGTTTCAAGTTGATAGCTATTATGCTTTAGGAGATATGCTCTGTGGTCAGATTGCAAGGACTCAAATAAGGTGTTATCTTATACAGCTAACATAAAGGTGACGAACATTAAACCCACTTTTTGCATGACATATTTTTAGATACAAATTTCAAATAGTTTATGGTTCAAGGGCATTTGATTTGTTACTCAAATGTGAAATTTCAAAAAATTCTGAACAAAAGACTAGGAGAAATGAAAGAATAACTGTATTTTACAAGCTAAGGTAAAGATAACAAACATTTAGCCCCCTTTTTCCATGATATATTTTTTATGTAAATTTCAAATTGTTTATAGTAAAGGGCATCTGATTGGCTACTCAAATATGAAATTTAATTAAATTCTGACCATAAACTAGGAGAAATTTGAGAAAACTGTTTTTTACCCTTAGTCCCCTTTTCCTGTGACGTGGCCTCAAATCCAACAAACGTCACAGACGCATCAACACTATATCATAGGAAGTTCACATCTTAAGTTTCATTTTATTTGGCCCATGGGTTATGGAGAAATCAATGGGAACGGACAGACAGATGGACATAAATACTTTTTTACGTAAATTTCAAATTGTTTATAGTAAAGGGCATCTGATTGGCTACTCAAATATGAAATTTAATTAAATTCTGACCATAAACTAGGAGAAATTTGAGAAAACTGTTTTTTACCCTTAGTCCCTTTTTCCTGTGACGAGGCCTCAAATCCAACAAACGTCACAGACGCATCAACACTATATCATAGGAAGTTCACATGTTAAGTTTCATTTTATTTGGCCCATGGGTTATGGAGAAATCAGTGGGAACGGACAGACAGACGGACATAAATACTTTTTTACGTAAATTTCAAATTGTTTATAGTAAAGGGCATCTGATTGGCTACTCAAACACGAAATTTTATTAAATTCTGACTATTAGATTTGGAGAAATTTGAGAAAAACTGTTTTTTACCCTTAGTCCCCTTTTCCTGTGACGAGGCCTCAAATCCAAAAACTGTCACAGATGCATTAACTCTATATCGTAGGAAGTTCACATGGTAAGTTTCATTTTATTTGACCCAAGGGTTATGGAGAAATCAGTGTGGAAGGACGGAATTACAGAGGGACAGACGAAGCAGCCTTTATATGCTTTCCCATCAGGGAGCATAAATTTGGGCATGGAAACTCTCAGAATTGTCTTGGAATTTACTTTTATGATAGGTAGATAATTTATTGCCCCAGCATGAGAACAATTCCCAGGGCTTAGCTTTCTTGTTACTTCTTACCATAACTTTGTCCCAGTACTGTGAACGATTTTCAGACAAAGTTCAATTGTGACCTTGACCTTTAAACTTTGTGACCCAAAAACAATAGGGTACTGCCTTGTGACATGAGCAACAGTTGTATAAAGTTTCATGATTCTAGGTAACCTTGTTCTTGAGTTCGAGTACGGTCTACAGTCAGACAGACTGGGTGAAGCCAATGTAAGGGTACAAAAATATTTCTTTGACTATCAGAGGGGATGAACAAAAGATAAAGCAAACAGCAGTTTGGGCCTAAGTTTTTATTAAAGTTAATTTAAAAAAATATTTAATCATTTATCTGTAACAATGAAGCTAAAAGTAGATGACTCTTTTTTGGAAAAAAAATGTTTCTGAACTTTCCTGGTTTAATTAAGAAAATAAGGTGGTATAAACTAAGATCAGAATGCACATATGTGCAGACTGTTCTTTGTCCATAGCTCCTGCCGATGTATGAATATTCAAGATTCAGCATGACAAGGGTTAAATTGAGAATTTAATCATGTGGGTGCCTACGCTAAAATGTTGAGCGCTGAATAGTGGATAAAAATTCTTGAACAAAAGAGGGGCATTCACCTCAAATTAAAGGGAGAATGGCCTAAAAGACATCAGAAAATGCAAACTAAATAAAAGCTCTAGGACCATGTTATGTATAGCTCAGGGTCATTTATTAGGAGAAGTATGGTATTTAAAGTTATCCTCCTTAATTAGTTACACTTTTGATAGTGAATAAAGATTCCTAGTTTAAAACAGATACAGTTAGTAACATCTTGAAATTGACATTCGTCTCAATCAAAACTACTCTAAATTGCTCACTCAGCAGTCCAATCACTCATTCCAAACACTCACTCAAACCATTCATTAATGCTCAAAAATCACTTGAAATATAAGATCAACAGCTACATTCAAAATGGAAATAGCTAGACAAGTCCACAAATTTGATTGACATATTTGAAAACATCTGATTGGTTCTTAAAAAGCTATTTATAGAACTTTTATGCATATTTCATTAAAGGGAGGTATTAAATATAGCTTATTTTGTTCATCCTGAACAAAAAGAGCTACAATGGATTACCTCCCTTTAATTTCACTCAAAAACCTGCTCAAAGCACTGATTCAATTAAGTTCCAAAATCATTTTATCATGTCAATTTCACACTGTTATTAACTGTACCTGTAGTAGTACCAGAGAGTTTACAAAATGTCAAAGGTTAAATTGCACAATGATGCTAAGACTATTGAAGAATCTTAAGTTTTCTCCCAAATCAGCTTGGTTAACAATGGTTTAGAATGCATTTAGTTTTACTAATATATAAAAATTCATAATTTAAACAATCCAAATGTCTTTATAAGATACATGGTCAATGGATTTATTTGAACAAATTAAAGTAATGGAGTTTTAGCCCTTGTCATGCTGTATAAAATCTTTGACAAAGTTGCTTTAAAATCATAGAGCTGAAATAACTGAATGCATTAATTCTGAGTTAATTTTCGTTTAAAATATAATTCTAAACTTTTCTAGTTTAACAAGAGCACTACCTACAGATGCCTACCCATGACTTTTGAGTGCTGGGTCGTGAAAAAAATCTCAGTCAAACAAGGGGCATAATTTGCACAAAATGCATCTAGAGTTGTCCCCCTTGATAGTATAGATTGCTCTTTTGTTAGTGAACATGTGTGCCAAGTTTCAAGTGAATGCCGCCAGTAGAACCAAAGATATAACAAAATGTCAAAGTTTTCGCACGACAACAACGATGACACCAAGGCTAAAGCAATAACTCAGGTTTTTCTGAAATCAGCTGAGCTGTAAAGGATCAGGTCGATAAGACAAAGATCAGACTGCACCTTTGTGCAGGCTGATCTTTGTCTTTTACTCCATCCAGAGTAAAATTTATTTCTGGTTCAGCATGACAAGGGTAAATAACTTTGGACAATATTTCAAACAATTTTAACAACATTACCACTTAAATTTGGTTCGAATGTCAAGTTTCGGAAAAAGATTTTTAAACCAGAAAGCCATTAAAGAATTAGATTTCTTTGGCACAAATCGGACATTTTTAGATAACCTATGAACAATGTGAGCGGCTGCCTTCGTTTGTTTCCAGCTTCTAGGATCAACAATGCCAGCATTCAATGGCGCTGGATGAAAAGTTTTCTTGGCAACATCTAAGCACACTTTTGTCAAGTATGGCATGAGAAGTAGGTTACGTATCAAGAATGGAAGATTTTTGTGCATGAAATGGAGCATCCAGGATCCTTCATCTTTGCTGCGAAGGGCTATTCTACCTATAATAGACAAATTAAGTTATACTGAAAATGATATCTCTATTATATTTTTCCCTTCAATCTGAGCTTAATTTCCTATTAACAAAATGTGAATGACTGTTTAGAGGAAATTATATCCTCAAATTAAAGAAAACAGCAAAGCTGAAAGTATGGTGATTTTTTAGAGCAATTTAAAAATATTTTTTATAAATTAGATAGGAATTCCCTCAATTAAATAAGAAATGTGACATATAATTGTTGTGTTTTTTTTTTTCATTGATTTCTCATTAGAAAAATAATAAGTTAGAATCATTTTCAGACAAATAAAAGCTTAAAAACCATTGAGTCTTTGAAGGAAACGAGAGGTTCATAATGGTCCTAGATTGCACACCTGAGTCTCTTTAACCCCTGGGACATCACATAAATTAAATAGGCAGATGTAAACAAGTAGATAATTTTTACATAAGATCAATACCATGGAATGTTTTAATTGAAAAAAACAAAAAGGATATGCCAGGGCACAGCCCTTTATATATGAACAAAGGGACATGTTATGAAAAACTTGTTAATTCAATTAAATGAAACTATTAAGAAAAGTCCCTGCCTTCTGGTTTCAGAGATCAAGTGTTTAAGATTTCTGCCTTGGTGTCTAATTGAGATGGGGCCATTCAGAGCCCAAATATGAACCCAGGGGCATGGTTTGAACAAAATAAGTAAAGGTCAACTAGATTATGCTACATATGGATTCAAAGAAGAAGATTTTTAAACATTTCGCACTTTGTTACTATGTAAGGGATACTCCCAGTTGTAGCCAAAATTTTACCCAAGGGGTTTGATATGAACATACTTGATAAAGGTCCAAAACATTATGCTACCTAAAAAATATGCAGGTTTCCAGCTTCTGATTTCAGAGAAGAGGATTATTTTAAAGATTTTTGCTCTTTGTTTCTTTGTCAAAAGGAATGTGCCCAAGTGGGGCCAAAATATGGCCCAAGGGTCTTGATATGAACAAACTTGGAAATGGTCCACTAGATGATGCTTAATACCAAATATAAAAGATGTCTGCCTTCTGGTTACAGAGAAGAAGATATTTGAAGATTTTTGCTCTTTGATTATAATTATGTAACACGAGGACCATGATGGTCCTAGATTGCTCACCTGAGTCTCTTACCCCTTGGACAACACATCAATTAAAAAGGCAGATGTCAACAAGGATATAATTTCAGCAAAACACAACAAGAGCTGTCGGAGGACAGCGAAGCTCGACTATTCCTAGTGCTAGATAGTAACAGCAAATCAGTATCCACATTGGAAATTCAATAAAATGAAATCAAGAGAAAAGAATCTTTGTCAAGAGGCTGATATTATGGTCATAGAAGCATGTGCAGAGTTTCAAAGCAATAGCTTTAGTAGGAACAGATATACAACATACATAAAACAGTTGCACATAAAATCAAAACCAAGATTTTTTAGGCCGAAAAGGGTTAAAATTCCACTAAATTAAATATCAGAGAAATGAATCTTTTTCTGTGGGCTAATATTATGGTCAAAGAAGCATGTGTAAAGTTTCCAAGCATCAGCTGTAGTAGAAATAGAGATATTACAGAAATACAACATTTGCACGTAAAAACTTAACCAAGAATTTCTAAGTCCATAAAGGGTTATAAATCCACTAAATTCTAACCCAGAGAATTTAATCTTTAACAAGAGGCTGTTTTTATGATCATTGAAGCATGTGCAAAGTTTGAAAGCAATAGCTTTAATAGAATTAGAGATATAAATGATGCTCAACATTTGCACGTAAAATCTTAACCAAGAATTTCAGAGTCTTAAAAAGCTTAAAATTCCACTATATTCAACATCAGAGAAATGAATCTTTGTCAAGAGGCTGATATCATGGTAACAGAAGCATGTGTAGAGTTTCCAAGCAAAAGCCTATGTAGAAATAGAGCTATAACTGATGTACAACATTTGCACGTAAAAACTTAACCAAGATTTCTAAGTCCGAAAAGGATTAAAATTCCACTTAATTCAAAATGAGAGTATTGAATCTTTGTCTAGAGACTGATATTATGGTCACAGAAGCATGTGCAAAGTTTCAAAGAAATAGCTTTAGTAGAAATAGAGATATTACAGAAATACAACATTTGCACGTAAAAACTTAACCAAGACTTTCTAAGTCCAAAAAGGGTTAAAATTCCATAAAATTCAATATCAGAGTAATGAATCTTTGTCAAGAGGCTGATATTATGGTCACAGAAGCATGTGTAAAGTTGCAAAGCAATAGCTTTAATAGAAACAGAAATATTACAGATAAACAACATTTGCACGTAAAAACTTAACCAAGATTTTCTAAGTCCGAAAAGGGTTAAAATTCCACTAAATTCAATATCAGAGTAATGAATCTTTGCCTAGATGCTGATATTATGGTCACAGAAGCATGTGCAAAGTTTCAAAGCAAAAGGTTTAATAGAAACAGAGATTTTAAACACTTGCACGTAAAAACTTAACCAAAGCATTACGCCGACGCTGACGCCGACACCCGGGTGACTGGAATAGCCCCCCTATTCTTCGAATAGTCGAGCTAAAAAGGATATGCCTTGGCACAGCCCTTGTATGAATATAGGAGCATGTAATGAATAAACAGGATGAAATTCAATTAAATGAAATTGTTTAGAAAAGTACCTGCCTTTTGGTTTCAGAGAACAAGTTTTTAAGATTTCCTCTTTGGTCTCTTTGTAAAATAGGGGGTGAGGGTCATTCAGAGCCCAAATATGAACCCAGGGGAATGATATGAACAAAATTGTTAAAGGTCTACTAGAATATGCTACATACCAAAATATAAAGGCTCTCTGCCTTATGATTTCAGAGAAGAAAATTTAATGATTTCATTCTTTTGAAAAAAAGGAAATGCACAGGTGTAGCCAAAATTTGACCCAAGAGGTTTGATATAAATATACTTTATAAAGGTCCACTAGATTATGCTACATTCAAAATATGAAAGCTGTCTGCCTTCTTGTTTCAGAAAATAAGATTTTTGAATATTTTTGCTCTTTGACTCTATGTAAAAAGGGATGCACCCTAGTGGAACTCAAATGTTACTCCAGGGTCTTGATATGAACAAAATTGGTAGAGGTCCACTGGATGAAGCTACATACCAAATATGAAAGCTGTCTGCCTTCTGGTTTCAGAGAAGAAGATTTCTGAAGATTTTTGTATTACCCACAAAAATTCAGCATAAATAAGTAAATTTTATTATTATAGTGACATGTGCTATAACATTAACATGTTGTTTACAATGGAGTCATATTTATATGGAAAAATGGAAACGCCTGACCCCATGGACCTATAGGTCACCTTGACTTATCTCAAATTAACCATTGCTGTTTAATCCCTGCTTTTTACGTGCCTGTGATTTTATAATTGAGAAAACATTGTGAAAAAAGAAGAAATTGCTTCTGACAAGCAATTTCTCCTTTTTCCACACTATTTTCTACCCTACTGAATGGTTATTTCTCAAATTAAATCCACTTTTGATTTTCGTCTGCAAAACCTTTGAATTTGGACAGGTTCAAAATTTTGTAAAACAGGAAAGGGTTAAAGTCTGATTTAAGATTGCCAGTCCAGAGGCCAATCTGTATCCTTTATTGAAAGGACATAGTTGGTCACTCAGCCTGCAAGCTTATGACTATTTGTTCAACAAGCCTCAGAAGACCTTCAACAGAAACGAAATTGAAAGGGTTAATACTGCTCTTACTGAACAATGCATGATTATTGTATCGATTCAGATCGAAAGAAAATCCATAGTAATATATAGTATATTTGTGATATCATTTTTGTCAAACATAATGAACAAGGTAATTATGTAGTTACAATAGAATTTAAATGGTAAAAAGAAAGATTTCAACTTTTATATTGGTCATTTTATTTTATTATATACTCAGTTCCATAAAAAAGTGTGCACTTTCAATTTTTGCATTTCTGTTAATTTTTACAAAGTTGGAGGAAACTTATGGAGTAAATTTGAAAACATACATTAGGCATGGCCTTTTCAACTTAAAAGTCAAATCAGATTGGGATAAAGTATCGCATGCTGCTTAAGCGATGGCATTACTTAAACTGTTGACATTTTACCTCCTTACAACTTTTTTTTTGATAAGACCTATGTGTTGATGTTGCATTATAGAGTTTAAGAAGCCATTCCAAGCTATTTCCAAACAAAAGTTTTAATTTTTATGCAGACATTACGTGTACGTCAACGTTAGGCATTGCTACGTTGTTAGGCCAGTAACTTGTCGTTGAATGGTGCTATGGCGTTCTATAACATCTTGATTTGCTTTTTAAAGGTCTTACAAAATGATGACCTCGAAATCTATTGGAATATGAATGCTCAATCAATTTCAATGACGTTCTAAATCCGACAAGATTCGATTTTGTTCAATAACGCTTATTTGTAGTCAAACCTCGCTGAAGTATCATGCACTATTGCAATGAAAATGTGATTTTATGCTTAGAAAAGCCACAAACATTCAGCTGAATGCATTTTCAGACCAATTATACGTTTAACGCGTGATGCACATGCAAATCATGCAAAATCAAATGTCTCAATTTAGATGAAAGTTTTGCCCACCCCGCGATTTTTGTTTTCAAATGTTGTTTGCACATACTCTTTGGGATAGTCATACAAAGTTTCATGACGATAGATTGTGTAATTTCAGAGATATTCAAAATTCAAAAGTGCACACTTTCTTTTGGAACTAAGTATATTTTATAATTTTATTAGCCAATTATAGCCAAATTCTCGTTTTACAAGGACAAGGAGCGGGTTCATAGGGCATATATGGACATGGTAAAAGATTTACGGCAAGGATATCAAGATACAGACGACTCAAACGGCCAAACTAGTGTTCGTGTTGGAGAAGATTTTTCCGAAAGAGTCCGCAAACAACGTACTTTATTATTCCCCTTTATAAAACAAGCAATAGAGGATGGTAAAAGGGCATTTTTGAAATTAGATAAACTATCAATTGACGGGGAGTTATTCATATATGATGACAGAGCAAAGAAGCCAGTGCCTGTGAATAAGCGCAGAGACTAGCAAAAAGGCCGAGGCCCAAAATCTGAAAATACAAGTAAATGTACCACCAAAGAAACTTTAACTCTGAACATCTGTACATGGAATATCCAAGGATTTTCAAAATTTATAAATGATATTTGTTTTCAAAAATATTGTTCTATGTTTAATATATTTTCACTATGCGAAACTTGGGGCATTAATGGAGAGTTGTTTGAAAATGTTATGCCAGGATATACTTCATTCGATTACATGCGTAGTAAAAAAAGTTCTGCATTCAGAGGTTCGGGTGGTGTTTCTGTATTTATCAAGAACGAACTTTTGGAAACTGGTAGATTTAGACGAATATATGAAAACTCCATTGACTGTGTAATCTTGTATTTTGATTCTTCAAATTTAGAAAACATTACAAACGACATAATTTTTATATTTGTATATGTGTCACCAGAATATTCCTCCGTGTACAATTTTCAAGATAATAACGGTATAGAATTATTGAGTGATAAATTATTATCAATTACTAGTACATACCCAACTGCATCACTTTTTATAGCAGGCGACTTAAACGCGCACATTAAAGATTTTTGTGATTTTATACACGAAGACAGTATTTCAAACATTTTCAATGATGATACTTCCTATCCATCTGATTTCTTTAGTTTACCTAGAAGGTCAATGGATAAGGAATATAATCGTTTTGGTTTGTCTCTTATCGATCTTTGCTGTACTTACGACGTACATGTTGTAAATGGTCGTTTTGATGGTGACGAAAATGGACATTATACCTGTGTAGCAAATAATGGCTGTAGCATTGTTGATTATGTTATTTGTTCATCAGACTTGTTTCGTCACACGGAGAACTTTTACGTATTAAGTAACGATGTTTCTGATCATTTCTCATTGCACTGTGTAATGAAGTTTAATTATTTGGTTAAAAGGGAAAATAACAGCAACACTTTGCAATTACTTCCCTTTAAAATTTACCCATGGCAGTCACAGGATGTTAATATGTTTTTCGATAAATTTTTAGATTCATACAATAATTTTAATAATTCAAATGTGTTAAATGATGTGTTTGATATAACAAGTAGTTTAGAAAATTTTATATTTGTATATCAAAATTCTGCAAAGGAAAAGGTAAAATATGCAAATAAAAATACTTATACTGTTAATTGTCCGTGGTGGGATAGAGAGTGTCAAATTGCAAAACAGCGCAAAATTCAATCGTTAAGACCATATTGACTTACGTGTTACCGATCAGATCTTTGTACTTACAAAACTACAAAAACTTGTTATAAAAGGCTATGCCGTAAAAAGCAAGAAAATTTTAAGACAATTCTTAGGAAAGAACTTGTTGACTGCAGACATGATGCAAAACGTTTTTGGTCATTATTAAAATCTGCTTATGTAACTTGTGCAACAACGGACGTCTCAAAAAATGATTTGTTTAATCATTTCAAGAATCTCTTAAATAATAATTCGATAGAAAACGAGTTAGACTCGTCATTTTTAAAGGACATACGCTTGAACTTAACTTTAGAAGATTTAAATACAAATATTTCTTACGATGAAATTGTAAAAAGTATTAGATCGATGAAAATAAATAAATCGCCGGGTCCGGACGGGATATGTATGGAAATGTATAAAGGCACTCTAGAGCATATATTACCATTTCTTTATAAGTTATTTAACGAAATTTTAGATAAATGCAATATTCCAGATACATGGAGTCGAAGTATTATCACTCCCTTACATAAATCGGGCCCAACATGGGATCCAAATAATTATCGCGGTATATCCCTGATAGACTCCATCTGTAAAGTTTTTATGCATATTCTAACCACAAGACTATCAAACTGGTGTGAAGAAAACAATGTTTTAGATGAATCTCAAGCAGGCTTCCGTAAAAATTATTCGACCATTGATAACATTTTTAGTTTAATGGCATTGAGTCAAAAATATCTATCTAAAAAACGAGGAAGATTTTATTGCATATTTATCGACTTTAAAAAAGCTTTCTACAGCATACGACACGAAAAACTTTGGGATGCTATGGAGCGTAAGGGTATTTCTGGAAATTTTTTAAACACTTTGAAATCTATGTATGGAACGTTGAAATCTTGTGTTAAAATAAATGGACAATTAACTCCCTATTTTAATTGTAATATTGGAACTCGACAAGGCTGTGTGGCTAGCCCTCAAATTTTCGCCCTATTCATAAATGATCTTGCAAGTTATTTACGCTCTAAAAATGAACGCGGAATTTTTGTAATACATGAAATGAATCTGCTAATGTTTGCTGAGGATGTTTCAAGCTTTTCAGATATGATTATTCAATTACAAAGACAAATCAATTCAATAGAACAGTTTAGTAAAGGGGTGGGACTAGACATTAACCTTGAAAAAACAAAGATTATGGTATTCAGGAATGGTGGGGTGATTAAAAATAACGAAAAATGGTTTTATGATAAAAAATTGATAGAAATAGTGCCATATTATAAATATTTAGGCGTCTATTTCACTTCTAAGTTAAAGTGGTCTAAAACACACCTAATGTTATCTCAGCAAGCAAATAAAGCCATGAATTATATTTTTCGACTTCCTAAAAAGTTTGGTTACATCCCATTAACAGACATGTTCAAAATATTTGATGCAACTGTTGTACCAATCTTGTGTTATAGTTCCCAAATTTGGGGATTTAAGTGTGTAGAAAAAATTGAAACAAGAGCTGTCACTGTAAGATGACAATGCCCCCGACACCGCTTTGATAGTAATAAGGAAGTTATGGCCAATGTTAAAGTTTTTGGACGGAATGACGGACGGACGGACGGACAGACGGACGGACAGACGGACGGACAGACGGACGGACGGACAAGTCAAATTTATTATGCCTCCCTATCGGGGGCATAAAAATTCAAGTGAAATTTTGCAAAAGAATTTGTCATCTTTCACAAAAAACTTGTGATTTCCTAGCACTTGGTGAATGTGGAAGACTACCACTTTGTACAACATATATCCCTAATTGTATCAAATACTGGTTAAACTTAATCCGTGTGAGTAATAATAGATACCCCAAACAATGTTACTATATGCTACTGCAATTGGATGAGGCAGGGAGACAAAACTAGTGTACTCAAATTAAAGATTTGCTTTTTACCTATGGCTTCTGCCATGTTCGGGTTTTTCATGACGTGGGTAATGATACAAATTTTCAAACAAAGATTGATAGATAGTTTTAAACAAAAATGGTACAGCGATGTTTGTGATTCTCCTAAAGCAATTCATTACAAATATTTTAAATAATTGTTGGATCCCGAATCTTATATCAGTTCTGGTTTATCATATACACTAATTAAAACGTTTGCAAATTTCAGGTGCTCATCACATGACCTAATGATTGAAAAGGGAAGACATATAGGAATTGATAGGAATTTAAGATTTTGTTCTTTCTGTAAAACAAATAAATGTTAATGTTATAGAAGATGAATTCCACTTTTTCTTTCAGTGTCATGTATATGAAACACTTAGAACTAAACATTTTTACCCAAACTGGTTAAGAAATAGAAGTGTAAACAATTTTTACACAATTCTGAAACTAACAGATATTGTCTCAATCTATAAAATATCAAAGTACCTGGTAGATGCTTTTTCTCTTAGAAAAGAAATGTTGAATGAGCTGGAATAATTACGTATTACATGTTCAATAAACAAAGCTTAATATTTCTATGCCAGAAATAAAAAAAAAATATATATATATATATACATTAAGTCCATGAGTATTAATACACTCAATTTACTGTATGTATTATTTGGTTCCTTTATCTATGTACATTTTGGCTACTTTTAAGTAAATAGTCATTTGTATTGAAGTTATTAGAATGTATCTATTCAAAGTCACTCATGTTAAAAAAAATGTATTGTGTTGAATGTTGTATTATGGGCCTAGGGCCTAAATACTTGAATAAAATGTCTATGTCTATGTCTTTCTTGGAATTGTAACTTACAATTTGTAAGTAATAGAGACTTCATATTTCAAATATGTATTGATTTTTAAAAGACCTTTCAATAGATACAAAAGTCAAGGCTCTAAGTCAATGTTACCGTCATTTTTTTGAGTTATTCTATTTTCATCATGAATTCTTTTACATAAGCAATTTATTGTGAATGGTAAATGATAGAGCCTTCATATTTCACAATATTATTGCTTATGATAAGGTCTTTCAGAGGATACTTAGGTTAAGGTCATATTTTAACAGCTGCCTTTATCTCAACATAAAAACTTTAACATTGATCATATCTTTCAAATGGTAGGTAATTCCAATAGGTACCACTTACATAAGGTTTGTACTTTAATCAGTGAATTACTTTGATCTTAAATCCAAAATACCCAAAAAGCCATTTTCAAAAACTGCTGTCAACACTAATGTCAACCCTATTTGTAAAAAAAGAGCCATGTCAGACATGGCCATCACCTGCCATCAAAGCTTAAAAATTGATAGTAAACGGAAGCCCAATCAAAGGGCAATCACTTCAAAATTATTCTAGCAAGAGTTGTAGTTCTTGTCCACTGCACTTCTCCTCCATGAGATCTATCCACCTATAAAGTTTCAAGTTGATAGCTTTTATACTTTAGGAGATATGCTCTGGACAAGTCGAGTGACGGAATGACAGTATGACAGAAGGATGGAATGACGGAGACCATTACTATATCCCCTTCCAAATGGCCGTGGATAATAACACTGATATGTTTGTCAATGTCATGCTTTAAAGATAGGCCATTTACATGAATGATAAAAAAAACCTTTTTTAAATCCTATCAGTGGTTTGCAATTTTGTCTCTGTGATGGTTGTCAATGTACATGATCATGATCATGATTTAGCTTTTGAAAGTGTTCATAGACTAATTCCTGAATATTGATGAACAACAATTTTTCTGGCAATTTCATGTGTATCATTCCTTAGTTGCCCATATAAGCTGTTTGTGTCATTTAACCCTTTCCTGTTTAATCCCTGCTTTTTACGTGCCTGTGAATTTATGATTGAGAAAACATTGTGAAAAAAGAAGAAATTGCTCCTGACAAGCAATTTCTTCTTTTTACCACACTATTTTCTACCCTACTGAATGGTTATTTTTCAAATTAAATCAACTTTTAATTTTCGTCTGCAAAACCTTTGAATTTGGACAGGTCCAAAATTTTGTAAAACAGGAAAGGGTTAAAGGTTCTAGGAATGTTGGTGAACAACTGATATCAGTTGCAAATCGTGGTCAATTTTCAATAGGAATTTTTCAAATGCCCTTTTCCTCTGATTTGTAAAGAATTATTGCATGCTTACTTACAAAAATTTACATGGATATCCTAACTTTTAATTGGCTGGTTTTTTAGGCCTTATGTTTTAACAAATGTATCATTACATAAAAATGGGAAGTATTTGTTTTTTGTACAAATTTCACTACCTTGTTCTTTCCATCTAATGCATAGAGTATCACTGCACAAACCATTAACAAAGCCAAGCAAAACTTGAACAAAAGGGTATTATCAATCAATGTGACATTTCTTTTATAGTTCAGAATACAATACAAATTCTTACCTTCTAAGCAGCAAGTGGGTAAATTGAATTGGAATTATAATTTTTTTAAGTTACACAACCAAATGAAGCAAAAGCTTAATCATTGGTCGGACTTTCAACCAGTCACACTTGCCAGTGTTTGCTTTATATTAAATTCAACTATATATAGTAAATACCGTATTTCTTCTAATAAAAGCACCCTCCCTAATAGAAGCACCCCTACATTTTTTACTGAGAAACCCAACTTCAAATGCCTAGAATTTAGGAACTATATGAGACTTCTTCTCTAATTTGAGATGAATTCCCTCTAATCACCTCAAATTAAAGGGAAAAAGCCTAAAAGACATCAATTTTGATGATTTTTAAACCAGAAAATGCATCCTTAATAAAAGCCCCTTGACCATTATATGTATGGCTGCCAGGAGCGTTTATAAGGAGAAATCCGGTAATTATATTGTTATCTGTTCTTCAAAGATGACACATTTTTTCATGATAGTAAGCAGCAGTGTCAAGTTAATTTGAAATCAATCCACAATTTGAAAAAAGGATCAACATGTATCCCCATACAAACTGGATTATTTCATTTTACCTCGATGTGTGTTCTTGGTATAATCATTTTATCTTGATAAATAAAGTAGTTTATAATATGACCGACGTCGCAGGAGTGAAATAAACCTGTTGAATATTTTTGATATTACAAGGGTATTATTACACTAGTGGAATAACTATGCAAATGAGCTCAGGGCGAATAGCAACGCTATTATGTAACCTCAAAAATGACGTCATAATGTATATATTGTGACGTCAGTTTGAAACGGCGTTATAAGTTTCCCGGAAAATTGAAATGTTAAATTTCAAGAATTTTGACAATTTTTCATAAAAATTCGGGTCATATTATAAATAGAATATCAAATTTGTGCTCATTAAATACCAAATTCATTAAACTCATCATTTAAAACAGATAAAAACTCGGCGCAGCCTCGTTTTTATCTGTTTGTAGATGACTCGTTTAATGAATTCGGTATTCAATGACAACTCATTCAATATCCTCTATTTAAATTTCTTATAGTTAGAAATAAGCTTTTATTGAAATTAATCATAATGACTCATTTTCAGTAGGTCCTTATATCTTATGATCTAAACAAAAAATATTCCTACTATTGCAGGAGCAATAGACAAAGATCAGCCTGCACATATATGTGCAGTCTTATCTTAGTCTATAACACCTGTTTTTCATTTTTTGAGACAAAAAAAGAGTTAAAAATTGTATTTCAACAATGAATATAGACTTTCAACAAGTACAGTCAAACCTGTCTCAGGGACCACCTGTATTCAGCAGCATGTGGCCACAAAGTTCCCAAATGAACCCATTGCACAGAAATCCACCTTCTTGCACCTACCTTAAGCAAGCACTTTTTAAATGTCCTTTTGGTACTTGCTTTAGACAGTTTTGACTGTACATCCAGAGCTTTCAGTACTTATGTCAAGGTTTTACATTCATCATGACAAGGGTTAAATCATAAAACCTCCTTACCTGGCATAACTGGGTATAGAACCAGGCAATCATTAGGACAGTTTATGGGGGTCAGTTCTTGGGGTCTGTCTGGTGTCACCCCCGAGTCCCCTCCACCCCCAGCATCGGGCTTGTCTGTGTTCTTATCCACTTCATCACCCCCTCCTTCTGCCTCAATAAGCTCATCTTCACCTTCATCTTCTACATCTTCCTTAGCTTGTTGTATATTCTGGAATGCTGATATATCATCTGGATCTTCTTCTGCAGAAGTATTTTGAAAATAATGCATGGTTATTCAGTGCTTAACCCTTTCCTTTTTTTAGCTTGGCTGCATGTTTTTGGAGAAAACCAAGGTAATTATACAGTTTTGACATCGTCATTTTTTTTTGCTCTCATATTTTGTATTACTTCTGGTTCTACTGAAAACATTCACTTGAAACTTTGTCATGTCCAGTTTTGAAAGAGATATGTTGCATGTATTAGAAACAAGGTGGTTGTCCCAGGACAACTGCTGTTAATCCTACATTCAATGTTTGACCTTGAGCTGTGACCTTGACCCTGGAGTTTAATCATGATAAAAACTTTAACGAAAAAATTTTGAAACTTGTTTAACATGAATGCCCCTGTGACTGCCATTTTTCGGAACAGTGGTTTGATACATAGATATGTAGATCCTAAGTCGTTTGAATGTCTATAAATGCTGTTTTATACCACTTTTCAATAGTTCATGTCTTTACAATCAAAAGTAATGGCCAATTTAGCTGCTTAATACCACTTTTCAATAATTAGTATAAGTAAGTAAAAATCAAAAGTAAATGCCAATTATGAGTTTTTATGTCATAAATGAGTGACTTTCACAAAATGATCTTGACCTTGACCAATTACCTTGGCATTGGTATGCCTGTAAAGATCTTGTCACAAAAAAAGTCATGTACATGTGAAATATCAAGGCTCTACAACTAAAACCATTTCAAAGTTATGCCTAATGTTAGTTTCAAGTTTACAAAAAAGATCTGTTCATTGAAAAATGACCTTGACCTTGACTGAAGACCTTGATGGTGCAAACAGAAAGGTCTTGTCCCAAGCAATGATCATGTGAGAAATGAAGGCCCTGTCACCTAACATTCAAAAGTTATGGCCAATATCAAAGTTTTTAGCTGAAATAAGTGAACTTCAAAAAATAACCTTGACAATTAACCTTGACTTAAGTATTCACCAAAAGGTCTTGTCATAAGTAATGCAAATGTGAAATACCAGGGCAATATCACATAACATTTAAAGGTTATGTCCAATTTTAAAGTTTAAATTTAACACAAATTTGACTTTAAAAGTTTGACTTTAAAAAAGACCTTTTTTAAAAGCAATCATGAAACAAGAGGACCATGATGGTCCTATATCGCTCACCTGAGTATGTCACTCATAACTTGTCAACCAAGTTATGAAAACCAGAATTTGTTTGATGTACATTAAGGTTGGTTAAAATTCGTCCTACTGCAACTTGGGTTTTTTTAAGTTTCTTAAATTTTCAACTTTTCACATATCATGGCGTATTCTTGTAACAATTTTTGAAGACCTACACCCAAGGAACATCCCTGCCAAGTTTCAGCTTGATTGGCCTAGTCGTTTAGGAGGAGAAGAATTTTTTCTAATATTTTCAGCCATTTTCTGCCATTTTTCAGAATTTCCGTTACCATGGAACAAGAGTTTTTAATGAAATTATATTCTTTTAACAACTTTTGAAGACCTTCATCCAAGGAACATCCATGCCAAGTTTCAGCTTGATCGGCCCAGTGGTTTAGGAGGAGAAGAATTTTTTCTAATATTTTCGGCCATTTTGGGCTATTATGTAACCATGGCAACCAGAGTTTTTGACTAAATTAAATTCTTTTAACAAATTTTAAAGAGCTTCACCGAAGGAACATCCCTGCCAAGTTTCAGCTTGATAGGCCAAGTGGTTTAGGAGGAGAAGATGTTTAAAGAAATTGTTGATGGACGGACAGACAGATGGATGGAAGACAGATGGACGACGGACGGTGAGTGATCACAATAGCTCACCTTGAGCACTTTGTGCTCAGGTGAGCTAAAAATGCCTTGACTGATGACCTTCAACTTGGTACCAACAGACATTGTCCAAAGCAATCATGATGTGAAAAGTGTAGGCTCTACCTCTTACAATTCAAAAGGTATGGCCAAGGTTAAGATTTCGTTTTTTTTTCATGATTTTGCCTTGAAAAAGACCTTGAATGATAACCTTGAACTTGGTATCAACAGAAAACACTTGTCCCAAGCAATCATTATGTAAAATATGATGGCTCTATCATCACTATTAAAAAATTGTGGCCAATATTAAAGGTTGTTTTTTTCTCAGACAAACAGACCATCAGAGTAAAGGACAACAGACAGGATAAAAACAATATTGATGTCAGGGCATCAAAAGGTTCTCCACTTTGCACAGGGACTAATATGCAATTTGTGTTACCATGTTTTAATATTATAAAAGCTTCTGTGTCCTATATACAGGGCTGCAGGCTTCATCTTTCAAAACAAGAGGACAACGATGGGCGTATGTCACTTACCTTCTTCTCTTTGACTGAATGAATGACAATCAAATGCCGATTTTTCAGCAAAATAGATAATGTACTTTTATGATAGTATTATAAATAATCCCTGTATGGGACCCATAATTTTCATTAGGGTTTGTCCATGTGCAGACATATAATCTGACTACACTTCATGATTCTTGCAAGAATGTAAACACAAACATTGTCATTAAGGACCTTTTCCCTGGATATCAAGTGGATCCTTCCCAGTTTTGATAAGGTATTTCCTTGTTACCTGAAAAATATTCTGACCAAGTTCCATTAAGATTGGACAATATTTGTGGCCCCTGGAGTGTAAACACAAGAAAAATTTCATTCAGGCCCCTTTTCCTGTGATTCATTCAAATCCTTCCCATTTTCAAAAGGGTTCATCCTTGTGACCTAACAGACGTTCTGACCAAGTTTCATAAAGGTTGGACAATAATTGTGCCTTCAAAAAAAAATTAAACATGAAAACTGTTATCAAGGTCCCTTTTCCCGTGGTATGGCATGAGTCCATTCCATTTTCAATGGGGTTCATCCTTGTGACCTGACATTCTGTCCATGTTTCATATAGATTGGATCATAATTGAGCACTCTGGAGTATAAACAAGAAAAATTGTCATTAAGTCAGTTTTTCCACGTGATATGGCATGGATACTTTCTATTGTCAATCAAGTTTGTCCTTGAAACCTAAAAAATATTCTGACCAAGTTTCATGAAAATTGGACCATATTTGTGATCTTCTAAGTGTAAATACCTAAATTGTTGACGCCTTATGAAGGATGACGCACGATGGATGACAGATAATGCACATTCAATGATCCCAAAAGCTCACCTCGAGCAGGAAGTGCTCAGGTGAGCTAAATAAAAAACAAAACTGATTATTTTCATGATTTCACTGATTTCTTGGTAACATTAACATTTAAGTCATATTCAACTGAGAAATCTCTTTCCTCTGCAACTACTACCAATTTGGACCAGTCTAAAATTTCCAAAGGCAGATAGTGGATAAATATATGTTCTAGTGTAAGATCGATTTAAATATCATAGAGAGAACCATCAAAGCTTTATTTTCATGAGTGGCAGAGCCATGAGTGAAATAAAGCTTTTGTCGTTCATGAAATGAAATACATGTATTAATTGATCTCACTTGAAAACCAGACAATTATTCTATTTCTTTAAAGCAAAACTTTAAAAGTAAAAATACAGGGAAAAACTTTCTTAAAGCGCTTCATTTTGCATGCGATTGCTATGCAACTTCATGACATCATTAAAATTTTGTTTGTTTGACTTGTCCACAAAAAATTTGGCTAGATAAATATTGAGGGAACATTGTTTTTTTGAAGAAATGCTGAAACCAAGGATTTTCTTCATTAAAAAACAATGTTTTCTCTTTGATATAAACATTTGGATAATTAATTTCTAAAATCTATTTAATACTATTTTTTCTGAAACAGTGGCATCTAAAAAATGGTTTAATACAAATTTTCTGTACCTTCAATCCAATCCTTATATAGATCATCAATGTTTTTTTCATCTCCAAAAACACTAGGATCAAACTGTGGACCTTGGCTACCTGATTCCTCTACGCTTAACTTGAGTGTAGCGCTTGTTAAGTTTTGTAAATGGTCAGGCTCATCCCGTCTATCAAGATTGCTATTTTCTTTCTGTTTGTTGTTGTTCATCAATCTTACGAGGCAGCCCATGTCATACTGTGTATCTCTGTCTTGTGGTTCAGTTCTGGACCTGCATGCCTAAAATAATTATCACACGTCAAAATTTTACGCTTGTCCAATTTCAAAGCAGTAGCAGATGTAATTTGATTCTTAGTTTATGAAATTAAATTGTTGCCGTTTTTTTGCAAAATTATCAGTCACTTGATGAGAAGCATGATTTAGAATAGCATAACTGTATCTTCACAGGCTGTTGCAATACATGTTGATTAACCCATTAACAGACATAAAAATTTTACTTATGTTTAATTTCAAAGGAGTTGCAGATGCCGGTTTTTAGTTATAAAATTCTATGTTTTATTTTAGATTGTTATTTCATTTTTTTGTTTGTTTGCTTTTAAGAGAAGAAAACATTTTGGAAAATTGAAAAATAGGCAAATATCAACAGGCACTAGAGAAAATTATTTATAACATGACCTACAAAAGGGAAGTGAAATAACCCTGTTGAAAATGTTTGATATAACATGGGTGTTATGTCACTAGTGAAATAACTACAAATGAGCCAAGAACGAAATGCAATGTTATATTTTCTTTATGAAAAATAAAAAATTTGGTATTCAATGACCATCATTTAATATCCTCTTAATTATAAGAGGTACAAACAATTTCCCCTTGCATAAGGCTTCCTATTTTATAGTTTTAAGGTAGTGGAACCGTAATAGTTCCACAACATTTCGGAACTCATGATCTTTCACAATGTTGACAGGGGTTTCCTAATTAAAATCATTAGGAAACCACGAACCCTTTTTCAAATATATAAATTATGGAGTTCTGAGATGATCCTTTTTTGTGTGACAGGTTAAATATTTAAACAAGGTGGCATATTGTAACAAGATACCCTATAATTTAAACCTTTAGCTGGCTAAAGATATGGTTCTTGCACACTGCACTGTGTATTCATGAGAGGAATATAACTGCCAAGTTTCAAGTCAAATGGACATATGGTGACAGAGTTATGATACAGAAAATAAGTGGATGCTATCTAAATGCTAGGATATTATTGGAGATCACTTTATACTTCCTGTCTTTTGACAGTCATACAAAAAGAGATATGTCCAGTACAGGAAAACTAGAGGTCAAATTTTGAAAATGAAGGTAAAGTAATGTAGATTATCAATTTATTTGTTCAGAAGATCTATAAAAACAGCAAAGTTTTGATATTTGTTAAACTCAAGGACACTCTGCACAGTCTGACTACTCTAGGGTCAATAAATTCCACATTTCTCAGATGGTCCATTTTTGCACAACAAGTCACATCTTACTAAACAAAAACAAACCTGTATAAAGAACAGTTTCGGTTTATGAGCCAGTCCAAAACACACAGTATTATCAAACATATTCAAGATATCTTCCACCAAGATTGGAGTACAATCCTTGCCATATATGGCGTTTTTCCAGGTGATTGATCGCTGCTTCCAGTCCTCCTGCTTCTCCTCTGTCCCGTGGGTGCTGAACACACAGGCAAAACAGTCGGACTCCTTGTTGTACTTACAATCAGCAGCTGAAAGAAATGTAAACATTTTCAATATTTGCACACCTATGTCGGTTTGAAATTAGACTTTCATAGCACTTGTTCAAGGTAAGGCATATAACTTCCCCTAAACTTCTGTATAAACATCAAAGTGTATTTTCCCTAATCAATGGCTTAGCATGAAATGGTTGTAACTGCCTATATGCTTATAGGCAGTTACAACTGTTTCACGCTGAGCCATCCATATGAACTCTTTAAATATTTCAGACTTGGAAACAATTTTATTTTTCTTTTGTTTAATTTTCGCAACCCAAACTAGGTGTCAAAATTACAATGTACCAAAATAAAACCACTACTTTTTTGGGCTAATAAGGTAGTATGTGAAAATATTCCAAAGTATGTTAGGAACTTTATGCAATAATGTAGAAGCCATTAAATATGTACATAATGTAACCAGTAATATCCCATTTATGCTCTTTTGTAATATTTTATTTCCTATAATTATGACAATAAATTTTCATTTAAATCTTGCCTCACTATGTTACCTATAATACCTGTTAATTTGAACCAGTCTGAAATCTTGTGCTTATCATATCTTACCAAAATTTATACATGTTTAATACTTTTTGTGTGCAATTTAAAATAAGTCATGAAACATACAGTAGCAGATTCATAGGGGTTATGGGGTTTTAAATGAACTGCCTTTTTAGCCTAATCAATCAATTTTCATGCAGAAATTTAATCAAAATTGAGGAATACAGTCAATCTTGCTCAAGCAACCACGTCTATTAAGCGGCCATTTTTATTAAGCAACCACTTTAAAAATCCCCTTCTTTAAATCAAAATATCCTGAAAAGTAGGTATTGTTAGTCTAAAAGTTATTGTAATGAAGCATATAATATTAAAACTCAACAGAATCATCTCAATGAGACGATTCTATTAAGTTATAACAACATAAGATTTTGAGAATTTCGCAATAATATGCAAATTCATTCAAATGTATGTTTCTTATTCCTAAACAAAACGTGTATTAAGCAGCCATTTTTTTAAACCATCGCTTTTTGGTGGTCCCTGTAGTGGTCACTTAAAACAAGTTTGACTGGACTTGGAAAACAAACCCATCTGTTTATTTGTTTGAACTCCCTTTGCAGAAATACTGGATCCAACATAACAATATACATACCTTTTTGTAATTTTTCCTTGATCTGTTTTGCTGTTAGATCTCTGTATATTTTCACCTTAAAATCTAGATCTTTGAAAAGGTTTGTCATCTTTCTTTGATCTTGATCTGCACCCTTTCTTCTTGAGGCACCATCAAAATATTCATGTATAAATATTAAAGCCAGTCCTCTGTATTTATGAGTAAAAGGATATTCCTCTATAACACTGCTTGGTCCTGCCATATTACATGTACCTTAAAAACAGGACAATATAAAATATTCATATACAGTAAATATTAAAGCCAGTCCTCTGTATTTATGAGTAAAAGGATATTCCTCTATAACACTGCTTGGTCCTGCCATATTACATGTACCTTAAAAACAGGACAATATAAAATATTCATATACAGTAAATATTAAAGCCAGTCCTCTGTATTTATGAGTAAAAGGATATTCCTCTATAACACTGCTTGGTCCTGCCATATTACATGTACCTTAAAACCAGGACAATATAAAATATTCATGTATAAATATTAAAGCCAGTCCTCTGTATTTATAAGTAAAAGGATATTCCTCTATAACACTACTTGGTCCTGCCATATTACATGTGCCTTAAAACCAGGACAATATAGAATATTCAATTCAATTCTTTATCTACAAGTTTCCAGGGGTTTACTAAACACCTTACAATCATTTTTTGGGTAAGTCAAAAATTAAAAGTTGCTTCTACAGAAGTAAATAAATATGAAATTCTGCCATGCATTACCCCATATTTATGGGAAAATCAAAATTTCACAAAGAATTTTTTTTAAGGGTCACCCAAGGAACATTCTCAACGATTCATTGAAATTGGCCAAGTGGTTCAGGAGGAGATGTTGTTCAAAGACTTCAGGCTCAAGATAAGCCCTGCCCTGCCACGCCCATATTTATTGGCCAATCAAAATTTCGCAAGCATTCTTGAAAAGGGTCATCTAAGGAACACTCTGGTAAAGTTTCATTGAAATCAGCCCAGTGGTTCAGGAGGAGAAGTCGTTCAAAGATTTCAGGCACAAAATAAGCCCCATCCTGCCACATCCATATTTACAGGCCAATCAAAATTTCACTAACAATTTTTGAAAAGGGTCAACCAAGGAACATTCTGGTAAAGTTTCATTGAAATCAGCCTAATGGTTCAGGATGAGATGATGTTCAAAGATTTTGTGCTGAACATAAGCCCCGCCCTGTCACGCCCATATTTATGGGCCAATCAAAATTTCACAAAGAATTTCTGAATAAGGTCACCCAGAATATTCTGGTAAAGTTTGATTGAAATCGGCCCATTGATTGAGGAGAAGATGACGTTCAAAGATTTCAGGCTCAAAATAAGCCACGCCCATATTCATGGGCCACTCAAAATTATCAGAACAATCTTTGAAGAGGGTCACCCAAGGAATGTTCTGGTAAAGTTTCATTGAAATCAGTCCAGTGGTTCAAGAGGAGGTGTTGCTCAAAGATTTTGGGTTCAAAATAAGCGCCTCCCTGCCACGCCCATATTTAAGGGGCCAATCAAAATTTTGCAAAGACTTTTTGATGAAGGTCACCCAAGGAACATTCTGGTAAAGTTTCATTGAAATCAGCCCAGTGGTTCATCAGAAGAAGAAGTTTATAAGATTGTTGACGACGGAGGACTGACGAAGCACGATGGACGATGCCTGACGGACTCAGGGTGATCCTAAAAGCTCCCCTTGAGCATGTTGTGCTCAGGTGAGCTAATAATTTTTTATGGATAAATCATCATGTGCTAAATCCCTGTGGTATATATGCCATGGATCAACTTACATTCTAGGAAAAGTGACTGAATCTGGATTGCCTACAGAACTGTAGTCAAAGGTTATATAGTCAGATTGTTCCACTTAAGTCATTCCTCTAACTGAAATGATTAAACAACAATTTCTTCATAAATTGTCTACACAAGTTGGGGTGGCTTAGTACATATTTTTCGCAAGGAGTGCTTTATGCTAAAATTCAATGTAGAGTCTGAAAGGGGTCCAAAAAGGAACTTTCTCAATGTTAACCCTGTAATGTTTATTTTTTACTACATGGGTCTCCTTTGGTAGTTTCTAAACTTTCTTTATGCATCATATATCCTTTAGACCTGTGTAAATGGCCATGTCTCAGACATTTCTCAATTAACAGAAATTTTTTAGTCAACTATGCCTTAATTTGCCACAGATATTTATATTTTTGGTGAGTCACTCACAATCTTATGTTGAAAACAAGTGAAGGGAAAAAAAACATGTAGCTTGTAAACATTTTTGATTGTGATAATCTAACAAAATTTCCATTGCTGTCCTGACATTTCTGTTACAATCATATGAAACTGTACTCTGCTGTCTTGTAAACATTCTTTGCTTTGTTAATTATTGTATTTTCTTTAATGCTTTTTGGTGGTTTATCAAGAAATAACGGTAAATTATTACTTGATAATCTCACCACAAAAGCAGTGAAATTATCAAAAACTAATACCCTGCTTTTGTGCATTTCACCCTATCTGAGGTTATCTATTCGGTGCAAAATAAGTGAAGTCACAATGAACATTGCATAGCAATCACATGCAAGATGATGCGCTTTATGAAAATATGTCTTAGAAAATTCACATTTTGTCTCGTTTTTGCATAAAAGAAATAGAATAATTGTTTGTTTTCGAGTAAGATCGATAAATATTTCATTTTGTGAACAACAAAAGCTATATTTGTGAAAATATAGCTTTTGTTGTACACTCAATGAAATATAAATCGATCTTACACTGAAACAAAGGATTATCCTCTATTTGTATGATAGATAACTATTGATCAAAGATGATGCAATTTTTTGTCATTCCTTACATATGAAAGGCAAGACAGTGATATCAAATAAATAATCCAAATGTAGCCTTCAGGTTTGTTTGTTGTTTGTTGGTGTTTTTTTTTTTTTTTTTTTTTTTTTTTAAATAATCAAAATATCTTGTATCAAATTGATGATTTTTCATACTTCTATGCAAAATGTAGGTCTAATCTATGCCATCATAATTAAAAAAGTGCATTTCTTTGATTTATTAAAAAAAAAATTACATGTAGTACATTTATTTACCCCTACCTGATTATCACAGAAATTCCAGTTCATTTAGATAGCTGTACATTCGAAAATGAATTCTTAGTTATTCTAAATGTGTAGTAAGTTGCCAATCATTTAAACATAGCAGACATGGTAATCAGTAGTTGAAATATAAATGCTCTTTGAATAATTTGATAATACGTACTTCTTAATTTGAATATACAAAGAAACACAAATAAAAGAAAATCAAACTGTCGTATCTATGTACTAAAACGTCTTCTAACAGAAGCAATTAGATTGGTGAAAACAGATATTGTCATCAAAACACAAATCGTTAATGAACTATCAATGAATAGTAACAATGGTTTGTATAAAGCTGTGGTTACAGGTTTTTGTTCGTTTGTCAACAAAAGCTATGTAATTTGTTTCCTTTCTTAAGATAAAACTCTATTATATGTGCACTTACACATAGTATATATCATAAATTTGCCTATCCTCCAAATAAAACATGGTAAAATAGATTGATAATAGTCAGATTTACACGTCACCGGTTTCTAAACGCAAGAATAAAATGGTGGCTTCTCATGAAATGTACATGAAAACAGTGTTGGTAAGGCTTTTTTTTTCACACAACAGCTGGTGATACATTTGGACCTCTACATTGAATTTAGCATAAACATGTTGGATAACGCCCTAGGAAGGAATCATCCCACTTTAGTATACATATTAATTCAGAGGAGACTTGAAATTGTTCAAAATCTTGGTCGAACCAGTACCCTTGCTAAGATCATTCAGGGCCCGAAGTTATAAAACTTTTCTCGGGCTCAATTTTCTCAAATTTTAGATTTAAAATAAGTTGTTATTAATAACATTTTTTATGTTAATACATTAAAATGAGAAATGAAACAGAATTACGGCTTTAATCTCAAATTGAAATTTGAGAAAATTTTGAATTGAGCCTAGAAAAAGTTTTATAATCTCGGGCCCGGAAGATGAACTGTGTAATGAATGAATGAGTTGAGTCTGGTGTAAGGATGACATCAATGCTCATTGAGGTGATATGTTCTTGTTCTATTTTTGCTTACTAGATCTGAAATTTACATGTACAGAATAGAAATCTGAAGATCAAAGCATCATCTGATATTAAATACGTTTAATATAAATATGATTTGTAGAATCTAACCATCGTTTGAAACACTAGTAAGCTTTCAAACCTTGTCAGATTTCACACTCTACTTTCGTTTTGTGGACCGATTCTATTTTGTTAGTAAGAAATTCGAACAAATTATACTAATTGATAATATCAATGAAAGCAATTATAGACCGTTCAAGTTCCAAAATACTAATTCAATATTCTGAAGTATGAAAACTTTATAATAAAAAAAGTACATAGCTGTATATTTCAATCAAAGCATTCTTAAAATGGGTAATATATTTATTCAATCAATCAAGTCCGCTTCGGTTGGCCTAAAATACGAAATGGACCAGTCACCACGAAATGGAGCGAAATGGATATTCTCACGGCGAAATGGACTTTTATATATGTAATCTACTCAAATTATGGACAATAATTGGGTGATTTTTTTCCCTAAAATTATTCAGTTGATCATTTTATTTATTGATTTATTAATTATTAATCAGATTATAGAAATTCCGTCAAATGTTAGAGCCCATTTCGTCGTATTCATGTCCATTTCACTGCAATTTTTTGGCTTAAAAATTTGGCATTAAAGAATTATTTTTTTATGGATGAATTCTTAATGCGAATGCTGTTTAATGAGCTTACTTTCCTTCAAGATAAAGTAAGCCACATGCTATTAACCTTACTTTTTTAGTCTTAATTGAACTCCATTTCGACATCCGAATTGTCCATTTCGCACTCGACCTATTCTATGGCAATTATCATGGAGGAACCTATCATGAATGTGTCTTCTATTTTTGTCAGAAAATTATCTTATGAATGTATTGAAATATCATGATAATATAAAACAAAGCTATATCCTCTTCACCTCAATTATCGTGCATATAAGCTTTTAAACCCTCCCTGTACTCAGAAAGTTAGGTTTTCATCCCAATTAATATCAATTTTCTGTCAATTGATATTTTATTAACCTGTCTATAAGAATTGGTTAAATTCTGTTGATGATATCATCATGAAAATCACGTAAAATGAATGCTAGTTAACCTTTTGAAAAATTTGGATCGCCTCCTCAGTTATCATGCATCTGAAAGAAAACTCCATGGCAACAAAAAAGAAGCAAAAGTACAAATTTATCTTTTGGAGTCACCAACCTCTGCTTAAATCTGATTATTCCAGATATTTATTTGAGTGAAATCTAGTTCTAAATTTTCTTACACAAGGCTTAAACTAGCCTATGCATAGAAACTTTGAAAAAAAGGTACATATCCAAAAATGTTGCATTTTGTTCGATTTTATATATTGTGTGCTATATGGTTTCAGTTTTTCTCACTTCAACATATTCAGGGTACCATAGCAAATCATCCTATGAAAAAACTTGGGTCAATCAAGCTCTGAGAGGCTCGTTTGGGGTCATGCACGATAATAGAGGTATGCACGATAATTGAGATTTGACAATATGAGGTTAATTAGATTTTTTGAAGAAATCTGGATAGTTTAATGGTTGCTAATAAGAAGTCCGTTTCGTCGATGAGTTATTTAATCCGGAGCAAATAAATCAGTTTTCCAATGATATAAAAAGTATATATTTTTTAATTTCGTATTGTAATAAATGAAATCATCTATAAAGCATTCAATTGTCTCATACAAAGTAGAAATTAAGTCATGAAATATCGTATATAAAAGTCCATTTCGCCCCTAGAAGGTCCATTTCGCCCCATTTCGTGCATGGCAGTCCATTTCGTATTTTAGGCCAACCCAGTCCGCTTTAGGATCTATCATTTTAATTCTAGATCTTTGCGCTTTTACATATAAAAAAAACGTAAAGAAATTACAAAGAACTGCAATATGTATTTCATCAAAATTGATATGATTCAAAATGCATACTTATGAAATTATTTAAATGCACATTTTTTTTTATATGTGCAAAGATAAATAAATACCCGGAAATTGAATTCTACTGACACTTCCGGAAAAGAAGCCGACAGTCGCAAATCTCTTGCGGAGAAATGGTAATTCAGTAGCCGAAATATTCTCTTTTACTGGAATAAAATAATTGTAACGAGTCTTAAATGCACATCTACTTTCAGATGTTCCGAAAAACCAATGCTTATCAAATGATCGGTATTTTTGACAACTGTTTTTGACACCAATATCCGGCTACAACCTTATTTCGGATGACATTCTTGTATCACATTAAAAGATTAACCCCCCCCACACACACACACACACACACACATCAATAAGATTTGGGACACGCATACATGTGATATTTCCATGAGCTCTCATAGGGAGATTAAGACCTTTTCGTAGGGAGATTGGTTCTCAAATAGGGAGATTTTGCGTAACGCGCATTGTGGCTAAATAAGGGGGTTTCGCAATGCACATATACACTGAAAATTGACTATAATACTTCCATAAGAGGTTGTTTTTTTTCTAACAGAAGTTTATCATTTAAATTATTTTGACAGAGGATAGTATTGCAATGCTACAGAATTCAGTCTTATAATTGAAGAGAAATAGATGTTACAAATTCATTTTTTTATTTCTATGCAAAGTTCGGGATCCCACAATATAGGGTTTTTTAAGTAGATAATCAGTAGAAAATAATATCTTACCAAATCTATAAGATGTAGGCCTTGCAATTAGGAGGAGATTGTTAAAGTTTTTCTTTATTTCTTTGAGTAATCTTTAGACCCAAAACACAAGGCTTATTTTTAATGGAGATAACTTCAAGTGGTTTGATAGTAAAGAATTAGGTAATACTGCATTTATGCAATACAGTTTTTTGTACAGTGTGAATTTTTAGGCCTTGTAATTGGAGATGTTTTTTCACGTCATGGTTGCCATGGCAACCAGAGTTCTTCATGATTTACAATATTCCGTGAAATATTTTGAAAGGCCTTGTCCTAAGGATCATTTCTGTGTAGTGTATGAAATCTGATGACTAGATTAGGTGATTTTTATACTTGTTGACGGATGGATGCATGGATGGACAAAGAGACAGATCAATTAATCGTAATTGGCACTAACTGCTATTGAACTATGCTAAAAATAAATGTTTTTGATAGCAAAATGACGATAAAAGATGAAATTACGGACATCATATTCCGAGTTCGGGAACGTTAAAGACGAACACGGTGGAATAGGAATGTGAAGAGCTACCTCTGGGCAAATTAATCCATGTTGATTAGCTTTATGGGAAGCTCTGTGTTAGCAGTGAAGATCGAGCCAGTCCACAATTTTCTATTCTCAAATCTGCAACATTTGTGTTGACAAATGACTTGATTAGACCATTCGCTTCCATACTCAAAGACAGTCGCAAATTTATGAATTGTGTGTAAACTCTCAAACAACCCCAGCGAGGATCCGGTGAAATCGCCGTGGAATTTAAGAAATGAATGTCCGATGTTTCTTTAATTCAATATCAAATATTAAGTTTGAATGACAATTCGAGAACGCATGAGGCAATTTTTTACTTTTTATTTCTTTAATGAATTGACCATACGTATATTTACTGAAATATATCTGCGTCCAAATTAAAGCATGACCGCTTCTTGTTTTACTCAATCACGCGTTACGATACGAGGGTTTTTTCTGCGATGCCGCGTATTTTACCAAGGACTTGTGACGCGTCGCTTTGCATATCATGTTCGACCTATTCCTTCATGACGCTTATCGTGTACAGTGGAATTTTTTAGCGTCTTTTTGGAATAGGATATTGAAATTACTATGTTTACAGCCATTTTAATTTTTCAAAATAGATTATAAAAATCTAATCCCAGCTTACCTCGCATCCAATCCATTTTTATGTTTTCACGTAATATCGGGTCACGACGTTTCACCCGGATTAGACCTTGATTCTAAGAAAGGTCATTATTGCTGATCGTCATAATTTATTTCGTATACAGTGTGAAGGGTGATAGGTACAGTAGTACCCGTTTGTCGGCAATAGTTGATCTACCCGACGACGATAAACGATGACACTTCCAGACAGATAAACAACGCTTTACCCGATATTGGATTTCTCACTCGCCATTCGAGCCTTCAGACTGGATATTTTGCATTTTTGGCTCCCCATTTTTTTTCAGGCTCAAATTTCTTCAGGTCGGGAGAAATGGTCTCCCGATTGGGAGAGCGGGGAGAAGGGTAAAATATCGGGAGAATACGCCGAGATCGGGAGATATCACATGTCTGGACACGTTGTTATACTGTTGTCTGTTTGTGAATCTGTCTGTTACAGTCTGTAATACTGAACCTTTAAACTTTACAGTGCCATTTTTTTTTTTTATTATTATTATTATTATTCTAGCGGTTTAAGGTAACTTTGGTAAAATTACAACTTGTGTAAATTGTTTTTTTTAGCTCCACTGGCTGAAAGCCACTGGGGCTATTGTCATGGCGTTGTGTCCGTCGTGCGTCCGTCCGTACGTGCGTCCGTGCGTCCGTGCGTCCGGTCGTAAACTTTTTCTTTAAAAATCTTCTCCTCAGAAACTACTGGATGGATTTCAACCAAACTTCACAGGAATGATCCTTGGGTGACCCTCTTTCAAAGTTGTTCAAGAAATTTTGATCCAATGAAAAACATGGATTTAATGGGCGTGGCTTATTTCCAAATATGGTGAAAAGTGAGTTCTCTCAGGTTCTAATTGATGGATACCAATTAAATTTTATATAAATGATCCTTGGGTGACCCTTTATCAGTCTACCAAAAATTATTGTGATCGGATGAAAAATATGTATTTTATGGGCAGAGGTCATTTCTCTATATGTTATATAGTGGAAACTTTGATAATCATTTTCTCAGAATCTAACTGATAGATATCAACCTAATTTTACATGAATGATTCTTGGGTGACCCTTTATCAGCGTACAAAAAATTATTGTGATCCAATGAAAAATATGTATTTTATGGACGGAGGTCATTTCTCTATATGTTATATAGTGGAAACTTTGATAATCATTTTCTCAGAATCTAACTGAAAGATATCAACCAAATTTTACATGAATGATCCTTGCGTGACCCTTTATCAGTCTACCAAAAATTGTTGTGATCGGATGAAAAATATGTATTTTATGGACGGAGGTCATTTCTCTATATTTCCACAATGTTTCCAAATTCATATTATAAATTTATTATATTATTGTTCTTTTATTATTTTATTATTTAATAAAATGTTGGGACACAAATGTCCTCGGTGGCAGATAGATATCAACTAAATTTTACATGAATGATCATTAGGTGACCCTTTATCAGTCTACAAAAAATTATTGTGATCAAATGAAAAATATGTATTTTATGGGTGGAGGTCATTTCTCTATATGTTATATAGTGCAAACTTTGAAAATCATTTTCTCATAATGTAACTGATGGATATCAATCAAACTTCATTGATATGATCCCTGGGTGACCCATTATCATGCAACCAAAAATTATTGTTATTGGATGAAAAATATGTCTTTTATGGGCGGAGGTCAGCTCTCTTTATAATATATAGGAAATTTTGAAAATCATTTTCAGCATCAGTAGAACCCAAAATATGTAAAAATCAAGTCAAAACTTAGATTTGCTTTTACAAGAATTTCAAGCCTGTGGAGCGACTCAAGCCATTCATGGCTTTCTAGTTTTATATTTGGTAGCGAAATAATGGAGACTTCCCGTCAAAAGGTAATACGGCATGGTTATCATTTACCAATGGTAAATAATACGTACTCGAGAGTTTATATTTTCATTTCTTTTTTTATCTTGCTAATTACATGATTAAAATATTACATTTTGATTTCAACACTTTAAAAAATGTCAAAATCAAAATGTAATAATTTAGTCATGTAACTCAACAAAATTTTTAGATAATGTATATTTTTTTTTTTTTATCTTTTTCATGATTCCTTTGAATATCTGTATTTCAGTAGAATACCTTTCTCAGTCTTATCCTAAAGACAATTTGTTTTGTGTGCCCACCTTGGAGTTGAACCAAAGCGATTGACCTTGTTTTGTTCTAAAGTGAAGTGGTTAATCACTTAATTTGAGATTAAACTGCAATGATTACAAACTGTCAAAAATTGACTATCAGGACTTTTGCCAGTGCACGGTCCTGAGGTGATATCTACACTATAATTAATTTTTACCAAAGTCTACATTTTTATTATGTAAAATGAATTTTCTGAAGTTGTGTTTTACCGCAGCTACTATAACCTACTTTATTTAACATTCAATGTTCATATTTGGTAAGGTTTAATTCCTATCTATTTTACATTGATCTGGAAACAAGTTCTTATAACTCAAATTAATCCCCCTTGGCCTTGATTCTGCTTCCTTGAAAATTTACCAGTGCTCATGCCAAAATTGAAATGTATGGAACGAACCAAGATAGATAATTTTGCATGATGAGTAGATCGCAATGATACTCATTTGCTCGTATGAAAGTCAAAGTCATGTGACAAGGACATCTGTCAAGATCAAACTTCTGAAAATTTGCTGTTTTGGGGTCATTGTTGTTACACATAAAAATTCTATATATAATAAAATATCATAAATGAACAAAAATGCTAAAAAAAGTCTATCTGATCTCCTATAGATCCTAAGTTCCTTGACATTTGAATAATTTTGCAAGGCAATGAAGTAATGTTGGTTGGTTTTATACCAAACACTACTTTTCACTTTTCTAGACGCAACCTCTTTGAATTTGGACTAGTCTAATATAAGTCATTGGATTTCAGGCAGGAGATGGAGCCAGTCTGGCAGCCCTGGAGTCACTTATGACAGAGTTCTTTGATGCATTCACCAGTAATGAAAGAAAGAGACAAATTGGTTTGTATCTTTATTTTTTTTTAATTGATTCCCATAAATTTTATGATTTTATTCCTTTTTACCCCCTTGAAGAAAAATATTTACAAAGCTTTGTGGAAAATGAAGAAATTGCTTGTAACAAGCAATTTCTTCATTGTCCAGAATATTTTCTTCCCCAAAGGAGAAAGAGTTTTAAGTTGTTTTTTCAGCCACTTAAAATTGTTGTCTGCAATTCCTTTGTATTTTGAAGAGTCAGAAATTTTGTGGTTTGGATATGAGTTAAGTAGACTGATGACAATTGCATAATGTTGCAGTGGTGGATCAAGAAGGCGGAGTCAAAGCTACTCCTTCTGTAGCTGAATTATTTCATTTTCATGTGGAATTTCAATTAAAATCATGAAATACTGGAAAAAGACTCACCCCCCTTTCTATATCAGACCCCCTGTACAAATTTTCTGAATTGCCACAGTGTTGCATTTCACCACCTCCCCTTTAGAACTGAAACAAAAGAATTGAGTCATAGACCTAATTTCTAGCAAAGCTGTCATTACTTGTTTAGGATACAAAGGCTTTTGTAATTGGTTTTTACTCCTTTGAATTATAAGTTTGAATGTGGAAAGTAGCTCCCTCCAATTAAAGCCTTGAGGATGACTGCAATTACTGTGCTAACCAGGCTCGACTAATTTTCATGTGAGTATGTACATAAAATTTCCAAATATCTTAAATGTATGAGCCTTGATTACAGTTAGAAGCCTAGACAACCACAAAGTGCATATAACGATATTTGCTTATCGCACAAAGAAACTATTGAGTCGGGAGCTATTGATAGTGTCCATAGTGTAGGCTATAATTCGACTCTAGAAGTAGATGTCAATGACTCAGCTTTAAACAGTTGTAACTGCCTATATATTTATAGGCAGTTACATCTATTTTGCGCTGAGCTATCAATGTATGATTATTAATTTCACTTTATAATGAATTGTAATTGCACAATTCTGTGGATATGATATACCCTAGTGAGAATTTGAAATCTGTGTTCAGGATTGAAAAATAACCAGTGCCAATTGTCTAATTTGGTGTCCTTTATTTATTTTTTTTTCAGAGAGTTTACTAGAGCAGTTTAGCCAGACAGAAGACTGTTGGAAGCATTGTTTGTACTATCTGGGCAACTCTAAAAATGAGTATGTGATGATGTACTGTATCACTGTCCTAGAGGTTAGTATTATCTTAGGTGGTGCCAGACAGCGGAGTGGCATTATTTGTGTTATCTGGGGAACTCTAAAAATGAGTATGTGATGATGTACTGTATCACAGTTCTAGAGATGGGTATTATCTGTGGGGCGCCAGACAGGGGAGTGGCATTATTTGTGTTATCTGGAGAACTCTAAAAAATGAGTATGTGATGATGTACTGTTTTACAGTTTTAGAGGTCGGTATTATCTTTGGGGTTCCTGAGAGGTGAATGACATTGTTGTGTTATCTGAGGAACTCTAAAAATGAGTATGTGATGATGTACTGTATCAGTCCCAGTTCTAGAGGTGAGCTTTATCTGTAGGGCACCAGACAGGTGAATCGCATTGTTTGTACTGCTTGGGAACTCTAAAAATGGAGTATGTGATCATGTACTGTATCACAGTTCTAGAGGTTAGTATTATCTGTGGGCACCAGACAGGGGAATGGCATTGTTTGTACTGTCTGGGGAACTATCACTGATTTAGAGGTGGGTAAAATCTGTGGGACAACAGATAGGGGATTTGCATCATTTGAGTTATCTGGAGAATTCTAAAAATGGGTATGTGATGATATACTGTATCACAGTTCTAGAGGTTAGTATTATCTGTGGGGCACCAGACAGAGGAATGGCATTGTTTGTACTGTCTGGGGAACTCTTAAAAATGGGTATGTGATGATGTATAGTATCACTGTTCTAGAGGTGGATATTATCTGTACTGGTTGGAGACCAATTCTCACCGCATACCAGTTCTCACCAACTGACCATTTTCAATGTCAGGACGCAATATTCATTTACAACAAATTAATTTCTGAAAATAGAAGTTTTTGTCAAAGTAATTTGTTTTTAGCTCCATTGGCCAAAGGCCAGCAAGCTTTTGTCATGGCGGTGTTTCTGTCGTGCGTGCGTCTGTGCATGCGTAAACTTTTTCTTTTAACATCTTCTCCTCCCAAACCAATGGGCGGATTTTCATGAAACTTGGTAGAAATGTTTCTTAGGTGACCCTCTTCTAAAATTGTTAAAGAAATTTTGATTGACCCCCAAATATGGGCGTGGCATTTTTCACTTTGAAATCTTTAAAAAACTTCTCCTCCCAAACCATTGGGCCAATTTCAATGAAACTTGGCATGGATGTTCCTTGGGTAACTGTCTACTTAAATTGTTCAAGAAATTGTGATTGACCCCCAAATATGGGCGTGGCAGGGCGAGGCTTAATTTGAGCCCCAAATCTTTGAACAACTTCTCCTTCTGAACGACTTGGCTGATTTCAATCAAACTTTACCAGAATCTTACTGGGGTGACCCTTATCAAAGTTTGTTACTTAAATTTTGATTGGCCCCCGAATATGGGCGTGGTAGCGTGGGGCTTTTTTTGAGCCCAAAATTTTTAAACGACATCTCCTCCTGAACCATTGGGCCGATTTCAATGAAACTTTACCAGAATGTTCCTTGGGTGATCCTCTTTCAAAGTTGCTCACAAAATTTTGACTGGCCCATAAGTATGGGCGTGGCAGGGTTGGGCTTATTTTGAGCCCAAAATCTTTGAACGACATCTCCTCCTGAATCACCAGGCTGATTTCAATGAAACTTAACAAGAATGTACCTTTTGTGACCCTTTTAAAAATTGTTGGAAAATTTTGACTGGGTCTTAACTATTGGCATGGCAGGGTGTGGCTTATTTTGAGCCCGAAATCTTTGAAATACATCTCCTAATGAACAAGTGGCCAATTTCAATGAAACTTAAGAATTTTAGTCTAATGTGGGCCATACCCTGTTAATTATTACAAAATAGGTCCAAAGAGATTTGAAAGTTTTGTTTTCATTCAAAGAAAGCTTCATTTAATGTAAGTCTGAAGATGTTAAAGCCAGTGGAGCGATACAGGCCCTCTTGGGCCTCTTGTTTCCTTTCTGTCTTTACTTTGAACCAAAGTGGTTGGTAAGAACTGGTACTTGGTGAGAATTGGTCTCTAACCAGTAGGGCACTTGACAGGGGAATGGCTTTGTATGTACTATCTTTGGAACTCATAAAATAATCTTGTGTTGACATATTGTTCTTAAAATTCCAAAGTCAGCTGCACATCCTCATCCTGCACAGCTTTAGATGAGGGAATGGCATTGTTGTTCTAAACTTTAAATAATTATTGTGTTATGATTGAAAAAAGTAAAATAGTGGTTGGTACTACTATTATGTATGAAGTGTTTACCCTTATTCTGCTGTTAATAGTGTGTTCCTGCTGTGCATAAAGTTTTTGCAAATACATGTAGTATAGACTGGGACTAGCCTGCATAGTCATGCAGTCTGATCTTAGCCTTCACTTCCTGCTTTCTTCTACATTTTTATGGGTAAATATTTAGCCAGACTACTGGTTGGGGGGAAAAAGCATTTTTTATGCCCATGCATAAATAAGATGGGGGCATATTGACTTACCACTGTCTATCTGACGTCAGTCTCTCTGCAGAATTTAACAAAAAATCTTTTACATTGCCAGTTAGTCGAAGTCTATTCAAGGTATAATAATCACATTTGGCATGATGATAAATCACATCAATATACATCTACATATATCAAGTTCAAGGTCATCTGGCATGGTCAGACTTCTGAGAAAAAAAATGTTGTAGGGGCTTTGATGTTTTCCAAAAACATTTTGGATGAAGCAAAATTTATTACAGCAGGATAAGTGGAAAAAACAAAGTACCGATGTACATTGTATTACATTTTCAGAACTTAATAAACAGACAATGGATTGGGTTTCCAACAGAAGTGAAGAGAGAGATTCGAGATCTGGTTAACCAACTGTTACTGGATAGTCATGACAAAGTCCCGTCATATATTCGTAACAAACTAGTCAAATTAGTAGTGGACATAGGGCGTATAGACTGGCCACACTTTTACCCTGAATTCTTTACAAGTATATTACAGGTTTGTGATGTTTTCTTGCTACTCCTGCTGAGCCCTGGGGCCGTTTTACTAAGCTTCTTACGAACAAATTAATCATAAGTCAAAATCACAAAATGTACCTGGTGTTTTATTCATAATTAGATTCTGCCTTGCAATATCTTATACGAATCTTAAGAAGACGATTCCAATGGCAGAATTTCATATTCAGTTACCACTGTAGAAGCAACTTTAATTTCTGACTTGTGCAAAAATTGATCATAAGATGTTTTGTAAAAACGGGCCCCTGGTCAATCATTGGATATGGGTTTGGCTCTAAATCCTGGGTACAGAAGTTCAATTCGGGGCTCGGCTAATTTCATTTGTTAGATAAAATTCTCAAAATTGTCTCCCAACTATTGAAATTTTAGACTTGTGCATATTGAAAGAGGTTGCAGACAACACTATCAAGTGTAATTAATTTTAAGAATATACATCTTGTGTAAGTTGGGTATTAAATATTTTGGGAAAAGAAGAAATTCTTTGTTAGGTGCAATTTTGTTCTTTTTCCTCAATATTGGAATGTAAAATTCCAGGGCTGCATGGGAAATGGTTAACAGCATTTGAGGAACCAAATTTGCCACAAGAAACTTTATTTATACTGACACTTTTTGTTTTCTCATTAGTTGGCCCAGCAGAATGAGACTACAGCCCTGGGTGTGATCCTACTCCAGACAGCCTCAGAGGAGCTAGCTGTACCGCGAGAAGACCTTGCCATGTCCAGGAAAGAAGAGCTACACAAACTGCTGCTTCAACAAATACCAACTGTGTTGACTCTTTTAAATAGTAGGTGATTTAATCCTGAAAAGTACTTTTATAGGGTTCAAAGAATCCAAGAATCTTAATTTATCCCAAAATACAGTAAGAGAAGAAAACATGAATTACTCACTCTTCCTTTAGTATAGATAAAAAAAATCATGGGATACAAGTTGAACTGTGCAATTACTGGTACAGAGTTCAATGTTTAAATTGAGAGAAAATGTAGTATCTAATTATTTTTGTTAAAAAGATTGTTACTTTTTCATGCAATGTATTGTTATGCAGAAATTTGTCTTTTTTCGTAAACATTGAATCCTTCTTTTAGAACTTTCATTTACCCATGCATAGATTATATTTGGTGATAGAATTTTTAATGGAAAGGAAATAGCAGACAATGATTGAGAGTGAAATTCTTTTAGGCTAGAAAACATTTTGGAATAGGTAAGTTGAGATTCTCCTCCAATAATATCTTACTTGGTTGCTTTCTGTCATGAAAACCACTAATTGCTTTCATAAAGGCAAGCAAGAATTTCCAGGAAAGTAGAAATTATGATGTTAAAAGCATATGTAATATGATTAGATAAGTGCCTTTGCATGACATTTACAACAATTTTCTCTTGTGCGCAAAGTTAGGACTCAGATCAGCCTGAAACATTATTTTGATTGATTATGTAAACTATTGATGTTTCATATGAGTTTTAACAACATAGGATTCTTTTACAATCATTTTTAGACAAAATATATATATATTCCTATTAAGATTTTTTGAAGGGATTTTGAAAACGGTTGCTCTATAAAAATGGTCGCTTAATAGACATGGTTATATAAGCAAGATTGACTGTAACTTAGGATCCAGGTGGAATCCCTTACTTTAAACTGTTGGGATCCCTTCATAAATACTGTTTGTGTCAAGTTTTGATTAGACAAAGCATTTCCATATCTAAACATATCTCGCTTTTATTTGTAGGTATATTAGAAATGGCATTAGAGAAACATCGGCATCTGGTGTCAGCCACGCCCCCTCCTTCCCCTACACATGGGGAGTCTCCTGCAAGGAAGAATTCATCATTATTGTTTACATCTTCACCGTTAAAATCAGGTACACTGTTAATTACGTAGATGATAATTGATTGTTTTCTTTGTAAGAGCAATATAGTTTTACAATTGATATTAACTGAAGGTGAGTTTTTGTGACCCTTGAACTTCTGTTGTCCAGAGTATCTCATGCTGTGACTGGTGTCCATTGTCTTCCTTTTTACCACTCTTTTGGTCACAATTTAAGCTCCATTTTCTCAAACTTACTGAAAATGTTTGATTTTGATGCCATTCAGATTTCTGTTACAGGAAGAAGAGCTTTCCAATCTTATGTTTTGCAAAAATGATAAAGATATGTTTTTATGTTTCAGATTCATTCATGAGCAACATATTCAAATCACCAGGAAGTCATAGTCACAAGGAGGCTTTACCACCTCTAGATACCGGTTCCCAGCAATTGTGTTCATTAACTCTCAACTGTTTAGCTCATTACTTCAGCTGGATCCCCCTCTCATCAACAATTACTCCATCTTTATTGACTACAATCTTTCACTTTGCTGGATTTGGCTGTGAAAATCATGGAGGTAGAAAAATGAACTCGGAGGCAAATTTTAATTCATCGTCTCATCATTTGGGAATTCTAGCCATGAACTGTATAAATGAACTTCTGTCCAAGAATTGTGTTCCAATAGAATTTGAGGATTACCTGCTCCAAATGTTTCAGCAGACATTTTATCTGCTGCAAAAACTTACCAAAGACAGTAGTACATGTTCTAGTGGAAATAGATTAACAGAGCTAGATGAAAAGTAAGTTTGGTTATTATTATTTCAGTAAAACCAGAAATGTCTGTGTGGTGGAACTGATTGTGTTTTAAGTATTTGACTTAGAGGTTTTAAAGGATGCAAGATTTTTTTTTTCATTGTCTGAGACTCTCCAGTCAGAGATCAACACTAAAACTATAGCTAGTACTTTGGCCAGAGACCGAAAGATTTTCATTTGATAAACTCACAGCATGACTTGTGAAGTTATAAAAAAACTAATACCCAGCTTTCGCTCATTTCATCTGATTAGATGATATCTAAGGGGAGCCCAAAGAAAAACATCAAACATTGCATAACAATCACATGCAAAATGAAAATCTTTAAGCAAATTTGTCTTAAATTTTTCACATTTTGTCTCATTTTGCATTAAAGAAATAGAATAATTGTTTGCTTTTTGAGTAAGATTGATTGGTATTTCATTTAGTTAACAACAAATCTATATTATCCACCTCTCTCAAAATATAGCCTCTATTGTTAACTCAATTAAATATCAATCAATCTTACGCTTTAAATAACCATTATCCTTCATGAAATTCTTTCCTGAAGTTGACTCAAAAGGTTAATACAATGTATTTGTTAAATATATTGCATACATTTTAATAGAGAATTATTCAATTTTTATATAAGAAACAAAGATTATAGTTAAAATGTGATTGTCCTTATTTAAGACAAGAACTCTCAAACCTTAATCAAAGAGACCTATAATTCCAACTATTGGGTCATGGATACAGCAATATTTTTCCTGAAAGGACACCAAAATTTGAAGCTGTTTAAAATTCAAATAAATTACAATTTACAACATGAACTTATAAATGACATCTAAATAGAATGCAAAACATTATGATAATGTTTTTAGGGGTATTCAAAAATAGACATTAAAAGTCCACCAGTTTCAATATCATGAGTGATAAGAAAATAATATGTCTTAATTTTTGCAACTGATATTGATTTTCAGTACTATAGACACATTATTCTGTTCATAGAATGTTGAAATTATTTATCTTGTATTCCAGTTATGTAGAAAAGTTTACAGATTTTCTGCGATTGTTTGTCAGTATACATTTAAGGAGATTCGAATCCAATGCTCAGTTCCCTGTACTGGAATTTCTGGCCCTTCTATTTAAGTACACATTTAGACAGGTAGGTGAAAAGGGTCACTCTGGGAACTGCATAAAGTTTCAATTGTGGTCAGATTAATTCGCCGCTATCAACAATTTTTCAGTTATATCAGCTGGAGCACCTAATGAGTGCCGCCCTTGGGGATCAAACCTGGGAATTCTAGATTGACAGTCCGAAGCACTACCAATTGCGCTATGACATGGCTTTGCAATTGTGGTCAGACTGTACAGATTGACGAGACTCACCAGGGTAGAAAGTTTTGGCTTTGGGTAGATTTTCTGAAACTATAGGCAGCGCTACTGATAGAGGGGGTATTTTTAATTTTAGAGAAAAATATTTCAATGATTTTAACACAAAATCTATATTGTCGGTACTCATTGGAATTGTCTTGACAATTCTGGTGAGTATCCACAATATAGGGTTTCAATTGTGGTCAGACTGTACTGATAGAGGAGTTATTTTTAATTTTTGATCAAAGTATTTTAATGATTATAGCACAAACCCGATTTTGCTGGGTACTCGACAAGACAATTCCAATGAGTACCCACAACATAGGGTTTCAAATGTGGTCAGACTGTACAGATTGATGAGACTGACCAGGGTAGAAAGTTTTGGCTTTGGGTAGATTTTCTGAAACTAGAAGCAGAGCTACTGATAGAGGGGTATTTAAAATCTACACAAAACACATAAAATCTACTTGTCGAGACAATTCCTGTGAGTACCTTCAATATAGGGTTTCAATTGTGGTCAGACTGTACAGATTGATGAGACTGACCAGGGTAAAAAGTTTTGGCTATGGGTAGATCTTCTGAAACTAGAGGCACAGCTGCTTAAAAGGAGGTATTATGGATTTTAGTTCAAAGTATTTTAATATATAACACAAAATCCATGTTGTAGGTATTCATTTGAATCGTCTTGTCGAGACGATTCCATAAGTACCCACAATATAGGGTTCCATTGCATTGTAAGACTTTAGAAAGACTTTACCCTTTTTTAGCTTGGCTGTTTTCGGAGAGAAAACCCCAGGTATTGCTATAGCCTTCATTTCGTTGTCGCCGTTGTTGTTGTTGTCATGCGAAAACTTTGACATTTTGTGAGATCTCTGGTTCTACTGAAAGCATTTACTTAAAAATTGGCACACATGTTCACCATCAAAAGAGCAACATATACTATCAAGGGGGATAACTCTAGATGCATTTTGAACAAATTATGCCCCTTTTTTGACTTAGCTCTCAACAGCCATGCGTAGGCACCCGTAGGCGGTGCTCTTGTTTATTTGTACTGACTAGTGGTATCATTCTGAGAACCCTTTTACAAAAATGTTTATATAAAAGTGTCTTCTGGTAAGCCTCATCTGCATACAATTTCTTTTCATATCCCCACATTGATTAGCAGGGGTCTGGATGAGAGGAGGTAAAACCAGGTCTTCAAGTCTTCTTTTCCCAATGAAACTCTCTGTTGTTGGTATTCATTTGAATTGTCTTGTTTTAAATGAGTACCAAACAGGGTTTAAGTACCCCCCTAACTGTAGCCCTGGATCAGGGGTGTACAGAACTATTTTTGTTTTATGTAAACCTGAAGTATTGCTATAGCCTTGGTGTCTTGAGCCTCATTGGGGTTGTCAGCGGGGTTGTCAGTGGAAAAGTGTAAATAGTTTTACTTTTTATTCCGGGCCTTCTCTGGGGGTCGCCATTGTCGCCAAATGCGAAAATGAAATGAATTTGGCGATAAAAAAATGAAATTGGCGAAATGACTGGCGACAAAAAAGTCTGACCTTTGACCCATCAGCGATTATTGATTTTGACAAAGACTGAGAGGATATTGTGTAGACACGCTCACAAGTGACTGAAGGTTAATTGAGGCAAAAGGCATGTGAGTCAACTAGTAACCCCTTGGCTACCCATAACACTTCTGTGATTGTTTACAAAAAAATAACGGTCAATTAAATGCTAATTGACATTTAAATATGATCCCCCTCGATGATGAGCTATATAAAAGGAACACAAGATTTTATCAAGCACAATTTTTAGAAGAAAAATGGCTCCAAATTTGGCTCCTAAAATCCCAATTTGGCTCCATTTTGTTCGATTTGGCGAAAGTGTTGGCGAAAAGAAATTTCAGTCCAGAGAAGGCCCTAGTTCCCTCAGCATAAATTGATTGGGGGCATACGGTTTTTGTCATGTCAGTTTGTCTTTTATATTTTGCCATAACTTTTAATTGGTTAGTAGTGGAGTTTTCATAATTCACTTGTGTATTGCTTTTTGAAAGACTTTCCTGTTGGCACTAACTTCAAGTTTATGAGGCAAGGTCATTTTTTTCCAAAAAAACGAAACTTTGGCATACATTCAAATGCTTGAAAAAATCAAGTTGGACAATATTCAAGTCTATTAATTGAGAATATCACTTTAAATTGAATTTATCTTATGCAGGTGAATTTTATAGAGCTTTTTTTAACCCTTGGCATGCTGAATAAAAACTTAGGAAAAATTGTATTAACATTAAAGTGCTGAAATCACAGTCTTCAAATTGTGGTCTGCCATTTATTTTTAAAAGTATAATTTCAAACTTTTTCCTGGTTTAAAAGGAAACCCAGGTAGTGAAGACTAAAATCAAACTGCACATACCAGTAAGAGCATGCTGAAAATGTCTTTACCTCCTGCCAAAACAAAATATCTCTTGTTCAGCAGGACAAGGGTTGAAATACTTTCTTTTATGCTTTATGGTGGTTTATCGAGAAATAACGGTAGATTATCACTTGATAATCTCACCACAAAAGCAGTGAAATTATCAAAAACATATACCCTGCTTTTGTGCATTTCATCCTATCTGATGTCATCTATGCGGGGGTGAAATAAGTGATGTCACAATAAGCGTTATAGCAATCACATGCAAAATGACGTGCTTTACGGAAACATGTCCTAGAAATTTCACATTTTGTCTCATTTTTGCATCAAAGAAATAGAATAATTGTTTGTTTTCCGAGTAAGATCGATTAATATTTCATTTCGTGAACAACAAAAGCTATATTTTCACTCCGTGACAATATAGCTTTTGTTGTTTGCTCAATGAAATATAAATCTATCTTAAACTTAAACAAATGATTATCCTCTATTTGTTTGTAAATAAGACTTAACTTCAAACACAATTTCAGCCAACCAATGAGGGTTTTTACAACTGCTTAGATATATGGACCACATTTCTAGATTTTTTACTGACCAAATCAAAAGGAAGAGAAAGTGAATTGAATGCTGTCATTACAAGGTGAGTATAAAGAGGATAATTATTTCAGTGTAGGGCTGATTATTCTTCATTGAGTGACCAACTTAAGCTCTTTTTTTGAGGTCAATCACTTACAAGTTGAAATATTAATCAATGTTACACAAAAAACATACAATTGCCCAAGTTAGAGTGAAAATTTCAGGATAAATTCTTCTTAAGCAATTAATTTTCATGCAAATTTCAACAATGCAATGACATTGTTAGTGGGCTCAACTAAGATTTGAGCCTGTGCGTGACATTTCCAACAACCTGAAATGTGACTGCATTGCAAACATTGAGCAGCCTAAACAGCCAGAAATAGTGGTTATAAGCTTGCCTTACTGTCTAAATATACATTAAGACCTCATTTATCTACAAAGTGCCTTGTGAAGGCTCTGGTCAGACTGTGTGGATGCACAGGCTGACCAGAGTCTTTCCTTTTCGCATGTTCAAAATTGTTGTAAATGTCACACACAGGCTCATTTAGTCTTGTGTTGTGAAGTGAAATAAATAGAGGATAATCATTTGTTTGAGTGTGAGATTTATATTTCATTGAGTAAACAAAAAATGCTTTATTTTCACAAATGATTGTTGTTCACGACATGTAATATTAATTAATTTCATTCTAAATACAAATGCTTATTCATTTTAAGAAAATTTTATTCCAACAAAAAGTATTAAAGATTGTAGGGTTTAACGTGTGTAAATTTGCAAATTTACATTGACATTATCAAGAATAATTTACATAAAGGTCTATTGAAAAAATTATATGTAAATAAATGAAGGGTCCATGCCTTTATTGATGTTCTTTTAAATTGATTCAATTATTTGAATTTTAACAAACATTTTCTACATTGATGATTGATTCAGAGAGTTTTAAATTCAAATTATACAATTTTCAAAATAATTCATTTGAAATATAAACAAAATTAAATAGTTATATTTAATTAATTGTACTATATAGGGTATGAATACTATTTACCTTGTAACATCTATATTTGGAATATAACGAAGCACTGATATCCTTAGTCTATCATGAACTGCAGAAGAAACAATGTACAATATGTTTCAAACAGTTGATAGTTTATTCTATTTTAGAGATATTAAAAGCCCTTTTATCCCTATTCTGCCATGTACTACAGAAGTTAGCTACTTCACTATTACAAACATTAAGTAGAACTGAAGAAGCCCTGAAAAACCTATTCTGTTTTGTTCTAAAGATATTAGTTGATTTTTTCAGATATAAAGAAGCCCTAATATCACTAGTCTGTTACATACTAGAGAAGTTAGTTTACCTCAATAATTTAGATATAAAGAAGCCCTGATATGCCTATTCTGTTATGTACTACAGAAGCTCGTTTACTTCCATATTTCATATATTAAGAAGCTATTATATCTAGCTAGTCTGTTATCTACTCAATAAGTTAGTTTATTCTTTTTTTTTAGATATAAGGAAGCTTTCATATCACTAGTCTGCTATGTACCATAAAATTTAGTTTATTTCCATATTTCAGGTATAAAGAAGCCTTGATATACCTAGTATGTTATGTACTTCAGAAGTTAATTTACTTCCATATTTCATATATTAAGAAGCCCAGATATCCCTAGTCTGCTATGTACTACAAAATTTAGTTTGTTTCCATATTTCAGGTATAAAGAAGCCCTGATATCACTAGTCTGTTATGTACTTTAGAAGTAAATTTCCTCCCTATTTCATATACAAAGTTAAGAAGCCTGGATATCACAAGTCTGCTATGTACTACAAAATTTTGTACATTTCCATATTTCAGGTATAAAGAAGCCCTGATATCACTAGTCTGTAATGTACTACAGAAGTTACAGTTCAAGTTTAGTCAGACCCAATTAGAAGAGTTAGATGATGAAACATTAGACTGTGATGTAAGTTTATTTATAATTGATTAAGTGATAATTAATTTCAACATCCTAGTTAACTCAATTTTCTTTTCACACAAAAATTATCATCAGATGTTTTTGAAACTTTCACAGGTTTATGTGGTTTGATAAGGAGGGTTCCTGTCAAAAATGAAACTGATCTGAAGGAATACTTGGGATGAGGGGCTTACTGTTTTTCAAAAAAAAATAATACCTGTTTACTTGATAGAAACTTAGAAATATTTGATTTCCTTTCCTTATTTGATTTCCTTTCCTTGAAACATCCACAGGTTGTTTCTAGGGCCATAAGGAATGTTCCTTGTGAAAACATGATTGATCCATTGCACTGGAGAGGAACTTGTCTTATAGATTTTCAATAATCTCATTTATGCTATAAAGTTCACAAATGTTACCTGATTCTCTTGAAACTTTCACAAATTAATTCTACAGTTCGAGGGTTAAGCGCAAGACTGTACTAAGTGTATATACATTGTATTTACACTTAGTACAGTCTTGCACTGAATCCCCAAGTTGTAAGAAAGGTTCCTTGTGAAAAATGGAATGGATATACTATAAGAAATGGAGCCAAAAATATTATTGCTGAAAATGAATTTAAGGAGATGAATTCAACTTTGTTATCTTATTTTGACCTTGGATGTTTTCTGAGAAAACCTGAGGTATTACTTTAGCCTTGGTGTCATCATGGCTGTTGTCTTCTTTGTGTGAAAACTTTGACAAACTGTAAAATCTCTGGTTCTCCTGATGGCATACTATCAAGGGGATGGGGACTTTTTGTGCAAATTATGCCCCTTTTTTATCCAGATTTTTCATTCATTATTCAGCACCTAATACTTGAGAATAAGTACCTGTAGGTGGTGACCTTGTTTCATAATCTTTTTTAAGTAATTTCCTGATATTTCAGATTAAAGTAAAAAACAAAACTTGTTAGCCATTAAAGCATCACAGGCCCAAATGCACTTCTTGTTAAATGAATGCAGCACAGGTCATCTGATAAAGTCAAAGTAGTTTTTGGAATAAAATTGGACAATGAATATTTCTTATTATCACTATATTTTCCCTCAAAACCTAAAGTATTGAATAAACAGTTGATAATTTATTATAATTTCAGGAAGAAACAGAATGGCAACATTTTTTACGTCAATGTCTAGAATTGATAGCTAAAGTGTCTGAACTTATTACTGTGGAAACATTTCAAATAGTGGTAAGAGAGTCTTTTATTTGATTATTTGATCAATGAAAGTAAAAAGGCATTACAGTAACAATGGAAAAAAATAAATCTAAAATTAATCTGATTAAGCACTTATCAATATTTCTAGAAATAAATGTTGGCTTGAATAGAAGAACACTTTTACTCTTGGGAAACATGCTAAAAGGATATGGATTGTGTGCAGTTTGAGGTTTTTAGCTCACCAGAGCACAAATTGCTTAAGGTGAGCTGTTCTGATCACTCATCATCCATCTGTCAGTAATTTCTTTGAAACATCTTCTCCTAAACCACTGGACTAATCAATCTGAAACTTGGTAGAGATGTTACTTGTGAAGCCTTAACCAAATATAATTATATCTAAAACTCTATTTGCCATGGTTATAGAAAGGTTATAAAAAATCTTTTCCTAAAGCATTGGGCCAAATAATCTGAAACTTGGCAGGGATGTTCCTTGGGAAAATCCCTACTAAAGATGATAAAAGAATTTCAATTCATCTATATTTTTGGTTGCCATGGTAACAAAAAGGCAGAAAAAAATCTTTCCCTCCTAAACCATAGGGCCATCTTGTCTCTTTAAAAACTATTCTTAATGTACATCAAAAAACATTTAGTATTTATAACCAGATTGACAAGTTATGAGTTAACTTACTCAGGTGAGCAATTTAGGACCATCATGGTCATCTTGTGTAAAAATACTATCACAGATTTACCTTACGGTGATGGGATTTTCAATAATGGTGGCTTAATAAAAGTGGTCTCTAAATAGGAGTGATTACTTGAGAAATATCAACTGTAATACTTACATAGAAAACCAGGGAAGGGGGTACATGTATTTACTCTAAACCCTTTCTTAATTTCTAGACTTTAAGACATGTTCAATTTAAAAGATGAAACAGACAACATTGGAAAATGTGTAGCTTGAATAGAAACCATTATAAGAGGTTGAAAATATTGTGTGAAAAAAGAGAAAATTGCTCATTAAAAGCAATTTCATCTTTTTCTAAATATTTTCTCAAGTATAAAAACACAGGGAAATAAAATCCTTGTACCAGACAAGAAATGTTTTCTGTGTGTTTTTCAACAGGTTTTTAGTGGAATTTTTGTTTTTATTTACAGTATGAGCCTCTCAGAGAGGGCATAGAAGTATATTTTGGTCTTGAACAATATGTTAGTACAAACGCACCAAACAGGTGCCTAAACATTCGAACAGAAAACCTGTGTCGTCGACTACACTGTTCTCTTAGAGACCTGTCATCGTTGTTACAATGTATTGGTAGGCTAGCGGACCATTTCATTGGGGATAAGTTCTCAATGAGACTCTCAGACGGACAGTCTCTAATTGAAAGGTAGAGTAGTATGTAACAGTCAAAGCATTACCCTTACTACCATACAAAATAGAAAACACTGCTAGAAAAGGAGATATTGCTTGTTACAAGCAATTTGTCCTTTTCCTACAATGTTTTACACAAACACAAGAGCATATCTTGATGTTGTCTCTCTCAGTCAGTAAATTTGGCTGTAAATTCAAATACTGTGAAAGCAATTTCTGCATTTCTTGTCAAATTTTGATTAAACTTTAGTGGTATAACTGTCATAGTGTAAATATGATTGTTAAACAGTATTTTGATTTTCTCAATGTTACAGAAAAAGAGTTCTTGGATGAAAATTAGCTTTGTGGTGGCTAATATTGATAATTATGACAAGGGCACTCTTGTTCAAACCTCATTTAAGAAGAGGAAGATTAAAAGTTTTATTTCTCTCTTTCGTTCCATATGTACAGTAAAAATTGTTTTAAGCAACTTCTAACGGGACCACCAAGAAAGGAATGTTGAAGAAAATGATAGCTTAATACACATTTTGTTTACAAATAAGAAACATATTTTTATTTCATTTATGCATATTTTTATTCATCCTATATTGTTAAAAGGCAATAGAATTGTCTCATTGAGACAATTCTTGTGAGTTTTAACAAGATAGGATTCATTTTCAATAATTTTTGGACCAACAATACTTACTTTTTAAGAAGCTTTGATTTAAAGAGGAATTTTGAAAACGGCGCTTAATTGACATGGACCCTCGAGCAACATTGACTGTATATCTATAAACATAACTTTCTTCACCTTCTCTTTCACAAAAATGATCAGAGCCTTAGGGTAACAATTCAGGCAATTTTACAAGTGCTTGAAGCTCAATCTATGACCAGCCTGAGTAGAAATTCTGTAAAGAAAAAAAAATTCTGACCTCTAAACAATTGTGAGGTTCGAAATTGTCTACAGAGTTGTGTGGTAAAAATGCCATAGGTAAAAATGCCATAGGAAAAAGAGGCAAAAATGCCAGAGGTAATGCATGACATTTTCAATATAGATTGATCAGTCTTCACTATGTGTTCTGTACGCATAGTTAAGACTGATCAATCTATATTGAAAATGTCATGCTCTAACTCATTTACATTCACTTGTTACTAAAACTAAAACAGGCCTTTCAACATTTCTTTATGAGCCCACTAGTGGTGAGGGAGACATAGTTGTTACAGCTCAGGATATGTGGGCTAGTGCATTTGTCTGGTAATCTATTAGACTATCAGTCTGTCCGATTTTGTCCAGACATCTACATTTATGGATGAATTTGGAAATAACTTGGCATAATCCATGTCCATCTTGAATTGATGTTCTGTTTGAAATGAATTTTCAAGTAGCTGCAAGGTCAAGGTCACAACTCAAGGTAAAATATGAGCCAGTGCGTGACATTTCCAACAATTTGAAAGTTTGGTGAGATTCAAAAATTGAGAGGCATAGACAACCACAAACTCTAAAATAAAAGTTACCTGACAGTCTACAGATTCTTTGAGACCTTATGTAACTAGAAAGCCCATATTGAAGAATCTGGTCAGCCTGTGCGGGTGCACAGGCTGGCCAGAGTCATAGCTTTGCGCATAATTGAAATTGTTGGAAATCTCAGGCACAGGCTCATATTTCAATCTGTGCTTATCGGCATTAGTTCTGGGACCACCTTCTTGTAATTGTCTACATTCTTTATAGTTTCAATCCTAAAATTTGTGTTTATTAAGTATTCACCAAGTATTACTGATTTTCTTGACTCTTATTTTGTAGATTGATAAACATGGTGGTATATGGCAGTAGAATTAGATTATTTGAAGTGACGTCAACAGAACAAAATGTGCTACAAACAGATTTTATAGAAGTGTAAGTATGACATGGACAGACCAAGGGGGTTGGGGTCTGTTATAAGAAATTTGTTTCTTTTTAGCTACCCTAGTGTTTGGTTTTTAGCTCCACTGGCCAAAGGCCACTGGGGCTATTGTCATGGCGCTATGTCCGTCGTGTGTCTGTCCCTCAGTCCGTCCGTGCGTCCGGTCGTAAACTTTTTCATTAAAAATCTTCTCCTCAAAAACTACTGGATGGATTTCAACCAAACTTCACAGGAATTATCCTTGGGTGACCCTCTTTCAAAGTTGTTCAAGAAATTTTGATCCAATGAAAAACATGGATTTAATAGGGGTGGCTAATTTCCAAATATGGGAAAAAGTGAGTTTTCTCAGAATCTAATAAATGGATACCAATTAAATTTATATGAATGATCCTAGGGTGAGCCTTTATCAGTCTACCAAAAATTATTGTGCTCGGATGAAAATTATTGATTTTATGGGCAGAGGTCAATGGAAACTTTGAAAATCATTTACTCAGAGTGTAACAGATGGATATCAATCAAATTTCTCTGGAATGATCCTTAAGTGACCCTTTATTAGTCCACCAAATATAATGGTGATTGGATGAAAAATATTGATTTTAAAGGTGGAGGTCATTTCTCTATATGTTATTTAGTGGAAACTTTGAAAATCATTTACTCAGAATGTAAATGATGGATATCAACCAAATTTCACTGGAATGATCCTTGAGTGACCCTTTATCAGTCTACAAAAAAATTTTGTGATCGGATGAAAAATATTGATTTTATGGACGGAGGTCATTTCTCTTGTTATATAGTGGAAATTTTGAAAATCATTTTCTCAGTATATTACCGATGGATATCAATCAAACATTATTGGTAAGATCCTTGGGTGACCAATTATCGTGCTGCCAAATATTATTGTGATTGGATGAAAAATATGCCTTTAATGGGCAGAGGTCATTTCTCTATATGTTATATAATGGAAACTTTGAGAATCATTTTCAACATCAGTAGAACCCAAAATATCTAAAAAGTCTAGTCAAAACTTTTATTTGCTATTACAAGAATTTTAAGCCTGTGGAGCGACTCAAGCCATTTATGGCTTTCTAGTGTGGAATTTTGGTATTATATTTTTCACTGGATTAAGTTACACAAGGTATTGAGTAGATATGTATCTTTAGGGAACAACTTAAGAGAAGAGTTGAAGACTGTTCTTAACAGCTTTGGCAGCTATAAATCTTAAGCTGTAAACCAATTTGTTAGCCAAGTTTTACAGTGATTGTCTATTACATGTATTGATATTTTTCAGTCATATCTAAGCTTTAGCTTTAGTAGCTGCAAAGCAATAAAACCATAGGTTAACCCAGATTTCAAATGAACCTGTGTGTGACATTTCCAACAATTTCATGGGGGTGATTGAGAGACATGGAGAAACCTGGACTCTCACACATTAAATTAAAATTAATTTTGGGTTGTTATTAGCAATTTTAGGTCAATAGCCATCTATTGAGTGTATAGTTAAGACGGCCACATAGGCTGATCAGAGTTTCAATGTTGCGAACATCTGAAATTGTTGGAAATGTCCCGCAAAGGCTCAAATGTTTGTTTGGTATTTTTCAGCCATGCACAAGCTTTGGCAGCTATAAAGCCTTACACCCATTGGTTAGCCCAGTTTTACAGTGAATGTCAAGGTTACCCAGACCAATGTGAAAAACTCACAAGTCTCATTACAACACTCTTACAGTCTACAACTGTGTTATTTGAAAAACAGGTAAGATCAAGATTTATGCCCCTACATCAATTTGGGGGGCATATTGTTTCACTCGTGTTCCTCTCTCGGACCATTCATCTCAGTCTATTAAAATTTAACCAACAATTTAACATTTTAGCTTAACTTCAACACTGTTCAAGTTACAATGCTCTTATTTGGAATAAATTTTCCTCTATAAATCCCCTTCTTTGAAGGTCAGGGTCATAAGGTCAATATTAAGGTCAAAGGGGTAGAAAAAAATACTGAATCAAGGGTTTTAGTGTTTTACAAACATATCTTGTTCAACAATTTATTTTTCACTATCCTGTACCTTTAGTTGAGACTGGTATTCATTTGGTTACTCTTGGAAAACTTCTAATGGAAAAAGAAAAATGGAAAAAACATTGTAGAAATTGAAAAAATTGTAACAAGCAATGTCTTCATTGGCCATATTGTTGTCTTCCCCCAAAGATAAAGGTTTTTATGTCCTCCTTCGGAGGTATATTGCTTTGCACTGTCTGTCAAGCTGAAGATCTTTTTATGTCCGCAGCATATCTCAAAAAGTATACAAGCTAGAATCATGAAACTTCATTGGTGGATAGCTCTCATTGAGCTGTGCACAAGAACTCTTTCAATTAAGAGGACTCTATTGTACATATTAAACAGTCTAATCTTTTTACAAATTAATACATCAGCACAAAAGAATTATTGTTAACGGACTGATTTATCTAAACTAAGATCACATTAATTTGATATTTGCTTTTGAAAGGTAAAACAATGGTTAAATGTTTAATTCAATTTAATCTAGCAATTTTTTGTCATTTGAATTTGTAGTAAGTTTTAGCATGCAGAGTAAGGATTTGTAGCTCTTCTATACAATCATTTAATGATTCTATAAATTATTATGATGTACTGGCACTTGATCATAAAATATCGACAAAGTATTGAAAATGAACAAAAAAATATCTAGTGATCTATTTACTCTCAAGAATGTGAAATATAACTGTATGTGATATTAGGTTCTTACTCATAATCATTTTCAAGATCGAGCGCCAGTATTTTAATGGTATATTTCTTGATTTATATCAAATAAATTCTACAAAGAACTATTTGTCAAACAAAATATATTCAATTTTAAATTCAATATTTATGTCATATCTTATTAGGTTCCTGAGAAGATATCCCATTCAGGTGCCCATCTTATGTTATCTGTTGTTACAACAATACGGCCTAGTTACTTCCTTAAAGTACCATGTATACAGTCTATGTACACAACAGCTAGTCAAGGAGGGTACAGACAACTTTCTTCAGAGGTATAAAATATTTCTTGATATCTATAGTTACCATTATATAGCCGATTATACAAGGACAACAAAGCATAAACGATTAAATGAAATCATAATTGGAAAAGCTATAGTTATAATATGTGAAAAGCTTCAATAGAATCCTTGAAACTCCAGTTTGTTGGTTCAAGGCTAAAAACCCTGATCAATTTAAAGTTTTGATTAACAGCATCTTTCTGTCCATCAAGACCCTTTACAAAAAATGACCTAATTGGGAGTCAAATTGTACAAATCCTGGTAGGCTGAGCTTTTGGAAGATGATCGTAACCTAGTCATTCTACCTTGCAATGACTTTTTTTTGAGTGCAGAGAAATCTCAAAAAGACCTAATCTCTCTTTGTTGAGCCCACTTGTGGTTGGTGAGATATAGTTGTCACAATAATATTTTATTTATGGGTGCATTAGTGACAGTTTGTTCAATTTTATCAGGGGAATAACTCCTACATGTATGGATGGACTTGGCACAAATGTTCTCTATCATGAGTAGATGTGTTATTTGAAAGAAATGTTCAGAAAGCTCCTAGGCCAAGATCACAGCTTAAGTTCAATAGTTTACATCAGACTTATCTGGAGCTATAGTCAAAAATACGACGGCTCAACCACTTAGTTTTTAATAAATGTTATATGAATTTTGCATATGGTTCTTTTTCACACGATGTTTCTTGTTCAATTTTGAGCTTGAAATATTTTCAGGTCCAGACCTTACTGTACAGATGTCTCAACCTACATTTATTGTTGCCCTGGAATGCTGCAAGTGATCAGGACTGGACAAACAGGCTGAGCCTTCATCAGTCCTTCTGTCAACAGATGACTGTACAGTATTATCAGCTCAAAGATACATCATCACTCATAAATAATAAATCGGCACAAGATCTAGGTTAGTTTTGATTGAAATAATGTTGGCATATAGGATCTTTGATGACATTTTCTTTGAGACATATAGGCTTTGTCATGATATTTTCTTTGAGACAAGCTGATCTTCACCGAGTCTAGAGTAGAAATGTTATTTAGCGAGCCTAGGCAAGCTTAATGATTTCTATTCTAGACAAGGTTTATTAATAACTTATTATGCCCCTCTTCGAATATCAAGGGGTATATTGCTTTGCACTTGTTGGTAGGTCTGTCCGTCCATCTGCTGTAAATCGATTTTGTCTGGAGCATATCTCAAAAAGTATGCAAGCTAGAATCATGAAGTTTCACAGGTGGATAGATCTAATTGAGGATAAGTGCATTTTACAAGAATCATAACTCTACTCATCGATTTTTTCTGAGTTATTGCCCTTTGTTGATTGACAAAGAATAGGCCATTGACCTGCTTTTAGAGGGGGATGGGGGGGCATAGATTTTTTACAGACATCTCTTGTTTTAATCTGAAGCAGAAGTTTGATAAAAGTCTTAGTTGAGTATGATATAAGTTTCGATCCCTGATGTACTTCCCAATTTTATTCCTGTCCTTTTATATGATAGTTATACTATAGAACTCTAAAAGTTAACAGATTTCTATTTTATTCCAGCTCGGCCAGTTATTAGTACAACCCTTAAATTAATGATAGACTGGGTGGACTGTATAGCAGGAGAAGTAGTCAAATCCAAACAACTATGTTTCCAGTCTATCTCAGAAGTAGTCAGCATTACACTGGGACTCTTTCCTGTTTTTATACATAAGCCAGGTAAATGTTTCATACAGTCTTTTATGACATAATACTGCTTTTTGACACCCCGTAAGCAAATATTTTAAGAAAAAATGGTAGACAATGAAAAACTTGCTTTTTGCAAAAAGATACAAAATATATCCTTATATGGGTATCTCTGTAAACTTTTATTTTCCCCATAATAAGCCCACTTGTTGTGAGTAAGACATAGTTGTCAATAGATGACAAGTCTGTGTATGTGTGTGAGTATGTTAGTCTGTCTGTCCATCTGATTTTGCCCAGACCATTATTCCAACATTAGTACATAAATAAATAAATAAATATATATATATATATATATATATATATATATATATATATATATATATATATATATATATATATATATATATATATATATATATATATATATATATATATATATATATATATATATATATATATATATATATATATATATATATATATATATATATAATGTGTGTGTGTGTGACCCGTCACGCGAAAAAGGACCATCTGGGTAGTGCGTAAAGTGTCGACCCTAGTCAGACTGTGCTGACTGTACAGTCTGACTAAGGTCGAAACTTTTTATAGTGTGCTTATTTTCTGAATTTGGAATAATCAATCTAACTTCCAGTGAAAGAATTTTTTAAGTGCGACTTATGGTTCACCTATGGTGGATCAAATCTCTCTTTCAATAATTCATTTTATAGAATTCCCGGATGGTCTCTTTTTGCTTGACTGGTCACATATACTTAGCAAAATTGTTTTCACCTTGAGTAGATGTGCCATTTGAAAGAATTTTTTGATAACTTGAAGGTCAAGGACACTGCTCAAGGTCAAAGGCTTCGACTTGTTTTGAGGATCCAGAATGAAGCTTTTTAACTTAATGAAGCCAGATTCATTTTTTTACATTCATTTGCTAAAAAATTTATTATCTTAGTAATTTGGGTAGTTTCAGATTCTCCATTTCGATAGATTTACCCCGTATTTCTTCATTTCAGCCGCAGTTATAGTGCAGTTGGTAGTGCGTCAGACTGTCAATTTAGAGGTTTGGGGTTCGATCCCTAACAGCGGCTTTCATTCTTTCCAACTTATTTGTCTCTCACCAATGGATTGATAATTGTAGATCTATGTGAGATTGCAGCTGGAGGCTAGGAAAGGATGTGGTGGTTGCACTGGTGAGAGAAATACCAGGAAACCATTGTTAGGTGCTCCAGCTGCCGCGATATAACTAAAAAAAATGTTGAAAACTCCATTCAATCAATCAATTCGTTTCATGGTAAACAAAGATTTAGTTTACAGGACCCAATATACCAATGACGCCATCAGGTTGCAATGTAATCACATACAGCCAATATTGCTTGAGTGGCCATGTCTATTAAGCGACCAATTTTATTAAGTGACCACCATAAAAAGGTCCCTTCACCATTAGCAAATTTTCAAAAAAGGGGTCATTCGTAACTTAACATTGGGTATTATTGAAACTTATGCTGTTGGAACCCATTAGAATCGTCTCCATAAATCAATTCTAATATGTTCGAACATCATAGGATTCTGTACGACTTGACCGACTATCTATAAATGCTAACAAATGACTTGTCACATTTATCATGTTATTTTGTCTTAAGCCACCATTTCTTTAAACATCCACTTTTTGGTGGTACCCTTAGTGGTTGCTTAACACAAGTTTTACTGTAAGATGATATGAAATAAGCTTTCATAGTTTAACCTATTGTTAGTGCCTATAGATCTGAAGCCTTAAAAATATGTAACCCCTTTCATGAAAAGGCACCATCTGGTTAATACCTAAAGTGTCGATCCTAGTAAGACTGTGGGGATTGCATAGGCTGAAAGGATCAAAACTTTTCGCACTTTGTCCATTTTTTGAACCTTGAAGGATTAATCTACTTTCCAATGAAACAATACTTGAAATGTGACCTTTGGTTGTTTGCTACTGGCACAGATCTTTTTTTTCAATACTTTTTTTCTTAGCTGGTCCCTTTTCATGTGATTGGTTCCGTTTAAGTAGCACTTACAAAAGTAGTATGCTGTCTCTCTGATTGCTAATATAATTGTGAAAATACTTATTTCTGTATTTACAGATGTTGTAGAAGACATGATGGTATTTTTCCTGTCCTTATTCAAGTCTCTGAGAGTCCAGATGGGCGTACCCTTCACAGAGCAGGCCATACAGACATTCATGGGATTGTTTAGCAAGTATGGACAGTATTAACCCATTACAACACCACTAAATGTTAGATTGGTCTAAATTAAAGGAGTAGCAGAGGATAATTGAAAGTTGATAAAATCTTAGATTTTTTGTCTTTTGGGGTCAAAAGATGATAAATATATAATACATACTTAGTGTTTTGTATGAAATAGAATATCTAACGAGGTTGGGAGAATTGATAATTGTCGAGGCTCTGCCGAGACAATTATCAATTATCACAACCAAGTTAGATATTTTTATCATACAAAACACTTAGTATGTATTATATTTATCTTATAACCTCAATTTTTCTTGTTTTTGTCAATTTTTCTAACTGAAATGCAAGTTTCTAAAAATAAATGCATTATATTTTTGTTCTAAAAATAACTATGTGATATTATAAAATATATCATAAGGGTTGTTATCACACGGATATTTGTATAGTTATAAGATAATGAGAAATTAAGCATTTGCTTGTTACAATTTCTTCATTTTCTTCAATATTTTCCTTACTCTCTTTTCATGAGAAAGTGTCTTGAAAATGAATGTTTGGTAATCAGTTAATGAATAGAACTTTATTGCTATAGTTATAACACATCTAGAAAAATGGATGAAAGTATAAAATTTTTGTAGATTTAAGTGTTAACAACAAAATTTCCTCCCCTTTTCATTGTCTCAATATTGTCACATTGTTTCTTCTGAAGTGATTTAATAGATCCTGTATATGCACTTTTGAATAATAGCCAAACTTTTGAGCTTGGCTGTTTTCAAATAAAAAAATAAGATATCGCTATAGCTTTGGTATTGTCTTCAGGGTCGTCATTGTTGTTGTTGTTGTCATCATTGTGCCAAACTTTAATATTTTATGTTATTGTATAACTATACAAATATCTGTGTGATAAAATCCCGTTTGATATTTTTTATGATATCACATAGTTATTTTTTAAAACAAAGATATAATGCGGCTAATTTTAGAAACTTGCATTTCTGTTAGAAACATCTACGAAAACAAGGCAAATAGAGGTAAGATAAATATAATACGTACTTAGTGTATTGTATGAAAAAATATCTAACTCAGTTGTCGGAATTGATAATTGCCTCGACAATGATCAATTCTCCCAACCTCGTTAAAATTTTTTTTTCAAACAAAACACTAAGTACATATTATATATGTAACTGGTTCTACTGAATGCTTTCACTTTGACACACATGTTCGCCATCAAAAGAGCAATTTATACTATCAAGGGGCATGAATCTAGATGCATTTTGTGCAAATTATGCCCCTTTTTCAACTTAGATTTTTTTCCACCATCCAGCACTCAACAGCGGAGCGTAGGCACCCATAGGCGGTGCTCTTGTTTATGGGTAAGATTTTTTGGGTTGAAGGAAGATTCATGAATGAGACAAAAGTTTAGACTTAAACATGTATGTTTATATAGTAAATGGTATATTTCTATGATAGGAAACAGTTGGAAGAAAATATCTTACAAGAGAACAGTGCTGCTCATAGAGTTATAGAAAAGTAGGTATTGCAACATTTCTGAGAATGAGAGAGATGGAGCGGATTTCAAATATAATTATTTCAACAATACTTTCACAAAGCCTATGTTGTGGGTACTCATTGGAATCGTCTCAATGGGACGATTCAAATGAGTACCACAATTAAGGGTTAAAACAAAAATAAAAGGATTTTAAACTGGCAATAGCCCCTCTTACCTGTACTTATGGATGAGATAATTCTTTTTGTGCTTTATCAGATCTGATAATTGAATCAAAGGATGCAGTCCAATTTTTTTTTATAATATTAAGGTAGTGGACCTGTGATAATTCAACAACATATCAGAACTCAGTGTTTCGCAATGTTAACAGAGGTTTCTAATGCAATGGTATGGAAACTTATGTTAAAACTGTTAAAGTTGGTTACATCGGAAACATGGCAGAACTATTATGGGTCCACTACCTTAAAAAAAAGAACTCAATTCAAGGTGAATCACAGTAAGATGTTGAATAAAAGTACATGTATATTAGTTTGGGCTTTAAGTGATCACTGAGGGCATTTTCAAGAAGTAGGCTCCTAATCTTTGCTGAAATCAAAGGTTGATAAGAAGGAAAACTTTGTTTAAAAGGGAGAAATTCTTTTAAACAAAAAAATTCTACTTTGTCCACAATGTTTTCTTTCATATTTGGAACTTATTGTTCAAATTGATCTCTCTTTACCGCAGTTTGCATTAGCCCCCGGCCTGCATTCGGGATATTGAAAGCTCTAACTTTACATTTTATATTAACATTTTATAGCAAGCAGCCTATCATGACCACACTGCAGGGATGTAAGGCAACTAACTGGATTCTACTCAAACTTAACCCAAATGATACCGTCATTAAATATTCTTTGGGTTATGCAATCAAATAAGAAATAAATGTTTTATCCTGTCCCTCTGATGTTATCAAACATCAAAATTAAACAAAAATCCCATTTTTTTTTTCTCATAATGGGTAAGAGTTAAGAAATTTCCCATCTTTGATTTGTGTGCTAACCATCTCACTAGATTACTTGCCAATAGTTGTATCCACTAAGCAAGCACACCTTTTGACTTCAGAAAAACATAAAACCACTCTTTAAATTTTTGCAAACACTTTCTTATCTTGAAGGCATTGTTGATTGAGAAAATTATTCCTGAATAACCATGTTAACCCTTTGCCGTTTAATCCCTGCTATTTACGTGCCTGTGATTTTATGACTGAGAAAACATTGTGAAAAAAGAAGAAATTGCTTCTGACAAGCAATTTCTTCTTTTTCCACACTATTTTCTACCTTACTGAATGGTTATTTTTCAAATCAAATCCACTTTAAATTTTCGTCTGCAAAACCTTTGAATTTGGACAGGTCCAAAATTTTGAAAAACAGGAAAGGGTTAAGACAATTTAAATGCTAAACATAGGCTTAAGGCAAGATGACATTTCAAAGGCAGGAACATTTTCTTTTGGATAGTTTCTGTCTTTGGTAGTGACATAGTATCATGGCTATTTACTTTAGAATATCACTAGATATAGATGGTCACTCATGCAAGGTTGTCTACTTTTGGTATTGTGGAAACATTACATTGTACTTGTTTATTATGAAATTTGTGTTTCTCTGTTTGCAGATTTTTGAAAATACTCCAAATAATAGTCCAAGAACCAGGCTCAGCATTTAAAAGATTTTTACCCAGCATTATTGATATTTGTATGGAACATATTTATCCTATTTTAGCCCAGGTAATACTTCTCTCTTTATAATATGAACCGTGTTGCAAGAGTGAAATAACCCCTTGAATATTTTTGAAATAACATAAGTGTAAAAACACTAGTGGAAAAACTAGGCAAATAAGCTAAGAATGTATGGCAACGTTTTTTATGCTCATAAATACAAAAATTATAAAAACTTGTCATCTAAAACAGATAAAAACTTGGCACAGCCTCGTTTTATCTGTTTATAGATGACTTGTTTTAATAAATTTTGTATTCAGTGACCACTAATTCGATATCCTCTATTTATATGAGATGAATGGGTGAATCTTGATTTAAACTAAGCTTAATTGTTTAACCTATATCCTGCTGTACATGGTGAATGTCTACTTCACAATAAGCTTTGGCATGCAGTTTAGACTAATATGATCCTGCACAGATGTGCAGTCTGATCTTAGACTACACAGCATGCTCTCTTTTACATCAATATGTAGAAAATTTGAACCAATATGGTTTAAATGCCTGGATAATCGACATTTTGTTTGAAACTGAATTTAAATTTAGCAGGATGAGGGTTAAACTGTTCCAGATTTACTTTGTCAGTATGGTTTCATCATCATAAAAAGGTTAATATGTAGGCACATGTGACAGTGTTTTTGTTTGTTTGTACATCAATGTGGAGATAATCATAGGCCTATATGAGATGGTATCTGGAGGCTAGGAAAGGATGTGATGGTAGTACTGGTGTTAGAAATTCCAGGATTCCATAGTTGGGTGCTCCAGTTGCCACAATATAACTGAAAGATTTTTTAAAGTGGTGTAAAACCCCATCAAACAAACAATTTTTTTCATTTGTATGTGGTTTAATGCCCTTTGAACAATCTTTCAGTCATATCACAGCAGCTGGAGCAGCTGACAATGGTTTCCCAGTATTTCTAAAACCAGTACACATGTGTAACAATAACATCCTTTCCTAGCTACAGCTGCTATCCCATATAGGTCTACGATTTTTCAACCCATGTGGTGGGAAACTAATAGTAGGAAAGGGTGAGTGCCACTGTTTGGGGGGTCAAAACTGGGACCTTTTAAATGATAGTCTGACCCACTACCACTGTTTTGAGATGGAAGCCCTTATGGCAGTGTAGCAATAATGTCTTGTTGTTGTTGGGGTTTTTTTTTTTTTTTTTTTTTTTTTTTACTTTTTTAAAAGCTGCTTAGATAACATTATCTCTAACATGAAATTATCTATTGACAGAGACCATCACCAGATATGAAACAAGCCCTGTACGAGTTACTTCATGAACTGTTAATCAACAACTGGAGATATTTTTTCAAGGGCTCAGTTCTAACATCACTCAACAACAAAGAAGAGACAGTAGAAAATCAACAACAGTTTACTCTATTAATGCAGGTAAAGCGTTAATTACTAAAACACTTGGACCTCTCCATAAATTAACAATCAACATCTGGATATATTTATCAAGGGTTTAGTTCTGACTTCTCTTAAGAGTAAAGAACACAGTAAATAACAAAATAGTTCATTTAAGTAATGCAGGTAAAGAATTGATTTGAATAGAGCCTTGGACTTTGGATTGATGGAATCTTTCATACAAGGTAAACAAAGCTATCTATGATCAGCTTGTCTCTCATAGAAAATTCTAGTGGGTAGATTCCTTTTTTTGAAAAAAAAACCACGCTTTGGTGCTTTTAAATTAATTTTAGGATCATAGAATCAAAGCCTGCATCAATGATTATTTTCAATTACCGTATGTTATGTCAACGTCATTTACAAAATTGTATACATATACAAGACGTTTATATGCATGGTGTATTGTTTTACAAAGCAGGATGTTGAAATGCAGTAGCTATGTTTATAGATACAAATTAGCATTTAAATAGAATTATGTTATTGATTTCAGTCTTATGGACAGTCTTTTCTCCAACCTGATATAGCTGTGTTTAGACAGAATTTGGAATCTCTTGAGATGCTCAACACAAAATGGAAACTTTATAAAAAGGTAAATAGCCAATGGGAGGGTGTTGAAATTCTAAATCTTCTTTTTCTCATTCAAATCCTATGATGTGGGTCCTCATTGAAATCGTCTTAATGAGAGACTTCATTTTTAGCTTGGCTTTTTTCTGAGAAAACACAAGGTATTGCTATAGCCTTAGTGTTGGGGTCGTTGTGGTCTTCAGGCAAAAACTTTGACATTTGTTATATAGCTGGTTCTACTAAAGGCATTTAATTGACCTTTTGCACTATCAAAATAGTAACCTTGTTTATCATGGGAGATTTTTTTTGTGAATTATGCTCCTTTTTATGCCCCCGTATCGAGAGATTGGGGGCATATTGTTTTACTCATGTCCGTCTGTCCGTCCGTCTGTCCGAAAACTTAACCTTTGCCTTTTCTCCAAAAGTATTTGACATACAAAGCTCAAATTTGGCATGATGATAGATCTCAATGATCTCAATGATCCGCATCCACTGGTACCAAAGTCAAGGTCATGTGACAAGGTCAGGGTCATCTGTCAAGGTCAAACTTTGAAAAAAAATTACTGTTACGTGGGCATTAGTGTTTCACAAACACATCTTGTTTGCCATAGAATTTATCTGCTATACAGCACCCAACAGCCAAGTGTAGACACTTGTAGGTGGTGTACTTGTTCCAAGGTAAAAATGATGTTAGTGTCGTTTTTGAAAAAGACAATTTTATTGTTTTTAGCTCCACTGGCCGAAGGCCAGCAACTATTGTCATGGCGGAGTGTCCGATGTGCCTCCGTGCGTTGGTGTGTGCGTCCGTCTGTGCAAAAATTTTTTCTTTAAATATCTTCTCCTCCCAAACCAATGGGCGGATTTTAATGAAACTTGTTAGAAATGATCTTTGCTTGGCCCTCTTCCTAAATTGTTCAAAGAATTTTGATTGGCCCCCAAATATGGGCGTGGCAGGGCGTGGCATTTTTTCACTTTGAAATCTTTAAAAAAATTTCCTCCCAAACCATTGGGCCGATTTCAATGAAACTTGGCATGGATGTTCCTTGGGTGACCCTTTACTTAAATTGTTTTAGAAATTTTGATTGGCCAATAAATATGGGAGTGGCAGGGCCAGGCTTATTTTGAGCCCGAAATCTTTGAACGACATCCCCTCCTGAACCACTGGGCCGATTTCAATGAAACTTTAACAGAATAATCCTTTGGTGGCCCTTTACTTTAATTGTTCAAGAAATTTTGATTGGTCCATAAAGATTGGCGTTGCTGGGCGGGGCCTATTTTGAGCCCGAAATTTTCAAATGACATTTTCTCCTGAACCCCTTGGCTGATTTCAATGAAACTTTACCAGAATGTTCCTTGAGTGTCTCTTTTCAAAAATTATTTGCTAAATTTTGGCAGGGCGGGGCTTATTTTGAGGCCAAAATCTTTGAAGATATCTCCTTCGGAACCACTTAGCCAATTTCAATGAAACTTTACCAGAATGTTTCTTTGGTGACTATTTACTTAAATTGTTCAAGAAATTTTGATTGGTCCATAAGTATGGGCGTGGCAGGCGGGGCCGTTTTTGAGCCCGAAATCTTTGAACGACATCTCCTTCTGAACCTGATGTTTTAATAAGATGGGTAAAGGGTTGCAGATTCATTGTGATTGAGTATTTTGGTGCAATATGGACCAGAACCAGTTAATCATTATTGAATAGGTCTTAGGATATTTTGGAGTGTTAATGTATTCATTTAAAGTAAGCTTTATTTAATGAAAGTCTTTAGATTTTAAAGCCAGTGGAGCGCCACAGGCCCTCTTGGGCCTCTTGTTTATGCCCCCTCATCAAAATATCAGGGGCATATTGTTTTACCATTGTCCCTCTGTCTATCTGTCTTTGTCTGTCTGAAAACTTAACCAAAAAACTTAACATTGCCACTTACTTCAAGGCTATTCAATGCTCATATTTGGTTGAAGATAGATCTCGTTAATGTGCATCTACAGATTCCAGTGTCAAGGTGATGTGTTAAGGTCAAGGTCATCTGTCAAAGTCTAAACTTTGAAAAAAATTGCAGTTTCAGGGGCATTTGTGTTTCACCAACACATCTTGTTTATTTGAAGAAACTCAGGGATTTTAGATAACTTTATACATGTACCATGGTTTTCTCATTATGGCAGTAGATGTTTAATGATCTTTGAAACTGTTACAACTTTTGATTACCTTACAGTCATTTGGTATTTGAGCTAGTTTTCACAAAACTTAAAATATCTTGTTTCAAGCAATATCATCCTTCCCAACAATGTTTGTAAATTAAAGTAGTGGACCCTTTATAGTTTTGCAACATTTTGGTCCAAGTGTTCTTTCACTATGTTAACCAAGGTTTCTCATAACACTGTTAAAGTTCATTACTACCCAAACTATAATGTGTCCAGTACCTTAAGGAAAACTTGTTGCTTGTAGTATCAATGTCATTTTATCAGACCTATTGCTGTAAAACTGCATCCATTTCCTTTTTACAGGCTATATTTCATGAAGTGATGTTGTTCCAGTTTTTAAACGTCCTGTGTCAGGTACTAGTCCACAAGTCACATGACCTATTACAGGAGGAAATCGTTGTTACAGTGTACAATATGGCGTCGGTAGACTTTGACAAGTTTTACACAGAGTTTTTACCCCAGTTCTTGACAAGTTGTGAGGGTGTGGATGGCAGCCAGAAGAACATGCTAGGACAAAATTTTAAAGTTGAAAAGGTAACTATTGACTTGTATTTGTCAGCTATGCCGAGACAATCATCAATTCACGCAACCAAGTTGGATATTTTTTTGATACAATACACTAAGTTTGTTTTATATTTTGAAATCATTAGCCTTGTTTACTTCGAAGGTTCTAACAGAATTACAAGCTTTGTGCCATGTTTCTAAGAAATAACCTCATTGTGTCATTGTTCTTAAAATATTCATGTGATATCATAAAAAATATCACATAGGGTGTTATCACATGGATATTTGAATAGTTATAAGATAAATATAATCATTCATTTGTTGGAAATATGGAAGAGTGATTCTACAATTGATATTACTCAAGCAAATACTTCTATTAAGCGACCAATTTTATTAAGGGAACATCTTAAAAAGTCCATTCACTGTAAGCAAAATCAATGGGAGAAGTTGAATTCCTGGACAAGTAGAAAGCCATCTTTAACTTGTCCTCAGTCAAATGAAGAAAATCTCTAGTTCCACATTCCTGGTATGCCTATGTGTGATGAGCAGTTGGAGGCTGGGATGAAAATGGTGATAGTACTGATGAGAAGAATAACAGGAATCTATGGTTAGGTGCTCCAGTGGCTGTGATATGAGTGATGATGACTGAAAAAATGTTTGAAGAGGTGTTTAACCCCATGGAAACAAACAAACAAACAAAAATTTGTATATTTGCAGGATCTTCCCAGTTTTACCCAGAACTTACAGCGGTTTGTGAATGACTTGAGATTTTACAGACTGGTAAACAGTAGTCTACCTGCCGGGAGTGTCCAGTTTAAATGATGCTTTTAGAGCTATCCATATTCCAAATACTTATGCCATACCTGCCTTATGGATGACAAATGGTGCAAACAGTTTGCAAATTATATTCATCTTTCCACATGAACTTGCATGCAAACTGGGGTATAAATTTCAAACAGTTTGCACCATTTTGTCATCCTGAATGCAGGTCTAATATGTCTGACTCGGTGCATTTTGCTTGTTGAAAAGAAGATAATTAATGCCTTAGAACTTATTTATGATGAACAAAATCTGTAAGCAGGATACAAGTTCAAATTCCCGAGTTGAAATCACCATTGATACGAAAACCAGTATATCTGAATTTTAAGCAACTCAATCTAGCAAAAGTTATCCTACTTTAAACAGACAATTGAATAAAAACTGTATCAGTAATAGTTCTGTCTTTGTTGTTATAGGGTCTTGTGAACTGCTTCTTGTTGTTTAACACAGTAATGCGCTTGCTGTTCACAGTCTCCCGCTATACACGAATCTTTTGTAGACAGTATAGCCTGAGATCTGCTTGCACAAACATGCATTTTGATATTCGACTATGATACTTGCTTTCAACATAATTTTTGTGGGAAAACTAGGGCTAGGCTGGTTAAAATTTTCCCTAAGTTGGCGATTTGTTCAAAACAAAAATTGAACACTCCGACAGAAATTCTTTCAAAATAACCAGTGCTTCCTTTCCCATGATGATTTGAATCCTTTTCAACATTAACTTTTTAACTTGAATTAAGTGCCTTCTGCAACTGGATTCTGTTTTGACTGTTTTCATGGGTATCTATATTTAATTTGTTTCAATCTGTGCAAAACAAAATATTGTATTTTTCTTATCAATGTAAGCAATTTAAAAACATTTTTGGCAGTGAATATGTTTGTGACAGTTTGGTTTGAAGTAATACATATTATTAACTTCTGTTTATATACCATAAAAGCATAGTTGTTCTTAGATCAAGGGAACTGTGAATTTTAAACACACTAAACATAGTAGGAATGGAACATATGCAGTTATTGATTATCAGTAACTGCAATACTTTTCTTTTTACAGAGAAGGTCATAGTCTTTTGACAAGGTCAAGGTCACTAATCAAAGGTCATAGTCTTTTGACAAGGTCAAGGTCACTAATCAAGGTCATATTTACAAAACTTGGCTGCTTTTGAGGATGAATTAATGTTTGCCAAGCACTTCTTAATTAGGCTGTTATCAGGAGATGCATTTGTGGCAAAACTCGCAAAAATTGATTATCTAGGAACTAAGTAAAAATTACATTTTGAAAGAGATCAGATTTAGTAGAGCTCAACGAAAGGTCAGATTTAAAAAATGATTATATGGAAAGTTAGATTGATCAACCTAGAGTCGGGTTATTGCCAAAATCCAAAAGATTTTACCCTGGTCAGCCTGTACAGCCCATACTGTCTGATACTTTTCACTCTTCCCAGATGTTCCCTTTTCTGGCAAGAGGAGTCACATTTTAATGGTTAGCTTGAAACAGTTGTAACTGCCTATAAATATATAGGTTGTTACAACTGTTTCATGCTGAGCCATTTATTTCAGCTTTTGTGTTCATACTCCAAGATTCTAGCTATAAGATTTGTTATAACTTGATCAAAGATTGTTCAAACCTCTGCTGAAAATGGTTTAAAAGTTCTGTGAAAACCATACTATTGTGCCAAAATTTATGATGTTCTTGTTGGTCTTTGTTTGTGTTGAATAAATGGTGCATAATTATTGATGCTTTATGGTTATTTCTAGCTCTATTTTTGGGGGGATTAAAATTCAATTATTTTGATGGCCAAGTCGTCATCAGTGAAGGTGTTGGCGGCGTAACACACTTTTATTTTGGTAATATCTCTGTCATTTTTGAAGATTTTCTCTTGAAACTTGGCATGCACATTCACTTTCACAAGAACTATCAGGAAAGATAACCCTGTACAGTAAACAACATCGGGAAATTGACATGATATGAATGATTCTGGAATGCAATTGAATGAGTATGATGAGTGAACTTGAAGTGAAATTAAAGGGAAGGAACCCAATATTGCTAATTTTGTTCAGGATGAACAAAATGAGTAATATTTATTACCTCCCTTTAATAAAATATACATACAGGTTCTATAATTAGCTTCCTATTTCTTCAAGAACCAATCAGATGCTTACACTTTCAATTATGTCAGTGAAATCGCGATTTTCTATTAGCCATATTAATTTTGAATGCAGATGTTGATCTGTTTTAGTCGTTTTGAGCGATTTTGAATGGTTTTGATTGAGATGAATGTCAATTTCTTAATGCTATTAAGGTGGCAATGGACAGCGGCCTACCGACTCTATATACCGGAAGTGGGTTTTCGTTTATTTTACGGCTCTTTGTGCGTTGTTTAAAAAGATAGGTTTTCGTAAGATTCTGCTTATAGAAATAATGTAGAATAATGATTATAAAATTTCATAACTTAGTTTCTTTTCACCATTTGATGTCAATTGAATGACTAGATCATTAAATTTAACAATAAAAATGCGTTAAAAACGTCTTTCAATAAAGAGGGGTCACTGTAAAATAACGAAAAACTTTCTTATTTGAATGGAAAGGTATGCTTAATTTTTTTTTACCAAATAAAGGCAAAGTGTGGGTTATAAACATATCGGAAAATAAGAAAAATTCATTGGGTAATTTCTTAAAAAAATAGTTTTGGGGGGCATTTTTACCATGTAAAATTACAAAAATTAGGGCATTTTTAACTTTTGAAGGCAAATTGTGCAAATGCAATTGATCAAAGGGAAATTTTCTTGGGAACAGCCATCGTTTACAATGTATAAGGTCTATCGAAATGTATGTGCTTTATAGCTATAGGCTGGTACTGAGTTTATATTATACCTAAAACAAATATAAACGATTTACTGAAAAATGGCCAATACCACTCAAGGGCAGATAACTCAAGCATGAAAACGAGCATGGAAAGGTACCTTCAAATTTTGATATAATGACTACACAATGTTAAACTACAACATATGTGACCTAGAAAAAATTGATTGGGCGGAAAAAATCGACTCCATGTGTCCATTGCTACCTTAACTGTAATTATTAGCTCACCTGAGCACGAAGTGCTCATGTGAGCTATTGTGATCACCTTTCATCGTCTGGTCGTCGGTCTTCGTCCGGCGTCCGTCAACAATTTCTTTAAACGACATCTCCTCCTAAACTACTTGGCCAATTAACACCAAATTTCATAGAAATGTTGCTTAGGTGGTCCCCTTTAGCTAAAAGAATTGAAACCATGAAAAACTCTGGTTGCTATGGCAACAAACAGTGAAATTTTACCAGTAGTCCTACAGACTTAAAACTTGGCATGGATGATCAGTTCATAGAGCTGAATTAAAATAGCTAAAATCATATCTTTTGGGCCACCAGGTGCGGAGCACCAGGGGGGAGGGGGTAGTACTTTGGGTAAATTTTGTAATCTTTAAGCTTCTTCTTCTTCGGAACCAGGAGCCCTACAGACTTGAAAATTGGCATGGATGATCAGCACATAGACCTGAATAAAAGTAGCTAAAACCATATCTTTTGGGCTGCCAGGTGCGGAGCACCAGGGGGGAGAGGGTAGTACTTTTGTGAAAATTTTGTAGTCTTTCACCTTCTTCTTCTGATGAACCAGGAGCCTGACAGATTTGAATATTGGCATGGATGATCAGCATATGGACCTTTATAAAAATAGCTAGAACCATGACTGTAGATTCACCAGTTGCGGAGCATCAGGGGGGGGGGGGGGGGGGGGGAGAGGGTAGTACTTTTGTGAAAATTATTAATCTTTAACCTTCTTCTTCTGATGAACCACAAGCCCTACAGACTTGAAAACTGGCATGGAGGATCAGCTCATAGACCTTAATAAAAATAGCTAAAATCATGACTGTAATGCCACCAGGTGCGGAGCACAAGGGGGGAGAGGGTAGTACTTTTGTGAAAATTTTGTAACTTTAACCTTTATTTTCTAATAAACCAGGAGCCCTACAGACTTCAATATTGGTATGGATGATAAGCATAAGGATCTTAAAAAAAATAGCTAAAAGCATGAATGTAGGGCCACCAGATGCGGAGCATTAGGAGGAGGGGGTAGTACTTTGGATCAATTTTGAAATCTTTAACCTTATTCTTCTCCTGGATCAGGAACCCTACAGACTTGAAAATTGTAATGGGTGATCAATATATTGACATTAATGAAAATAGCTAAAATCATGACTGTAGGATCACCAGGTGCTGAGTGTCTTGGGGAGGGGGTAGTACTTTGAATCATTTTTGAAATCTTTAAACTTCTTCTAATGAACCAGGAGTCCTACAGACTTGAAAACTGGTATGAATGATCAGCATATAGACATTAATTGAATTAGCTAAAATCATGACTGTAGATTCACCAGGTGCAGAGCATCTTGGGGGAGGGGGAGTGCTTTGTTGAGAATTTTGAATCCCTACAGCCTTTGTATTTGGCATGGATTGATCATCTCATTAAAGAAAACTTAAAAGTCTCAGACTCAGCCTGTATATCTGGCATAGATTAGCTGATCACAGACCTTTATGAAAAAAGCTTAAATAAATAATGACCCGAGGAGGAGCAGAGGGGGGGGGGGGTATTTCAAATGTTATCTGATTGAAAAAGTGAAAATCTCTTTTTCTGTGGTTGCATGGACATACCTAGGTAATGAAGCTTTTTTCTCAGGTGAGCGACCCAGGGCCAACGGCCCTCTTGTTTTTTTGTAATGATTCCTCTTTTTCATCTTAAGTTTTTGCTCAGCTGTATTCGGAGTATAACCTTGGCGTCGTTCTCGTTGTTGTTGTCGTCTTGCAAAGACTTTAAAATTTTGTGTTATCTCTGGTTGTGCTGAAGGCATTCATTTGAAACCTAGCACACATGTTCACCATAAAAAGAGGAACACATACTATCAAGGGGTATAACTGTAGATGCATTTTGTGCATATTATGCCCCTCTTTTTTACTTGGATTTTTATCTACCATCCAGCACTCAATGTCCAAGCGTAGTCACCTATAGGCGGTGCTCTTTTTTCAATATCCATTATATTAAGCCAAGCTTTGCATCCCCTGTCATGTTGATGTTTAGTTTTGTAATGACTGCATTAACCTTAGGTCATTCAATTATGTGCCTTGATAGCGAGCTGCACAATCAAATACTACTCTTAACTTTTTTCTTTTGGGGATGATATACCCCATAATGAGGCAAATACCAAATCATTATGATTTAAATCAAAAGGATGGCACAGTTCGGTATTTGCCTCATCATTGGGTATACATCCCCAAAAGAAAAAGTTAAGAGTAGTACTTGATTGTGCAGCTCGCTATCAAGGCACATCATTGAATGACAAGCTTTTACACGGCCCAAGTCCTTGTAAAAATTGTTTGATTAACGCGTGCCAACGGCCATGAACCGCGAGGGGCGTTATTATCAGCAATGAGTATCAAATCATTTACCGCAATGTTGCGTTTGGGTCTCATCCATTTTTGTCTCTCCTGTAGAAGTGGTCCCTGTTTCAAATAGAAGCATTCTATTACCAACCAATTCCGAACTGTTGCCATGATATCTGATGTAAGCTTAACAATACAAGTCTAAACTCGATTCATTCTAAAGGACAGTAAAAACCGAAAATCTATTAAAATATTCTTTTGTCAAATCATAAGGTTAGATCTTTAGTTTTCATACGCAGCTTGAGGTGGACATTTATTGGTACTAAGCTCATTCCATACGTACATCCACATCTTGTTTATGCAATTCCTACAATGATGGATCAACAAAACAGAGGTTTAGTTTTTTATCCGCTACTGGGGATGGACGTGTATTGGTATCACCTCCGTCCCTCTCGACGTCATTCCTTGCGTAAGCGCGCATCTTATTAACGCAACTCCTTTAGTTCTGGTGACGACACTCCTCCTCTCCGTCTATTTGGGTTGAAAATCGTAGACCTATGTAGGATAGAAGATGGAGGACAGGAAATGATGTAATTGTTGTACTGGTGAGAGAAATACCAGGAATCCATTGTTAGGTGCCCAAGCCTTGGCGATATGACTGGAAGAATGTTAACAGCGGCATAAAACCCCATTCAAACAAAGAACCTATAGCTATAGAACGATTCTCGCCTGACGGGTCAAACACATTATGACCCGTCAGGCGAAAAGGGTCCATCTAGGAAATTCGTAAAATAAATATTTGAAAAGGAGAGGAGTCTAGAACATGCCAACCAGAGATTTGCATTTTGAAAATTCTTTCATTGGAAGATAGATTAATTATTCCTGATTCGATCCTAGTCAGAGGCTCGACACTTTACGCACCACCCAGATGGCCTTTTTTTGCGTGACGGGTCACATATATAAACAAAATATATCGTTGAAGTTCAACAAAATCTCCGTAACTACCGCTCGAATAAGGCATGTCGGAGGGGAACATTGAACTTCTTTTCTAAAATAAATTGCCAAAAGTATTTCAATTTTGGATTGACATATGCGATCCTTCAATCATTCACCAGCCTGTCTGTCTTAAGCCATCGAGGCAGATTCTAAATGGCGATCCAAAATCGCCTACCGGCCTTTGCCTGAAAATACATGCAATTTTATTGCTGCGGGCGCACACAAGTTGCCCTTTCAGGACCATTGTAGAAACAAAAATGTAAGCTGTCTTTGAGTATATTTCGGAGAGATACTGGCGTCTTTTGAATGTTTTGAATATTTTCCCTAGAAGAGTCAAAACGAGATATTATTTGACATATTCTCTATTTTCCTAGCCTGGACATGGTTTACTGATGTTGAAAAATACGTTAATTGTGAAGAATTATATTTTTGTTGGAAACGGATCATTTTACTATAAGAAGCCGAAAACTTTGCCCTGTCATTCCATTTAAACCCGTTTAAGCCTCATGATAAGGTCTTTCAAGATCGACCATCTGATATTTAGATTCGACCAACCAAGAAAATGACGGGGTTTTTTGGAAAACTGATTTCCTTTTCGGAAAAAAGATGGTGCCACTATGCTAGCTTGTATATTCCAGATTTAAGACCCTTTTTACCTAGATTTTTTGTCTCAAAATACAGACCTTTGAGTGAACATGAAGCGCTTATTACGTCAAATATCATGTACAATAGTGTGGAAGACGCTACAGCCCCAGACGATTGTTCTATTTTATACAGAACAAAGAAGGCTCAAAATCTGGCGGAGACCAGAAAATGTCCTATTCATAGACTGGTATAGCCGGCCACTAAAAAGTTATATTGATAATAGACAGTGCTACCAGTCTAGTTCTACTCATGGCTGGATCTTCCGTGAAGCGAAAAAGGTCTGGAAACAGTTAATTTGAATGTGTTTTACGCCGCTTTTAACACTCTGTCAGTCATATTGCGGCGACTGGAGCACCTGTTATTTCTCACACCAGTAATGCCTATATATCCGTTCCTAGCCTCCAGACCGCGCAAGTCTGACCACGTCAATACTTTTTATACTTTTCTAGATAATCGTTAATATGGGAAGGGTCGAAAAAGAAAATAGTCACCACTTGACCATCATTGATTGAAATGGTTCATATAGCTTTCGCGCCTTGCTATTCATGTCTGACTTGAAAGACTCGTAGGATTTTCGTACAAAACTTGGTAGAAGCAAAATGGAGATCTGTACGGACTTTTTTCTACCGCCAAGAACTTAGAAGATTTATCTGAGCTCAAAGTTTCATCCTGGTTATGTTGAACCCAGAAAATTCCTGCTTTTGCAGAAGGTATAGTCAAAGATCAGCCTGCACATGATGTGCAATCTGATCTTAGTCTATACCACCCGTCTCCCCCTTTTAAACCAGGAAAGTTCGAAGATTGTATTTTCAAAATAAATACTGACTCCCAATTAGTTCATCCAGTGTTTCAGTACTTTCATTTAAATGCAATTTTGCTATGCTTTTCATCAGCGTGATAAGGGTTATCTATCACAGAGCCCGTGGCCATTGGTTCCTGCCTTTTCTGAGTCCATTTCTGCATTGACAAACTTATATTTTATACCACGCGGGTTTCACTTAATTCATTAGATGGAGTGAGTATTTGATGATTTCACGGATGTATGAAACTTAAAACCTATTCAAACTATTTTAATGCACTGAGTATTACACTTAGTGTGATTCAGTTTCATACCCCCATGAAAAAACGTAAATACCCTCTTCATGACTTATGATCTGATATCATGAAGCGAAAACGTAAAAATTTATAAATATACATGTTTTAAGATGTTTTAATGAGACTACTTTCAGTGGAAGCTCTCAAAATAGCTGCGTACTTAAAATCGTTTTCATTGGGTAATGAAAACAATTTTAAGCCAACCAGAATATTCGAATCTTGGTGGACATAACTAGATAAAAATATATATATCTGAGTCTTTTTTTTTCTTTTAACTCGAAAGGCAACTTTTGTCGAAGCGATAATTCGATAAGTCTCGTGCATGGCGTCAAATATTGAACAGTTCGAAAAATCTATTTCGAAATTGAGACATAAATTCTTCTACTGAACTTATCCTCATATTATGGATATCTCCTTGAGATAGAGAGAAATCGTATGAGCCTGTGTGTGACATTTCCAACAATTTGAAGTGTGTGTGAGGTGCAAACATTGAGCAGCGTAGACAGCCACTACTGTAAATATGTTTCCTGATGGTGTATAATTAATTTGAGACCTTATCTATCTACTAAAACCATAGTGAAGACTCTGGTCAGACTGTGCGGATGCAGAGGCTGGTCAGAATCTTTGCTATGTAAATATATGAAATTGTTGGAAATCTCACGCACAGGCTCATTTTCTGTCGCACCAAAAACGCAAACATAATAATAATTTCACCTTGACGTAAATCCTTCATGGGAAGAAAATGACTACATTGGAAATATAGTAGGCAAACGATAGGAAATGCTGAAAATATTGAGAAATATTTCTCTTTTACCACTTATTTCATGATTTTGCCTTTCAAGAATTACAAATTAAATAAAGGACCTATAAGTCGAATGATTCCAGGGAAAATCATTCGTTTCGGCAGAAAGAGAATATATCTTTTAGGCCAAATTACTATTATCTGGGTAATTCCAGGGATAATAATTGGTTTCGACTTAAAGCGATTACTTTATAGGTCGAACCACTATAATCTCGAATTATTTCAGAGTTAATTCTTTGTTTCGACATAAAGAGAATATCGTAAAGGTCGCAGCATTGTTGTTTCATTTTTCTTAAGGGAGCGTCTTTCGTTTTGACATGCGGATAATGTATTGAATTTGATTGTTCTAATAGTAGAATGCAATTATAAAACTGTGAACCGATGTCCATATGATGGGCGTTAAGCGTGAACTGTTATTGGAAATATGTTAAGTTTATCAAATTTGACAAAAAATGCATTTTGTTCAAATGCATTTTTGTCAAATATAAACTTTACATATTTTTGTCATGGTAAGAAAACGGGAGGGTTAAAACTGACATTACGGGCTTTTACTTTAAATGCAATGGTTACGCTAATTGTAAATGTGTTGATTTAAGACAAGCATTAAATGAAACAACAGATGCGATGTAGCATAAGGAAATATTAGACTTCGTCAATGTGCAATCTATGCTACATGCAAATTCAACGTGTAAATCGAAGGTATGCCCCGGGATCAGTACTGCAAATGATAGAATTCAAGCTAATGATAGAAGATACCATGCGTTAAGTATGAGATAACGTTCACGGTCGTTCCCCGCTTTCTTCACTAGAGCAAGTACAGATCGGCATAAATTGTGTAAACAATTAAAAGAGTTTCATCTGGAAAGTTGGTGCCAGGGATAGTGTACAAGAAATAAATACGACAGAAATAAACAACGACAAAGCAACTTTTTACATTCATTGCAGTTTATTATCAGTCTATTAATCAGAGAATTTACTTAAATGGTAAAATAACAATAGTAAATGTACTAACACTCGCAAGGCGAGTACAATTTACAATTCAAATTAAATAAAGAAAATCAACAAAATGTGTCCAATGAGGGATCATTGATGGTCTGTTCACGGGATGCTCCGAAACAGAACCAAATTGCCGTAACCTTCCATAAAAACGTGAAAACACCCATCTAAACGCACACTCTAAAGTTATAATAAATATAAATGTTTAAAACAAGTCACTATTTCTATCATGATGGCATATCCTCCTGATATTTATTGTACACACAATACAATTCGTCAGCTTGCTAACCTAGATTTTATATCGAACTCTATTGTTTTTTATTGTCATGTCTCATTCAGTCTTGGCATAATATAGTCTTGGCATTTTCTTCATATTTTACAGTAAAGTGCAATATATAATAAAGGTTTTACAAACTGATCGATCTTTCACTAAAATGCAAACAAATTACTAAATGCTAGATGAATATGGAAGATCAAGTGTCTATCAAAAATGAGAAGATCATCACACCACGTGACTTCCGCGGAAACCGGATGTTGACGCAGGAAGTGACGTCATCTCAATAATCGTCATCACCCCCATTGGACGAGGCAACTGAACGGAAAGAAGAGTTTAGTCCTACGTGTGAAGTTCTAATAGAAGTTGTCTGGTAATAGGGTGAAAGGGTAGCTCCGGATACCTGTAAACAGAAGATGACAATTAGATACTGAAAAGGACCAAAGCCTGACGTTTCCAACAATCTCACTTTTGCGCGAAACTTATGCACATATCAGCCTGTGTATCAACACAGACCGATTTGAACCTTCGCTTCGCGCTTTATAGAAGGTTTCTTATTCATTGTGCCGGCTAACATGAACGCGAAACCATTGGAAATATTCCGCACAGACTCAACTTTAATTTGAATAATAAAATTCATTTGTTATCGGTGTAAAAGTTTATATACATACATTTGTATCTATAATCTATTCAGATGTTGCTACTTAGTTTCTAAAAAGCGAAAAAAATGCTCATAAATGAACTTAACAAAAATATATCTTCGTTTTTTACCATTAAATGAATTTAATCGAATTGGATATGTTAAGAAAAAAATGATGACCAATCGAATTAAAATTTTTCGTCATTCGAAACACAAATCCTCTCACAGATCTTAACTCAGATTATTCATTGTAATTAATAATAACAACAATCATGCTGGAACAACATGCAAAACTGTTGAATGAAAATGAGATAATCGGCCTCGGTCTATTTCGGAAATGATTACTGGGACTTTTTGATGATCAGAGACCTTCGTTTCATCAGTATCTCACATGCAACATTAATCGGGAAACTTCTACAACTTTAAATCAAAGTGGACGAAACGCACTTAAAAGCACAAATACAAAAATTGTATTAAATGATCTGCTGGGCCTTATTCAAGATTTGACGTTGATCAATTTAGAAATATATAATCAAAACTTCCAAGGGTTTAAAGCGATGAAGGTTTTGCAAATATGAGACTCACAAGTAAATAGCCAAAACCCTAAAAACCATCTGATGCCAGTCTCATAGACCCTCTGGTGTTTCACGTTAGAAAAGAATCGAAGAGTTTAAAACAGTGCTATTTTTTTCTTAAGTTGAGCCACAAAGGTTTATACATTATCAAAAACTTTCTTCACATTTAACCAGGGTACATTTCTAAATGTACAAGATCATTTTCTAAAAGTAATAGCCTACATCTAAAGCAGGGCACCCCAAACTTTGAAAAAGGACCCCTATTTGTCAAATTATTGAGCCCTTGGGACCCTGTTTTGATGCTGTCAAACTAATACCCCTGAATTCCTTCTTTTACATGTTCCATTAAGAGGAACGTTTGATAACCAAGACAAGACATTGCATTCCACGAAGACAAACTACGACTCGCCTTTTTTTTAAAGAGAGACAAAAAACAACGATTAAAAAAAACAAAAAAAACATGGAAACTAGACATTAACAATTGTACCAAAACCTATTTAGGATTGATTCTTTACTGAAACAGAGGAGAGACCATGCAAGGAATCAACTTCACTTCACTCAGCGCCATTGATCACACAGTGCACGTGATCAGTGACGTCACTTACACTTATTCAGTGGAGATACTGGTATACTGATGTGATTCCCGAATGGAGATGGATCCACCCTATATATGAGAGGCACACAAGGGAAAAATAAATGATAGTCAACTGGGAAGATGTGATACTAGTAGAAAAAATGTGCTATACCAAAAACCCATGTCGCTTTGAAATATGAAGTATGCCTTGGTATTATATTTAAGATAATCATGTTTTGGATTTAAACTATCACTGATTCAAATATCTATTAAAAGAGATTTCAAAGTGTTCCTTATTTGCGGTACAACTTTCATATATTATGGTATACAATCATGCATACCTAGAGTAAATAAGGGCCAATTTAGAAATTTGTGGATCTAAAAATTGCGGACACTTTGCTTTTTTTATTCTCTTTCATATGAATTGTATTTTTGCTTATTTTCGAGGCTTACTTCTAATATTTTCAAGACGTAGGTTTTTCAACATCTATCTTAAAGACTATGGTGTTTAAAATAAAAGGAATGGAAAACAATATAATTATGTTGACTCGTGGATGCATAAATAGCCAACCTGGTGTATATTCGTCGAAAACAAATCTAACCTAAGCGTTTTGTGCAGTAGCTACAGCCTATTTCATATTAAATCATCGAAAATAATATTCACAACACCGCTACTGTTTATAAATATAATATATTAAGCTAAATCATTGCTAATTTACCGAGATATTTTCAATTGTTTATCACATGGAGTTTTCCCTATCCCTTCGCATTCGTTCAGCCTTTGCCATGGCAGCCGCTAATGGAGTAACAGGACCCTAATATTCACGAAAATATATTAATTCTGATAAAATAACTTTTTTTTTAAAAAATTAAAACGGATGTCGATTTTTGTCATCTCATTTGTATATCTTTCTCGATGAAATACGAATTTTATTCAAATCGCGGAAGAAGATAAATCCGAGTTTCTGTGCGAGATTTGTTTTCATTCATATATGTTGCCTATTAAAATACAAATTGGGTGTTTTATTTCATTTTAATAAAGTATTAAGAATTAAAGTAATTACACCAGGATTTTTTTAGAAAAACGCGGAAGATGTAATGCATCCAGTCGGCGAGAGTATAATATGGGTTAACGCCTAACGGAGGGATTTTCTTCTGCTATGGTTACCTTAATTAAGTACGAGAGAGAAGCTTTTGGTGTTGTCGTTTTACTTCTTAGCCTGTAATTCATAACCAGTTGTTAATAAATTGACGAGCTCATGAGTATTTGATCTTTACCAGTGTAATTTGAATAACATACTACGGTTCAGCATTATCGAAATTGATCACAACCATCTTATTTTATGTATCAAAATGTTCTCCTGTTTCAGTTGAATTCTTTTGCTAGTTAATTATCTAAAGAGAGATTCTACGATTCGGAAATTAACGTACTCGAGTATAATCAGAATATACCGATTATATCAATTTATCATAATACCTGATACATGTACAATCGACCTTAAAAAGTTATAAGCAAAACATGTAACCCTGTAACTTTAAGCATTAAGACAAATTGTGGAAATAGAAGAAATTGCTTTTAACAAGCAATTTCACCTTTTCCCACAACATTCTTTACTATATGTATGATTTGATTACAAATCACACCATTTTTTCCATTCTCGTCTGAAACCTATTTCAATTTGGACCAGTCTTAAATTTAGTGTAAACGGAGAAGGTTTAAGGGAATATACTTACACCTGGGCTGGCACTAGTTCTGCTCACAGAGACCGAGCTTCGGTTCTTGGCACGGAGTTTCTGTAGCGAGTTCTCGGCACTGTCGGCACGTTCTTCGGCATCTTCGAGTTCGTTCTGTACCTTGCGGTATTTGGCGAGGTTAATAGCGGCAACCTCTTCCTGTTAGGACACAAATCAGGGGAAAATGTCGTTAAAACCTGAACATTGAACACTTATCGAAAAAGTGAAATTCTTCTTCTTTGACATACATGAGGTTAGAAACGAACATGTGTAAAAACCGATTGGGTACATTTGCTTTAAAATTGGGCGAGTATGGAAAAAGATAAATTCTTCCACGCAAAAAATCACTTGGTAGAATTTAGTGAAGTTAATTTAAGCTTCAATCAAAGTATCACCAAATTATCTGTTACTGAAAAGATACATTGATATTCTTAATCTACTTATGGTTAAAGAATTAATATTCCACGGGGAATCCATGTTATTTCACAACAATCTTTTTCTTGAAGAAAAAGAGTGTTGTGAAAATAAAATGGAATAAATATAAATATATTTCCAAAAAAATTGAATATGAAAGTAAACTCAAATGTACGTATCCGTAAAAACAGCGACATACGTCTAGTGGTACCTTTAATCTATAAACTGCAGAATGGTTGTGAGACGTGTAAGTTTTGGTCCCCAGCTTTGCACCTGTACTTACATGCAAAGTAGTGTATCATTTTTAAACGTTTGAGCAAACGTTTAAAACCTTCTTTAAATGATGTGTCTAAAGAGACTTAATCTTAATCTCAATTTTTGATACTTACGGCCTCTTCGACCTGGCGTTTGTAGGTCTTAATCTTGTTCTGGAGTTTGTCAATGAGGTCCTGGAGACGTTCCTGGTTCTTTCTGTCCTCATCGGCCTGGAAGGCGAGCTCCTTAAGGCGGCGGTCAGCCTTGCGCATGTTCTTCTGGGTTTCGGCATGGCGGCGCTGTTCGCTGTCCAATTCACCCTCGAGTTCGCGTACCTATTTAAGACAAATGTTAGACGATGTGAATTGTTATTTTTGGTCTAATTCGAAATGGCTATCTAACGATAAATGTGCCAAAGTAAATATGATTTCCAAAATAAATATAAGAGTTGGTTTTGAATTGAAAATATCTGTATTTTTTGGTACATTTTGTTTAGTATCTAACAAAATCTGAAGTATGTAAGTTCGTTCATTTATAAATACTCATATAAAACTTATTGTAACAGCTAACTGCAGAAAGAAATGTGATAACATAATGCAATGTGGAATAACATGAAGTAAACACACTTACTCTGACTTCCAATTTGGCAATGGCTTTCTTTCCACCCTTGAGTGCTTGGGCTTCGGCTTCATCGAGACGGACTGTGAGTTCTTTCATTTGAGCTTCAAGAGCCTTGCGCATCTTTTCGACTTGTTGTCCGTGATCTTGTTCGGCACGGAGTTCGTCAGCAAGACGACCAGCATCGGCCATGGCCTTCTTGGCTCTCTCGTCAGCGGCTCTGACTTCGTTGTTCATATCGTCAAGATCAGCCTGCATGGCAGTGATGTCACCTTCAAGCTTCCTCTTCTGGCTACCGAAGGACTGTACGTTGGCGGTGAGCTCGTTGACACGGTCGTTGGCTTCAACAAGTTCATTTTCAGCTGCCTTGCGTCCTCTATCAGCGGATTCGAGGGCAGAGCGGAGCTCTTCACATTCACCGCTGACAACAGCGACTCTGCGTTCAGCCATATTGTAGGCTTCACGAGCTTCACTGGTCTGGCGCTGTTCGTCTTCAAGGTGGCTCTGCATTTCGCGGATTTGTTCCTGGAAACGTTTGGCGTTCTTTTCCATCTCGGCCTTGCCGCGGTTGGCACCATCAAGAGCCACTTCGAGTTCGTTAATATCCTGCTCAAGCTTCTTTCTGATGCGGAGAGCTTCGGCCTTGCCCTTCGCTTCAGCTTCCAAGCTAGCATTCATAGAGTCGAGTGATCTCTGGTGGTTGCGTCTGGAAGAAGACAAACACATTTAATTATTGTTCCAAGCTCAACTAATATTTCGATAATACTTAAGATGATATTAATGTAGCGCAGATTTAAGACAATTTGTGGGTAGTATACATTCCTTGTAAAGTACTAGCTAAAGGTATCAATTTGATTTGAATGAAAATCAACATAGATTGACATGCTAAATTATTCCTAATATCTTATTTTGTTCACTCTATTTCATAGTTTATTTATGTATATATGTTATTTCATTCATCGCAAATAATGGATTACAGCGGCGAAATGTAGGTTCCTCTGACTTGATTTTAGGATCTTTACCTGGTGTTTTCGAATTCTTCTTCCTTCTCGGCAATGCGTCTGTCGATTTCTTGTCTGATTCCAGCAATTTCCATCTGTGCACGTGCTACCTTAGCCTCTTCCTGTTCAAGGGCGGACTCAGCCTCCTCAAGGGCGGCCTGGAGTTCTTCCTTTTCCATTTCAAGACGACGACGGGCCTTGTCAACCTCGTGTACGCTTCTGCCTCCCTCGGTGAGCTGATCGGTGAGGTCATGGATTTCATCTGAATAACAAAACAGAAAGCAAATTAGGCACAGATGTTTCTTTGTCTATTCAAACAAATATATGTATTGCTCATGAAATACAGTAAAACTTGTGTTAAGCGACCACTTAAGGGACCACCAAAGAGCCGTCGTTTATGGGAATGGTCGCTTAATACGAAATACTATGATAAATGTGACAGTTCATTTTGATATCATTTATAGATTGTCGGTCAAGTCGTACTGAATCTCATGATGTTCGAACCATTAGAATCGTCTTATTAAGACGATTCTAATGGGTTCCAACAACATAAAATTCAACAATAACCAATTTTTCGTTGAGAATGTCCTCTCTCTTAGAGATTTTGCTTACGGCGAAGGGACTTTGTATGAGGGGTCGCTTAATAAAAGTGGTCGCTTAATAGACGTGATCGCTCGAGCAATATCGACTGTACGAAAAGGCTCATATCGTGACGAAAATGTCTTAGCTCCAGCTGGAACAGATTTGGTCACCCATTAAGAAAAACATTATATATGTACTATTTTGGTATAAAAATTAATCTCAAAATAGGGGAAAAGTCTTGGGTGAATGCGATCATATTATATGTATACTTTGTTATGTCTGTTTTGACCTATCTACATTCATATCTTTTATCTGCAATGAAAATGGCTTTTATTTTCAATAATTAAATATTGAAGAAATGTGATACTTGTTAGATGGAAGAGTATTATAAACGTACCAGCCAAGTTCTTGTTCTCTCTCTTCAATGATTCTACAGTGTCATTAGATTCCTCAACCATGGCCTTTGTGCGGTACAATTCTGCTGAGTAGCTGCGGGCTTCCTTCTGTGAGTTCTCCAATTCAGACTGGATGTCCTTGACCTTGGCTGCCCATTCAGCGATAGTCTTGTCGAACTGTCTCTGTTTCTTTTCGAGGTTGTTGGCGTTGGCGTTGGCTCTGTCTACATCTACCATAAGGTCTTCAAGTTCTCCCTGGAGTCTAGATTTAGTCTTCTCCAACTGGCTGACCTTGGAGTTGGCGGCTTCGGCCTCGGATTCGGCCTCCTGGAGTTTAGCCTGGAGTCTACGTTTAGCCTCTTCGAGTTCCTCAGCGCGGGCCAATCCTTCGGATTCGAACTTGGAACGCCATTGTTGAGCCTCGGCGTTGGCTCTTGAGAGTTGTCTCATGACATCGGATTTGGCTTCTTGTTCTTCCTCGAGTTGTTCGCGGAGAGCATCAAGGTCGGAACTCAAGTTGCGGATTTCACCCTGCGCCTTCTGGCGAGCCTGTGTGATAAAGGAAAGAGCTGCGTTATACTTTGAATGAAATTGCTTAAATTGCATTGTAAAACATTTTCGTTAATTGCCAAAAATAGCATAGTTCTAAAATATTAGCTGGGTCTAAATGAAAATTCACATTTAGAACAAATTCTATTTACAGGGTTTTATAATAAATGAATAATTCGAAAGTTCAAGAAATGTGCACACAACGACTTCTAAAATTGAGCAACTTTAGATTGGGGTTTCGGGAAAGTTAACCAATGCTCTAAATCTTCAGTACATTCATGATTTTCATACACGACTTTGGGGTATAGGAACGTCCTAAAGCATCCTTTGTATAGGATAATACAGAAAAATCGTTTTTGATACATTTTGTCCATTGCTTGGAATGGGGAGAGTTCAGCACATATGTCCTTATGTCTTTAAACAATATGACTTAGAGATATCGTTTTGATTGGGAAAGTTTCAGTCTTTCAGACTAATTTTAAAACTTTATACTTACTCTGACTTCGTCTTCGAGACTACGTTTGGCATCCTCAAGTTGAGAGAGGAGGCTCTGTCTTTCCTTTGTGAGTTGAGATACACGGCTCTCAGCGTCCTCGAGTTGGCGTGTGAGCTCGGTGTTCTCGGACTGAGCTCTCTGTTTGGAGGCTTGGAGTTCAGAGATGGTGCGGTTGGCCTCCTCAATGCGAGCGTTGAGCTCAGAGATCTGGGCCTCGACTTGTTTGGACATCTTCTCGGACATACCCTGTATTGAAATAGTAAAGTTTTCAAAAGGGGCGTAGTAATGTAAGAAATGGGATTCTTATTCTAATTTCAAAAAAGAATTGATTTTGAAAATTTCAATTTGTAATCTCTCAGCTCTGACAATTCTACATGTGTATCCTTACACTTAGTTTTAATTTCTAAATCTAATAAATTGTTGTTTTAACTTTTCAAATAGTAATTGAAAAGATCAATTTTTGATAAAAGAAATATCTTCACATGAAGCAAATATCCGTGTGATAACATCCCATGTGATATTTTTTATGATATCATATGGATGTTTTTTAGAACAATGACATAGTGCGGGTATTTTTAGATACTTGCATTTCTGTTAGAAACATCGACGAAAACAAGGCAAATAGAGGTTATAAGATATAAGATATTGCTTGAAAAAATATCTTACTCGGTTGTGGGAATTGATAATTGTCTCGGCAGAGCCTGGACAATTATCAATTCTCCCAACCTTGTTAGATTTTTTTCTTCATACAAAACTTAAGTACGTATTATATATTTATCGACTATTTCTGGGATCTTTTTCTCTACACCAGCTTTTCTATATCAAAAATGACATTTTTCGTTCCCTTGTGTTTCGAAATTCTATCTAGATCTAGACCTTGCTATTTAGATATATACCAACTTTTTTTATTTATTTATTCTTTTCTATTTTATTTATTTATTTTTTTTTTATTTTATTTTTTTTTTTCCTTTAAAAAAAATTAAAAGTGTTAGATTAACAAAGAACAGCACACTGTTAGTAATGGACACTTCTATTAAACGACCAATATACCCGGTAACGTTCTGCTTGTTCTAAACTGAGGAGTAAATCTTCACATTCCAGCTCGATTTCTAATCGCTCCTTTTCCAGTCTTTATCATCATGCGGGGATATTAGAGTAGCATGCAAGAATTTGAAAATAAATTAATTATAAAATTCATTTTTTGAAAACAGTTTGTTCCCAACTTTAGGTTTATGAATTTTTGTTTTTTGTACATGTAAAGATAGTGGAGCCGTAATAGCTGCGCAACATTTCAGAAAACAGCCTCTTACACGAGGATTCCTAATGAAATAATTAACACTGTTAAAGTTCACGACCTCCGAGACTGCGGAACTATTACGGATCCACTACATCAAGGGTTCATGCATTTCGAAGAGGAAATGGTATAATGGTATTCCGATCCCATTATTTTTTCAAAAAGATCCAAATCGTTTATTTCTTTCTTTTCCTTTTTTTTTTTTTTTTTTTTTTTTTTTGGGGAGGGGGGGGCATTGGATGGCAACAAAGATTGACTCTATGTCTTGACAACATGCAGTAGTTTTTTTAATCATGCAAGGTAGTCCATGCTAAGGTCAAGGACATTTACCCTGTTCTTTGAGACATGTTCAAGTTGACCTTGGAGGTCATCGATCTCGCCCTTCAACTGAGTCTTTTCTTTCTCAACTCTATAGAATGGATAAAATATTAAATAAGCATTTTTTTCAAAATTGTGTAAGGCACATTCATTTTAAGTGGCAACTGAAATAAATATTTATCATAGATTTCTGGGAAAGAAAAAAAAGTAAGGGCGCTTATCAAAACCAACAGGATATCGATTGAATGGAAAAGAAAATCTGCTTAAAATGAATTAAACTTATGATAGTATTGGTATAACTACATGTATTTTCCAAAGAAACAATCCTTTGTTTGCAGTCACTAATGATATAGTTATTTGATTACCAGTAAGTAAATATAATTAAAGCATTTCAAATAAGCTCCAATTATATCAACTATGTAGAATCCAACAATGCCGAAACAATCTAGACTGTACTTTCACAAGAGATGGTGGGGATAGGCAAATGCTCATTCAGAAAGCAAATTTAGCAGAATGATAGTGCAAATTACAAAGGCACAAGTCAGATGCGTAGGTTCTGCCTGGCTGATTTTCGACTTTCCTTTCATAAGTAAATATTTTTTTCTCACAATGGATCTAATTTTCTCATGACATTTTTTAGCCAACATGGCGATTGATAATAAGCTTTCGTTCACTGTAAATGTAATGTCGTTCAATGTAAATCGAGGGGTCAGCGCAAAACTATTGTAAGTGCCTAAAATTAGTAGGCACTTACAATAGTGCTGCGCTGGCTCTTCGAAATGTAGTGTAGTCAGAAACATCTTTAATTTGAAGTGGTCCAAAACTGTAAAATGAGACATTCAAGAATACTGACCTGGATTTGACCTTCTGGAGTTGGTCGATCTGGTCGGCCATCTCGTTGGAGGCATCTTGAGCCTTTTTGCGGAGGGCGGCGATCTGGGACTCGTGTTGGAGGCTCTGTTCTTCGAGGTCACGGCGGAGTTTCAAGAGTTCCTGTTCACGTTTCTTATTGAGGTCAATCTGGGCGGCGGTGGCACCTCCGGCCTCGTCAAGACGTTCACTGAGCTCCTCGAGTTCACGGTTCAAGTCAGCTCTTTGTTTCTCAACCTGTGGGTATGATAAAGAAAAAAAAAACAATTAAAAGAAGTAAAAGAAAAGATGCATAGAATGATGTTGGGTAGAAGAGAAAGAATAAAAACTTGAGTAGATTAATTATTTGAAATAAAAGCAATTAAAAGATTAGGAAATACAAGATGTGGTCGAAAGAGGGACTGAGAATAATACACACATCTTTCAGACGTAAACAGAGTAAATCGATGGGTCAGTGCAACACTATTGTAAGTGCCTATATATTTATAGGCACTTACAATAGTGTTGCGCTGACCCCTTGAAATGGCATAATCCTAGTAATCTCTGTCAATGAGACGTCTTCGTCAATCACCGGATCTCTTTCGTTTTTCGGAATATTAGAGTGGTCCAAAATTAGGAAAGGGGGTTACTGACAGTATGAAAAAGTGAGTACAATTAGAAAAAGAGACGAGTCTATGTCATGGGAATTTTGTGTTTAAAAACGATTCTTTGTTTTCTGCAACATTTTCTAATATCAATGTAGTTACGATATATTGGTTGTCTAACGATTTGTTTGTATCGAATTAATGGTCAAATGCATAAGCCTTTAAAAAAGGCGGATGTGATATAAAGCTATCATCATGATTCCACAAATTATGATTAATTTTTCAGTTATCATTTAACGCGTACAATACTAATCATTTAAGAATTATCCCGGTGTATAATTCTAGTAGGTTTAAGAAAGAACTAAACACAAAAGCCCTATATTTATTGCAGTATCAATATATGAGAAATATGTTAAGGGTTTTGATTGCCAGCCACATAATTACGACTCATCCCACGTTCATCAAAGAATTTTAAGTATATCCCTACCTATCCTAGATAAGAAAAGTTGTTGCCTAGCAACTAATCAAGAAAATTCACCGTATTTTACCTGATTTTTATTAGCTTTGGATCTCAAGAGCTTAACACTTTTCAATAGTTTCATACGAATGAACTTGAAATGAAATATACTTTTTTGTCACAAGCAAGTGTATATCTTTAGCCTTGGAAGTTAAAAAGGTTTTATACTTAATCGGGAATTCCATTAAATCTTGTACCTAAGGATACTAGAAGAATTTCTTGGCAAATAATTTTGTGAAGGCAGGATTCAAATTCATATACCCATTTATCAGAATGTTTTCAAACTAGAAATAACCTTCATCGTTTGCGAAGTTCTCGTTTTGCCGTAATTGGAAATAAACAAGTGGTTTGGCACAGATGATAAAATGTCTCCGTTGATTTAAAATTCAAAAAACAACTTACGGTCGGAGTCACGCGTTTGCTTCCGACACTTTATCTAATCCATATGTCAATAAAAAAAAAAATACTTATTTAATAAGTCACTAAGTTATAATTATTCTTCCACCCATGAACATCATGTTGACAATTTCATTTCTTAATTAATCATTGACCAACAAATTTGTATCTGAAATTCCGTTTGAAGTGCCTTAGGCATTTTCTTTTCAATCATACTGACCAACAGAGAGCCATCCGATTGACTTCCGAAAAATTTTGTCTTCTCAGATATCAAATGTCATTAGCTTCGAATATAACGTTGACCGGAAAAATAAACCAAAAAGTGAACTGTTAGTTATTAGCGTTATAATCTAGTTATCCATAGTTCAGACATTTATGTTGTGAAAGCAAAAAGAAATGTTTGAAACAAATTGTCAAACAATTGTCGGAGGCAAACCTTTCTCACTTCCGGTTCCAAATTAATTATTTTATTGGTCAAACGGTTTTCTGATTAACACAATGATCATGGGTGACAAATCCATTGCAAATTCCACATGAAACGATTATTTCCTTGTACCACAAATATGCAGGGTAATATCTTTATTTCTCTACAAAAACCTATGTTGTGGGTACTCATTGGAATTGTCTTGTTAAGACGATTCCAGTGAGTACCCATAAGGTGTGGTTTGTACAAATTCTATAGAATTTTTTAATGCCAAACACGAAATAACTACAGATGTACAGATAAGATGGGATATTGCCAGTTTAAAATCTTTATTTCTCATTGACACCCTATTTTGTGGGTACTCATTGGAATCGTCTCGTAGAATCAATTCCAATGAGTACCCACAATAATGGATTTATGCAAGTCTTGATGAAATTATTTAATTTGAAATCCAAAATATTCCCTCCATCTGTACCTCTTAGTTATATAATTTAGACTTGCTTACCTTAGCTCTAGCCTGTCTCTCAGCCTCGAGTTCCTCTTCCAATTCTTCAATGCGAGCCTGTAATTTAGCAGTCATTTTTGTAAGTGGGTTGCAATTAAGCGGAATGTGATATGTAACGTTTATAGATCCGTAATGTAAAATTGTAAAGTAAATTTAAAAATGATTAAAAAAATGGTCCCGCAAGCAACAAAACAATGATTAGCCGATAACACAGTTTAAGAATTGTAAACACAGGCTTGACAACGGAGCTGTTGAGAAAAATTTTGTCGAAAATATCACAGACGGTACATTACGTTGATTAACATAAATTACGTCATCACATCAACGGGCAGTTTAAGTCTCATGACGTAAGACTATGTACGAAATATTCAATCCATAAAGTTAAGATTGCACATGCTTTTCATCAAAGCGTAGTAAGTTAGACAGCTGACTTCGAAATACATAGACTTTAGACAGAAGGTTATTCGAAATATCTCTACAACATTGCTAAGGCGTGAGTCAGCGGGTTAGTGGCGGCTGTATGCAAAGTACACTCGCCCAATCAAATTTCAAAACGTAGCCAGGAAAATTCTCATAAAATATCGGATTTCACCGTGTAGGTAAACTCGAAATTCCTTACGGTTAGAAACACGTGTTGAAATAATAAGCTTCAAGATCAAAAATAGAGCCCTTCCTTCCCTTATCTCGAGCTAAACATCTGTTATCTTGCTAAATAGATAAGGAGTCGAGTATTTGGTTTACGCACCGAGAATGCCGAAGTTAAAAAGAGAGCTTTATATTTACACACACGACACCAGTTCTTATCAACTTTTTTTTCTCAACAAAACTATTTTCTCGTAAGGAATAAACTCTTTGGGTTTGTTGTTTTCTTCAGAAATGAGATAGAAACTCACAAAACAGCATGAAAATGCGAACTTGAAAAAAGATCAAATATCGTAAAAATAAATTGCACTACAAACTTCCCATCGGATTTTAAAACAAAGCAAAAATACACGAAAAAAACCCCAACAACTTGAGTAAAATGCACCCGATAATGCGTACATGGAAATTTCATCGAAATTCGATCAATGCGTATTTGTTATGATTCAGTTCGATAAAAAAAAAACCCGTTCCATATAACATTTAATGAAATCGTCTTAATCCTTGTCATGCTGAACCCGGAATATTCCTGCCTTGGCAGGAGCTATAGACAAATATCAGCCGGCACATATGTGCAGTCTAATCTTTTGTCTATACCACCTGTTTTTCCTTTATTTGAAACCAGAAAAGCTTAAAATTTTAATTTTCAAAATGAATAATGACTCATATTCAGTGCATCCAGCACTTTGAGCACAAAATATTTTGTTGCAATTTTGCCAAGATTTTTATAAAGCATGACAAGAGATAAAAGCTTTGCTAGGTCGTTATTTTCCGACCTCGATTGAAACGTTCTTTCAGAGAGTTCAAATAAAGCCGTTCATGTCATTGCCAAAAACAACACGTGTACAAAAATGAAAAACGCTCAAATCAACCTAGGTAGTCTGACTCGACTCTTCATTTGGAGCTCTGGAGAAAGGTTATGATTAAAAAGATCTCGGTGATATTATTGTCCAGAAAATATTCTATTTATTTTAACATCCAGACTGCTTATACTTTGCAAAAAATTGTCGAGAAAAATGTCATTCTTTAGCTAAACTTGTAGCTACATTTACCTGATAAGCTGAGCTGACTACAACTAAGAAGAGCTATCCACGGCATAAAGCGAGATTAGTTCTACGACAAGCAGTACACAGTACAGAAGCAGCGCACAGACACAATATAGATACTGTACTTCTAGCATATTCTTTAGTCCTGGCGCCGTAAGAGCGAGATCCTCCGCATCCCTAATCACTTTCTTACTCCTCGCACTGAGTTTAGGGCCTGACATATCGGGCATGTATTGTCGCCTATACAGTGCCGGATGGGTTGCAATGTTTTCCAGAACCGCGGGACTAGTGCCACGGTAATCTCGACTCAGGTCAGATAATAGCGTACTCGAGTCTGTGTATTCGCGAAATGTTGTTTTCTTTGAGGAGGATTTGGATTTTTGAGAAGATGCCATTATGCTTGATTTTGACTCGTGGGTCGTTTTAGTGGAAGGTTTTTTAACTGTCAAAGTCTCTTGGGCAGGAGGAGGAGGGTTCTCCTTCTTTACAACGACCTGTTCTGTCACGGAAGTGACTGTCGTCTCGACAGGGGGCGCGACTGAGCTTACTTCCGGTTCCGGCTCTGGTACTGGTTCAGGTTGGTGTTCAGATTCTGATTCAGATTTTACGCTTGATTTTATTTCAATAGTAACACCATTTGTTTCAGCCATAATATAAAGAAGTTAATAAAGAGGGGGGGTCTATATTTTCCTACGAAAGTATTATAAATCCGAAAGAATACTCCGCTATATGTCACATAAAATCCGCCACTATTAATAAACTAAACATAAGCACGGTAACTCCTAAAGGGTAACACTCAAGGAGGGTAACACCAGAGACCAAGGACAGAGACTAAGACACACTACCTCCCACTTTCCGACCGCGACTAACACATAAACTAAGTTCGAAAAGCACCTAACAATGTGTAATGTACGCTAACAAAGCGGAAGTCAGTGCCAATATGTATATCACCGGTCGCTTTATATGGTTTCCAAGGCAACGTTATGTTAATCATATGGACGGGTGCCACAGGTATTTGGCAATCCTCCCGTCAGACTAATCAACACGGAAACATGATTAGAAAACCTGACAGCTGGCATACGGAAGAGGTTTTCAATGTCAGGGCAATTAAGTTTAACGTAGCAAGCATTAGTGCATTATTTTGTTCTAAATGCCAACACGAATAAATGTTTGTTTGATTGCGCATAGTATTGACGTCAAGTGCTAGCTGAGTTCTACGGAAGAAGTTATGAAAAACCCTTCATAGAAAGCCGACAATTGCCGGTTCAATTGTATGCAAAATATTTGCTTACTCAGTAATAAGGAAGGTTAATTACATTTCCGCATTGTCGGAATTCAAAAGGGCTTAACGCAACAGAATTTTCAACGAGTGTATGAAAAAGCCAAATGGTTTGTTGCTTGAATTAAAAGCCTTCAGAAGGAAGCACGGTATTTAATCACCTATAAGGGTGTAATTTGCGCCATTGTAAATATATATACAAATATTCTCATTTTCTAGGGTCGTTTTAAGATTACATTTCGCACAAAAAATAACTCCCGAATCTCTACAGCTCCGTTGTACATTAACAATGTGATTGAAAAAAGCATTTCACGGGACATATATGTATCCATTTTCTTTTAAAATGCAATGCAAATTTAAAATGAGTTTACGTCTAATGCGTTAGTTCTTATTCATTTTTTTTTCTACAGTCTTAATACGCTTACGTAAAATTATATTTTTTGGTCTTTATCAAGTTAAAAAAAATTCAGCGAAAACATAACTGTAAATGCAAAATTATGAACGAAAGTGAAATAATTCACTAAAGTGACTGATGGTATCATTCCATGTGGATTATTTTGCGAGATTTTTTAACGCAACCTATTGGCAAGAAAGTACGTTTATTATCTGCTCTGAAATGCACTGTTCGGTGAAATATGAAATCGAGCCATGTTTGATGCACATTAAGTATTATTTCATGTCGTCATTAGTGACCCAAACATCGAAACTGCAGCTGTACTCAAGCTGTAGCTACGCTATTTTGGTCGACCATTGCCGCAATTCATCATAGCCAAACTTCGCCTATTCTTTGTTATCGATATTAAAATTCCTTTAAGTCTAGATAAAAAGAATAACAAATCGACTGAGCTTTGATAGATGATTAAACTGTTAAATACCTGAAGTTCTTTGATCTTTCTCTGGAGTTGAGCAACCAAGCTCTGTTCGTCTTCCAGTTTGGAGTTAAGGTTCTTGATCTCCATGTCCTTCCTAAATTTTGAAGAAAAATTACTTGTTGAGCTCTAAATCTATTTATTTTACAACGATTGGTAAACAAGTTCTTACAACTTACATTAATCCCTCTCGTTTCTGCTTCCTGGAAAATTCACCAGTACTCGCGCCGAATGTGTGGGCCAATGATCGAACCAAGATCGATAGCCGCTCCTGGGAATCGCACTCAGGACATTTGGGCCAAGAGGCCGTCGATCTACCTCTAGACCACGGATACCACACAATAACTTTTTCGAAACCCATTACCATATAAACCAGTCACATGCTGTTCACAGCATGTCCCTGCTGTGCTCAAAGCTGTGTCTGACAGTTTAGACTAAGATCAGCCTGCACAGACGTGCAGTCTGATCTTAGCCTACACTGCCTGTTTTGTACTTACTTATTTTGCTATAAACATGAGCAGTGTGGTTGCAATGTCAGGTTAAGTAGGATAAGGTTTTAATCGCGAGTTATTTATATTCTGTAACTTCTTATGCTTGTCATTTCTGTCGAAAAGTCTGAAGTTTATTTATACTGATGATTTTAAAGTTCAAGATTTTTTTTTTTAAGTTTTTAGTTTAAATTTACATAGAAGAATTTCCAAGATCATCGTAATAAATACTAAGAAATGCTTTTTATTTAAGTTAATTTTGATAGATAGAACACTACTAAAGCATGCAAATTATTCCTAGATATGTAGGTCTTGAACAATCGCCGTGAACTTACTTTCTAACATTGTCTTCAAGATCTCTCTTGACGCGTTCCAAATCTTCAACAGTTTCTTGTGTAGATTTCAAGTCCTGTTCAACCTTTCTCTTGGCCTTCTCGACATCGGCACGCACCTTCTTCTCACGTTCAAGGTTATCTTCCAACTAGAACAATCAAATAGAGGTATACATTTCACATTTGTTTAAATAATGTCAAGAAACACGCGAAACATAAACATACAAATCATTTGTTTAGGATTTTTTAAATCAAAGAGAGAATTAAAGCTTAAAGAAAAGAATTGTTTGATTCTCTGATTTAATTCCTCATACCAATGCCTACTTAAAAAAAACTTGCTATTGGTCACACAGAAATAATGATTTGTTATAACATGAAAATATAGAAAGGAGTCTCACCTCGTCCAATGTGGCTTCAAGTTTTCCCTTCAGTTTAGTGAGGTGATTGACCTTGTCTTCCTCGGCCTGGAGAGCTTCCTGGGTCTTCTTGTGGGCCTCGTCAAGGTTCTTCTTTTCCTTGGATAACTTGGAAATCTGTTCATCTTGCTGAGCCATCTCATCTTGGAGAGTCTTGATCTGGTTATCTTTGGTATTCTTTTCTGTCTCGGCCTTGGCAAGGGAGGTTTCGAGGTCTTCAACGTTGGTTTTAAGATTATTGATTTCACCTTCCATTTTTTTCTTCATGTCTTCAAGCTGGGCGGCGGCGTCTTCCTCATCAAGAAGTCTGTCCTCGAGATCCTTAAGCTGGGATTCATAGTCGACCTTCTGTGTAATCAGTTTCTCAATCTTCTCTTCAGCATCAATAAGGTTATCTTGTTCAGCCTGGAGTTGGAGGTACATATCATTCTTTTGTTGAAGGAGAGTCACGTTCTGCTCTTCAAGTTCCTTCTTGATCTTTTCAATCTTGGCCAACTCAGCCTTAGTTTTCTCGAGTTCTTCCTCTTTCTTCTTCATCTCATCTTCAGCACGAGCGACGTTGAGGAGAGGCTTGACCTTGGTGTAGAGTTTCCACCATTGCCAGTTTCTCAATACCATCCATTTTCTGATGTTTCTCTGAATGATGGACAAGGCCGTTCTAGAAGGGGGAGAAAAATAGTTATACGGATGAGATATTTTCAACCAATAGATCTCAAAACATAAGGAGATATATAGCTGGTATTTATTTTTTGATATAGGTATTCTTTATTGAAATCTTTAAAAGAAAACCACGATTCAAATTTGAAATTAAATTCGTCTTAAGTTACAAAATGCCAGTTAAAATTTAATCTTTTAACTATACAATTATCCTTTTGATAACATCCCATATGCTATCACATGGATACTTTTAGAACAATGGAATACAACGGTTGTTTTTAGAGACTGTTAGAATCATCGACGAAAAAAAGGCAAATTTGGGTTATAGATAGATATAATACGTACATAGTGTATTGTATGAAAAAAACATCTAACTCGGTTATGGGAATAGATAATTGTCTTCGCAGAGTCTCGACAATGATAAATTCCCCAAAGCTCGTTAGATTTTTTTTCATATAAAACACTAAGTACGTATTATATATTAACATACCTCTGGTCTTGCAGTTTCTTATATTGTCTCCTCATGAGATATCCTCTGATGTGGGCCTGGAAGAGGGAGATAATCTTGGAGAGACGCTCGTCACGCATGTCTTCAAGCATACCCAGGACACCAGCCTTGAAGAAGACCTTAGTGGTACCAAGACGGTATTCATTGGGGTCCATCTGAAGGGCCGTCAAGATCTTGTCAGTCACCTGCTTACCGTCAACGAATCCCTGTGGGATGGCGTTGGGGGCCAAGATAGAGTATCTGTAGATAAAGGAAATAGAGCATTATCAAATAATTGTGTTAAACCGAAAAGAAACGCGTAAATTTGATTATTATACTTTCAATTGGCCTTTAAATAGGCAAAGTATCCCTGCAGCATTTTTCTCCTCTACGTAACCGTTATCAATTTTACAACCTTCCAGCTTGTACAAATTTATGCTAGAATTGATGATTTAACCAAAAGATTCTTCTTTTAAATACATGTATAATAAAAAGAACCGGTTTTCGAATTAAAATTGCCAAGCCATATGAATAAAATGTATTATACTTAATTTTGTATAGAGACGTCTTGTACTTTGCATTTTTGTTTCTAGAACATTGATTAAATGGGTCTGCCTCTTTATAATTTTGCAGGTGAAGAATACTTACCGCTGTTTGAACTCGGAGTAGATGATTCTGTTAGGGAAACCCTTTCTACAGATACGGATACCTTCAAGTACACCGTTACATTGGAGCTGGTTGAGTACCAAGTGGGCATCAATCAGACCTGCAAAATGTAGGGACAAACGTCTAAGTAATGATTCATAGACATTGGAATACTCAAATACATTTGAGCCTGTGCGTGAGATTTCCAACAATTTCAAATTTGCGCAAAGCAAAGACTCTGGCTAGTCTGTGCATCCGCACAGTCTGACCAGAGTCCTCACTGTGCGATTTATAGATAGAAAAGGTCTTAAAGTATCTGCAGGCAGTTCGAAAATCTTCTACTTATGATATGTAACTGCTCAGGTTGCTAAATGTTACCACTCCACGCAGATGTCAAATTGTTGGAAATGTCACGCACAGGCTCATTTATATTCATTTAGTGTAAAGTGATATTTTTAACTAATTTGAATTTAAATGAAAATCTTCACACCTCTATGAGAACAACTTTTGTAGTGAAAATCATCCAGTATACGGTCGTGCCTTTTTATAGGATTTGGAGTAAAATTCTTAAATAATGACTTGACGAACATGAAAAAGTAAAAAAATTAACAAACTATAGATATTTTTGCACCTTTAAAAAGATACTTTTAACTGAGTGACCACCAGGATTATTTTCATGCACCTTTTATATTACATAATTGTAGCTCTAGCATATACAAAATACATTTCAAGATTTCTTAAAAGTTGCAAAACAAAAGTTGTATAACGAAAAAAGCAGCCTGTTTTAAAAAGACAGAGAAGTTTATGAGCTAAAATTTGATATTTTTGGAAAGCAATCGAATATAGATAGCATGTCCACCAACGCTCAAAGTTCTTCACATTTGAATGCTTCATTATTATCTTAACAACATTTCAATATGTCGAATAAAAAGAGGGACGGAACTTTTATCGACAGAATCAACAAGGGTGTAACTTCCATTACGCATATTACGCAAGTGCGTAATAGAAGTAAATCCTCTTTCGAAAAAATGTCGTTGATGAATGATCATAACATCGAAACTACAGCTTATTCAAGCTGTAGTTTTGATGTTTTGATTAATCACCAACCGCCAATTCATATCGGAGGACATTCATGTTTGTCACAGTCCATATATCCTATGTTGCTTGCCTTCAGACTGCGAATACATTTCAAAATTCTAGTTACGCATTTGGTCAATGTGTTGTTACGTTTTTTGTCTCACTTACCAGGCTCTTTTACTAAATTCGGAATAATACAACGTACAAAATGTGGAGAAGTACATCCCAATTGTTTCATCAATCTATTGAGAGACTCCTAAGAAGAAGAAAACAACACATGCAAAATAACACGGGGAATAAAATCTCTGAAACACTATCACGTGTGCTGTACTATATCAGAACACCACACAAATTTAACCCAATCAGCTGTACAATCCAATCATGGCTTTTGACGAAGTGTCATGACAGCGCAGTTCTCAACTTTTGCCACGACAAAATAAGACAACAAGTGCTTTGTATGTTTTTACTGTTGATCTTAGTAATTACTAAAGAAATAAAAAATCAAAATTTAACTAATAAAAGATCTGCGTGTATTTCTATGTCAGATGAATGGGTTATTTATTAATATCATTGTTTGCATCATCTCAAGACAATTTACTCCAATCTAGAATTCCTGCTCATTTATCCCAATTCTTATTTGTAGAAGTTGACACAAACAAGATATTTGAAAACAAAGAATAGAACAAATGAAATATAAAATCAGGGATGAGGGGAGGCAAGCTTTTGTCCTAAATACTATGTAAAGTTATTTTAGGTGAAAATTAGTAGTAAGTTAGTCCAACTAAACGATGCCCAGCTTCGTTGTGAACACATCAGTCACGTGATTGTTCCATCTGGAAAGCACCGACCTGTCACGTGACTACACTGCCTGATCAGCATCAACTATTATCATGCATGTGTTAGTTAAGGATATCACTTCAATCAGGGGGAGGGGTCACATCTCTCTATGGGTATCTGTCACCCTAACTTTACCTGGTGTCTTAACCTCGTTGGGGATAATACAACGTACAAAGTGAGGATGAGTGGTGTACAAATTCTTCATAAGCTTGTTCAAAGACTCCTACAACAGATTGAATATAACGGGTTAGAGACAGTACTGTGAAATGATAGCGTAGTTATGTGTCAATGAAAGTACAAAGCAATTGTGACTATGAGTCCAGTGTGCTAAATGAAGCTGACAATGAAGCGAGGCTTGATGATAATTTCGATGATGGCAATGAAGTACAAAAACCTATATCCAGTAATCCTGTCATTAGTATGCAAAAAGCACGAATATTTCGTGATTGATATTAGGCTTGCAATTGGCGTGTATTTATGTAGTAGTTTTCCTAAATCTGTAATATTTAATATATAACAACTAGAAGCCAATGAGACATCTAACAAGACGAGCTGGAAAGTTATATTACACTTTTCGAAGCCGTGTGACGAAAAAATGTAGATCTATACTAAACAACATAAAAAAGCCCCAACAATGAACCTTTTTAAAGCGACGTTACAACAAAACAAAGAACTGAGGGCACTGAAATGCGAGGCTTGTATCAAGATTGGAATTCGGTAATTAGGAATATTTGTTCATACAAAAGGTTTGATTTATTAATTGATAATTCGGAATATGGAGACAATCGGGTACATTCGGGCACATTCAGGTATGAAGGAAGTTGAATTGAAATAATAAATAATAACACAGGTTGATTCAATCCTATTTGAACTGCATTTTCTATAATTAAATCGAAACTTGATAAATTCGTAAGATTTTCTAAAGACAAATTAAATACTAAACGTGGCTCAGCAAAAATAAAATTCTTTGAAAGTTTATGAACAATGATCATGCCAAGTCAGGTTTATCTCGATAAAGTGTGAAAAGTATTAGTCAACTTCAAAAGATATATTTTCGCGAGTGGCAGAGCCACAAGTGTGAACATAGCTTTTGTTCTTCACGAAATGAAAGATTAAACTATCTTTCTCAAAAAGCAAACGATTATTCTACTTCTTTAATGCAATATTGAGTCGAAATGTGAAAATATGTGGACAAATTCTCTTAAAGCATGTCAGTTTCCGCGTGATTACTTAGCAACATAATGACGTCATTTGTGTATTTAGCTAGGCTAAGATGACGTCAAATATGGTAAAATGAACGAAAGCAGAGTATTCTGAAGTCCTTAAATATGAACATAATGCGAAAATAATCCAGAATTAGTTCATGCAGTATCTTTGTAAATAGGGCTCAATTTTATGTAACTGGTGTATAGGTCAACAGGTTCATGGAAGGTTCTTAGTACTTAAGGTAGTGGACCCGTAATAGTTCCGCAACGTTTCGAAAGTAATGAACTTTAACAGTGTGAATTGAGGTTTCCTAATGATTTTCATTAGGAAACCTCGGTCAACACTGTGAATGATCATAGGTTCCGAAATGTTACGGAACTATTACGGCTTCACTACCTTAATAACGTGCGTATGCATTTCTCTTAAAATGTTCCGAGATTATACAAAGGTGAAAAATCATAAGAAATGGTTTGGTTTCCCGGTCATAAGGTATAGGCTTGGATCGCCGGGGTAAAAAGCAACTATTATTACCACTATTCCATGTTTTTCGTTGTTTCTGCGAACCCTGTAAATCATTTATTCATATATTTATACATTTAAGTTCTAAAACATACTGTTTTTGGGGTTGGCATTGGTTATAAATTAAAATAGTCCTTTGACAACCGCAAAATAAAATCCAGACGTTGAAAATTACTAGCACTTCTAACTAATTAATTGGTTCTTTGATGAAAAAAATTTAGTTGTGTTTTTTTTTAAATGCGTAGTAAGTCTACTTGTCCATTCTTAAAAATGAGAAAAAATTCTTTGCCCATTCTTAGGAATGAACATGTTTTGAAAATTGAGCGCAAAGAGGTACACGAGTAACTAGACTAGAATACCTACCCTGTGAGTAGCAGAGATAGTCTGGAAAGCAGAACTCTTCTTCTTTTTGGTAGCACCACCTTCTGGGGTCTCTATAATGAAACATGAACAGTTTTAGAAAAAAATTCAAGGATCGTGATATAATTTTAGGAACGGTAACTGCACTTACAAGACACCCGTAAGTCAAAAGAGGTTGTACTACAACATAACCATACTCAATAGATGTACAGCCTTTAAAGATTGAACAAAGGTCTCTTTATCTTCACTTGTATGGACATACATAAAATGTAAAATGGCATTTATAAAATTGATCTTTGGTCGCACATCATTATAAGAGAATCTTTGAAGTTGTTAAGTTATTAAATTAACCTTTCAATTTTTTATCCTACTTTTTTCAAAAACCTTATTTCCCCAATTGTGAGTTGAGGGTGAGGGAAGGGCTTTAAGATCATTCTTGAAGTAATAAAGCTTATCCCCATAGCATGCTTATGCTATTTCGTTTCAAAAGAAATCTTCATCTCTTAACCTGCTATACGTTCAGAAAGACAAACATGTGCGAACTTTATGCAAATTATACGTGTCTTTGTGTGCAAAGCGGGGTTTAATTTGCAAACAGTTTGCACCCTTTTGTTATCCTGAACGCAGGTTCTGTACTAACCTGGTGGGGCAAACAATGTCTGGACGAGGGCTTCCTTGGAGTGTTCCAGCAGAGCGACAACAGTCTCGTTGAGAGGATCCTTGTTTTTGTCTAGCCAGCCAGTGATATTGTAGGGTACGGCACCGGCGTAGTGAGCAAGTTCGAAGTGAGCGTCGGCTCCGCCCTTCCTGGATTTGACGGGCTTGTTGAAGTTCTTAGACTTGCCCAAGTGGTTGGTGTAAAGCTTCTCCTGGAAGGTCTTGTCGGAAGCCTTGGGGAACATGCATTCTTCTTCAAGGATGGACAAAATACCCATAGGCTGAAACGTGAAACAATTACCTTATATCATTCTATGTAAAGTTGAAAAAAAGAGTGTCATTACCATGTTAATTTCAATTTTCCCCTTAGAATATTAATTCAATGTCATCACGGAATTTCATTAAGTATCTTTCTTAATTGTCTTTTTCTCTGTTGAATATACGAATCGAATCTGTTTGTCGAAAATCGATTGACCAATCAAATGTATCATTCACCCCGGATATTATTTCTATCACAAAAAAAAACCTTTTCATATCAAAATGGGTGCCCGAACATGCATAAAAGGGTATATTTTGAAAACCAAAATTGTATTTTATCCTCATTCAGCGAATTTCCTTTGACAACCTATTACTTCTGAAAAGTATTGACAAAGTATTATAAATTGAAGTTTAACCCTTTGCTGTTAAATCCCTGCTTTTAATGTGCCTGTGATTTTATGATTGAGAAAACATTGTGAAAAAAGAAGAAATTGCTTCTGACAAGCAATTTCTTCTTTTTCCACACTATTTTCTACCCTACTAAATGGTTATTTTTCAAATTAAATCCACTTTAAGTTTTCGTCTGCAAAACTTTTGAATTTGGACATGTCCAAAATTTTGTAAAACAGGAAAGGGTTAAGGAGTTTACCTTGAAAAAGCGTATCCAGAGTTATAATTGCACTCACCTTTTCAATGAGATCGATACAGGCCTGCAAGTCCATACCGAAATCAATGAATTCCCACTGAATGCCTTCCTTCTTGTACTCTTCCTGCTCGAGGATAAACATGTGGTGGTTGAAGAACTGCTGTAACCTCTCATTGGTGTAGTTGATGCACAACTGCTCAAAACTGTTGAACTGTAAATGAAAATACAATAAAGGAATCAGATACTAAATAGAGAATATAGAGGATAATCGTTTGTTTCAGTGTAAGATCGATTTATATTCATTGAGTGAACTACAAAAGCACGAGTTGAGGAGCCATGAGCGAAAATATAGCTTTTGTTGTTCACGAAATGAAAGATTAATCGATCTTCCTCGAAAAACAAACGATTATTCAATTTCTTTAGTGCAAAAATGAGACAAAATGTGAAATTTCTAGGACATATTTTCATAAAGCGCGTCATTTTGCACTTGATTGCTATGCAACGTTCATTATGACGTCACTTATTGCGCCCCGCATTGACGTCAGATAGGATGAAATGCACAAAAGCAGGGTTTAAGTTTTTGATAATTTCACTGCTTTTGCAGTGAGATTATCAAGTTATAATCTACCGTTATTTCTCGATAAATCACCGAAAAGCAATAAAGAAAATGGTTTGTTTCGGTGTAAGATCGATACATCTTTTAATTAAATGAACAACAAAAGTTATATCTTCATGCGTGGTTTTTGTTTGCCTTATGGATTTGACAAGACGACTAGTGTCACTTGCAATTAAACAGTGAATAGCTATTATCAAAGTTTAAATTAAGCGGAATTCCTTATCAAATGCAAGATACTTACGTCAAAAATTTCGAAACCGGCAATGTCCAACACACCAATGAAGTAGTTTCTCTTCGCCTTGGTATCGAGGGTCTTGTTTACTCTCTTTACTAGCCATGAGAACATGCGGTCGTAAAGAGACTTGCCCAAGGCGCTGACAGAGTAGAGGACCTGGTCCTTGTTACGACCCTGGGACACGAATTCCGTGCCGACCTTGATCTTGGGCTTCAAGAGACCCTTCAGCAAGTCGCCGGCGTTGATACCCAACAAGAAGGCGACCTTTTCAGCCTCTGAAAATTGAAATTGAGCGTTAAACTATCATTTTGATTATTTATTCTATATAAGAGGAATTAACCAAGGTGCTAATAAAAAAAGAAAGTTTACATTTTATGTGACTTGCGGCGCCTATGAAGAAAAGATTTTATCATGCAATCAAGCTTTAAATTACCTGATATCACCTGCCTGATTACAGAAAATGATTTCAGAGGGTCTATTTTTGAAAAAAGAGTTTGCACGTTCATTGTCACATTCACAACGACTTTCACCTGAAATTTATTGATTTTACTGTTTAAATCAAATTTAATTCGAGAAAAAAGTTGCATGATAAATAGAATAATATCCTAGTGTCAAAAATATCAATGTTACATAGTTTCGGTTGTGAGAAATTATCATGACTAGGCAGAGCCTCGTCATGATAAATTCTCCCAACCTCGAACAGATAAAATTGATAATTTTAGACACTAACTTATCATTCGCTATTTACTTACCAGCAGTGCCATCAGGTTCAGCCTGCTCTTCTCTGGGTCTCTGCTTGAACTTCATTTCACCGAAGTGCAAGATGGCGGCTGTGCATTTAAACATACTGTTCTTTTCTTCTTCAGTGAAACCCAACACATCGAAGGCTTCCTATAAACATTTGTAGAGGAAAGTAAAAATTTGACCGACCTTATCATATTGGACCATATATTAACTCCATTGAGGGGAAATTTAAAAAAAAATGAAGTAGAATCCATCACAGGTCAATCAGAAGCCGTATATTATAAAAAATGGTCGTACTTGATTCAGAACATTTTGCAAAAAGTTTCGATCCTGTTCAGCCTAACAAGAGTCGATATATATAATACATACTTATTGTTTTGTATGAGAAAAAATATCTAACGAGGTTGGGAGGATTGATCATTGTCGAGGCTCTGCCGAGACAACTATCAATTCCCACTACCGAGTTCGACATTTTTTCATACAATACACTAAGTGCGTATTATACTTATCTTATAACCTATTTTTGCCTTGGTTTCGTAGATTTTCCGACAGAAATGCAAGTTTCAGCATTTTATCATTGTTCTAAAAATAACTATGTGATATCATAAAAAATATCATACGGGATGTTATCACACGGATATTTGTATAGTTATAAGATAAATAACGCACGTCACATAGAAGGTCTTTATTCGTCTGGCAAGTCATAAATTCATTTTTCATAAACCATCACATCTTATGGGAAATTACTTAGTCCAGTAAAAGTAAAGTATTTCAAAAGAGAATCTCTTTTTTTTTTTCTTTTGTTTTTTGTAAAGCAACATAAGTTGCTATGCAGACAGATCCGAGTCGATAATTCAAAGAAACCCAATGCGGCTCCTTAACGTATAACCGGCTACGATAGTCTGTGAAAGGATAGATGAAAAGTGAAGCCGGCTTTTAAATCCAAATCACGAGGTCACAGGTTCGATCCCAGACGGCGGGACTCAATCTTTTTGGACAATTTGATTTCCACCAATAGGTTGATAATCGAAGACATATGTTTGATAGCAGCTGGAGACTAGGAAAGGTTCTAATCGTAAAATACTTGTGCGAAAAATACCTGGAATTCATTGTTCGGTGCTCCAGCCTCTGCGATATAACTGAAAGATTATTGAAAGCGGCTTTTACCCAATTCAAGCAAATTTCCCAAACCTCGTAACTGAAGCTTGATACAAATTAAACCTACTAGACTTAAGAAGTAACCCAATGATGTTTGGGTTTTTGTCAAGTTTTTATAGATTTACGATATTTCACGAAGATAATTTAGGAAGTAAAGCAGCAGCCGAAATACTTACGTCCATCAATTTCATTTCCTCTACGTCATCAATTCCGTCAACCGTGAGTACACCCTGGTTGATGTTGGAGTAGAGACCAGGATCGGGCTGCACGAGACAGAGCTCGTGGTATTTAGGGCAAGCAGTTGTGAGGAGCTGGTAGAACACGTGGTAATTTCTCTCAGCTGATTGTTGGTATGTCACACGGGATTTCTCCAGCAGATCTGGAAAAGAAAGGGGAAATGTTTCTAAATGTTAGCATGGACGCAACCAGCACTGTGTTCGGGATAACAAAACGATGGAAACTGCGAATTATCCTACGCTTTTCGCGTGCGCTTGCGTACAAAGCGATCTATAATTCGCAAGCAGAGGTGGGTTTCTTAAGATTAAGAATTTTAAGATTTCTAATCGGGATAACTCGTAGGATTTCGACTTAATCGCTCGAGATATCCCAATTAAAACTCTTAAGAAATCTAATCTAAAAAACGCACCTCAGTTTGCACTGATTTTGAAGTCTTAATTCACATAGAAGGCGTATCCGGGGAAGGCACAGATTTACGGGGGGGGGGGGCTAAAATTATATGTTTATATAGAGAGAGGGGCTAGGAGAGCGCATGAAGGGTAAATGCCCGAAACACCTATTTCCTTCCCAGTAGAAAGATATTGCCAGCTTCCCATGAGTAAATTAGATACTTTGAACGTTGGTTAACAATCATATCATCATAACAGAAGCTTATTCAAAATGCTGTTACAATATTATGATTATTCACCTACGATTTTAGACAAAAATCTTTTCTATTGCGAACGAGTGTTCTGGGTGCAATTGCTATTACGCCCATGGTCATCTTAATAACAAACCTTGCAATGGTCAAGTCAGAGAAGAAACAAACGACAGGGAACTTTCACAATAACAAAAAGAAACAGAGAACGAGTGTATTTTGCCCTCTAAATTTTGCAATTTGCCCAATAAGTGATATACAAATAGCATGTGCATTCAAAAACGTCATTTTTTCTGAATTTCTTACACTCAACTAGTTTTTATAAACTTACATGTTTCGATGTCAGCTCCAGCAATTTTCCCAGTAGGACCGAAGTGGATACGGATGAATTTACCCTGTAGAATTAGGAAAAAGTGTTCTGCAGTAATCCATCCAAAAATCTAGATCTTAAGTTCATCTTTTATCAAGTTAAAATGTTTTCTTGACTCATATAAGATGTTTTTAGCGATGTGAAACTTAATTTGTGTCCTTGACTATAGATTCAAATTTTTTTTAAAAAGCTTAGTTAACACTTTCCTGTTTAAAAAAAAAAAAACTTTGTACCTGTCCAAATTCAAAGGTCTTGCAGACGAAAATTGAAAGTGGATTTGATTTGAAAAATTACCATTCGGTAGGGTAGAAAATAGTGTGGAAAGAGAAGAAATTGCTTATCAGAAGCAATTTTGTTTTTTTTCACAATCTTTTCTCAATCATAAAATCAGAGGCACGTAAAAAGCAGGGTTTCAACAGCAAAGGGTTAAGAAAGTACTAGCGTATTATAACTTGAAAACAGAGGAGTCATTAATGCTATATTCTAGTTTAACACGATTACTTGTAAAATAGTCTGATTTGAAATTTGAGTTTAAGATAGTTGATCCGTTATTATTCCGCAGCATTTTGGAACTCAGGATCTTTAACAATGTTAACCGAGGTTTCTTAATGAAATTATTGGGAAACTTTCGTTAACAATGTTAAAGTGTGTTACATCCGAAACGTCGTGGAACTATAACAGGACCACTACCTTAAAATTAAAATAAGTTTATTACTGTAACGAATAATTAGGGTTTATTTGTTTGTTAATATTTATTCTGTTTATTTATAGTGGGCCAAATTATTTCAGGCCCGAACGGATCTCGTTTGTTGTGTTTTTCAGCCTGAAACTAGCCCTGCATTCAACCAGAAAAGATAATGCAAACCGTTTTCAAACTATCCTCCGCTTGGCACGCAAGAGCAGGTGCAAAGCGGGGTATAACTTGAACAGTTTTGCCATTCTGAATGCAGGCCTGGGGCCAGTTTCATCAAAACATTTAGGACATATTTTTGTCTTACTGATGACTTTCGATCCAGTAACAACAGCAATCACTTAGCATAGGTATTGATAGAATGGTGATACATGGTTTTTGAACTAAATATGTAGTAAGCCATAGGTAAGACAAAAATACGTCTTTAAATGTTTTGATGAAACAGGCCCCTGGTTTCCGGCTAAAAACAACAACATCGGGACCCATTCGGGCCAGAAACAAGTTAGCCCATAATGTTGTTATCATAATTATTTCAAAATACCTTAATTTGGATTTTGATATAGTTTTAACGTTTAAGAACATTTAGTTCATGCAAAAAAGGAAAAAGGAAGTGGTAAAAGTAGAGTTTAAAAGTGAAACGGGTAAAGGGGACATGCATCAAAGGGTGAAAACATTGGGAAGTTTAACCCATTAACATCAAATTACAGCGTAATATATTGCTTACATCTGTAATATTGGGAATCCTGTGAAAAGCAAATGATCTTTAGCAATGCAAGCATTCAAAATTGGAATCCATAGTATACTTTATGACCCAAACAGCAATTTTTGAAAAGCGATATTTTTTTGTTTATAAACAAACATGATTCAATTTCAGTCGTTTTTTCATGTCAGTATTTATGTATTCGGTAAAAAGCTGGTTAAATCACGCACCATTTACAAAATATTTATTCTAGCGAAAATGTATTGTAAGAAAGAACCAGGAAAAAGTTCAGTGATAGCTTTATCTAATTGACTAAATTTCGGGGTTTTTCCTGTCTGAATTTTATAACAAGGAATATGGAGAAAAGTGATTTTTGTTGTCCATCACTATGCTAGAATGAAGCAAGTGAAACTCGTGATCATCATAGTTCTGTATTAAACAGGACCAAAGAAGAAATAGCTTAATTTTCTGTGTAGAAATTATCTACAAAATACATGTGTTATATTGTGTACGGTAAATACTTACGAATCTAGAACTGTTGTTATTTCTAACAGTCTTTGCGTTCCCAAACGCTTCCAGTACTGGATTAGCTTGAATGATTTGATCTTCAAGATTTCCCTATCATGGGTAAACACACACATGGGGGAGAAATAAAAAAAGAGATATCGTTAGAACACACTAAATAAGGTTAGTAGATCCCTTATAGTAACTCTAAGCGGGACAAACTAAAGCATGCTTTGCCCCAGGGGTACTTACAAATCGAGAGGAGTTGTTATTTCGGATGGTCTTTGCATTACCGTAGGCTTCTAAAACGGGGTTAGCTTGGATAATCTGGTCCTCCAGTGAACCCTGGGTGAAGGTGCAGGCAAAATAACAATCAGGTTAAAAATAGGTGAAAACAGGTGTGAATGGGTGGATGGATAATGTCGAATCTACACGCATGTTCAGGCCTTTTGTTTAAGAGATAATGCCAACAATATCGTATACATGTAGTCAAACAGCCGTAAACTATACCACTGATTCAAGATCAAACAGCCCTACGTTCAGGATGAAAAAGAAGTTGTTGTTTTTTGCCAATAACGCCCCGCTTTGCACGTGCACTTGCGTGCAAAGCGGTGTAAAATTGGCAAACAGTTTGCAGCGTTTCGTCATCCTGAACGCAGGGTAGTTGTATAGTTTGCGGCATTATGATCGATAAAATTAAGGCATTGGCAATACGGTAATTACCCGAGTTCGTTTTCACCGACCAGTTATAAGCACTCATTTCATTTAGAGAGTCCTAATTGGATGACGCCAATCAGCCAATCACGGATCGTGTTTCAAAATTCGAAATGAAAATGTATATCACTAGTGACTGATGAAATTATAGCCCGGTAGGGCCCACAGTGTAGATTCGACATTTTGATGGAAAAGGTTCAAGCAATACAGAAAGGAAAGGTTTGACAGAAAGTTGTCAGGTAGGTGGGTTTAAGGAAGAATCTCTGGTCATTCAAATTGGGGGGAGGAGGTTGTGGTCATTTGATTTGCCTTAAATATAAAGGCTTTTCATACGACCAGGGAAGGAAATGATCACTGCACACAATCAAAAATAAATAAAGAGAATGTGATAAACACAAAACGGTGGTGTGATAAATGGGTTGGGTAGATTAAATAGGAAGTGGTAAGGAACTTGGATACGTTATTAGGGTGGGGGCTCACACACTTTGGTTGGTCAATTAAACAATATCAAGAGATGAAAGACAAAATTGTCCCTACGACGTAAAGACATGCCGAACAGTTTTGTGCAAAACCCTCGATCCATGGGACTCCACGTGCCTCAAAAATGCAACATCTAGAAAACATTTTTGCGTCCCAGATGAAGACATTTATCAGATATCGGTAGAGTCACATATAACTGCCCATCAGGTACTTACAAATCGGGAAGAGTTGTTATTTCTGACGGTTTTAGCATTACCGTAGGCTTCTAAAACAGGGTTAGCTTGGATAATCTGGTCTTCTAGGGTACCCTGGGTATGGGAGGATAAATCATACAGGCACGGTTAGGTTATGGAAACAGATAAAAGGGATAGCTAAAAGATCTGCGAGTGATGAATTAGTGACAATTTCTTTAATGCTTTCTATTAGATTATCGAGAAATATATGTAGTTCATTAATTAATCAATTAAATGCGAAATCAGAGAAATTACCTAGCGATAATAACCTTCTTTCGTTCATTTTTATTAAAGAAATCCAAACATTTGACGTTATCAATGGCGTCATAACGCCACCAATTAATTACGAGCTTTAAAAGAATTTGTCCCAGAATTTTCATTTTTCGTCTCATTTTTTTGCATAAAAAAAACGAATTTTATAATAGTTTGTTTTAAAAATTGGAAATATAGCTTTTGTTGTTCACTGGAATGAAAGATTTTACACGAAAAACAAACGAATGTCCTTTATTTACGATTTTAGATAATCATCTTTCAATTCTGGGGTATTTATCCTTATCACGTTTTGATTAAAAGTCGTAAAATTGTCGTTTTACTAATTCATCGCCCTAGACCTGCTTCGGTTTACCGAAAAGGATTTGTCGAATAAAAAGCTAGAGGAACTCAAGACAATATAGGAATGGGAAACGGAAAAGGGTGGATAAAAAATCAAGGGATGAATTGGGATACGAAACGGTGTGCTTGACAAGGAAAGGGGGAAATTGCAAGGAGGGATGGAGTAAGGGTTGGTTTTGTAAAAAAGGGAAAAAGAAATTGGAAAGGTAAGGTTCAATTAGGAATGTGGTCAAAGTAAGGTAACACAGTAAAGGTAGGGGAATAAAACATTCTTGAAATGACCTGGTGTAAGTCCGACCTCTACTTACAAATCGTGAGGAGTTGTTATTTCGGACGGTTTTTGCGTTACCGTAAGCCTCCAATACAGGATTTGCCTGCACGATTTGGTCTTCAAGAGTGCCCTGGATAGGGGAACATACAAAACGTCATTTGAATAAGGGGTAAATAACTCATAGGGATGGAGTCCAACCCTGCGTTAAAGATGACAAAACAGTGCGAACTGTTTGCCAATCAAACACTGCTTTGCACGCAAGTACACGTGCAAAGCGGGGTATAATTGGCAAAAATTTACACCGCTTTGTCATCCTAAACGAAGGCCAAGTTAAAATAGTCATGTATAATCTTCCAGCATGTGAATTCTTGTTCATGTTGAAATATCATATCATAACTGGGGTTTTGTACTAGTGGAATTGGGTTCGGGTTTCGGATGGGTTGTGTAATTTTGGTAGTATTATTTTTATGGGTTGTCAAAACAATCGGCAAAATGCATGGTGGGTTATGGATTCAGGTAAAATTTCAGACTCTTGTAATTGGTTGGAAAAAATAGGATGTCACACAAAGGTGTAAAATGCTTCTGGTAAGGATCTGGTGGGATAAGGGATATGCAAGGGCCATGGGAGTATTTGATAAGCTGTCTGGGTGTGACTGGGTGTTTAAAACTTACGAATCTTGAAGAGTTGTTGTTACGCGTTGTCTTTGCGTTACCATAAGCTTCAAGGACGGGGTTGGCCTGAACGATCTGATCTTCTAGGGTTCCCTGTTTTGGGGTATTTAAGGGGGGATATTCGTTAAGGGTGGGGTACAGGTGATATATTGGGGTAAACGAAATTCACATATGTGACACGTTTGGGTTTTGTTGGAATAATTGGAGAAGGTAGGATAGAAAGAGAAAAAGAAAAAAGATAAACATTAGCAATGATATTCGAATTATGCATAAATATTTCTTAAATAATTAAACCTTCTTAAAGAAACCATTTAAAAAACTTAGCGTTAAGGAGAAATTTAGTGAATATATAATCAGATCATCGTTTCTCCTAACATTTAAGTGTAATAAAATCTATGTTGTTTCTCCTAACATGTAGGTATGATAAAATCTATGTTGTTTCTCCTAACATGTAAGTGCAATTATATCTATAAATGATGTTTCTCCTAACATGTAAGTGTAATAAAGTCTATGTTGTAATGATGAAGAAGTACAAAAGTGAGACTAAATGACATGAAATCCTAACATAAACCTTGATAAAAATCAAGAGAGGAAATATGTGTATATAAAGTAAAATTGATTTAAACGAAAAATAATATAATAAAATCTAGTAGTGAGTGCATGCAATTGATTTTAAACACACATGGGAAGAGTTAATAAAATATTTCAACAAGTAGAATAAATGATGAATATTGAAATCATTTAAACGTCGATTGTAACGTCTAGTGGCAGGATACGTCAATGGACCTAAAATAATGTAACAAAAATGTGAGGGGAAACACACAAGTGAAAGGTCATCTTATACAATACATGGCATGCATATTCAACAAAAAAAATCTTTTGGTTTATCCGCAGCTCCCGTAATGCTAACTGTCAACGAATCGTTAAACGGCAAAATAGAACAATTAATTCTTCAACCTCTGAGTGTACTATTTGAACCAAAGTGCTAAAGTAATGGATGCTATATATTTATATGATGATGTTTAAGTTTACCAATGTACTTTCTCAGGCATATAAACTGAAGACGAAACAGCTGAATCGTCTTGTTACTTACAATAAAATTTGGCTCTTTATGTTTGAAAAATTATTTTCATGTCAAAAGAAAGAACATTAGTTATAAAATAGGGTTGGGTTTGCAGGTGTTCATCTTTTAGGAGTCACACTAGGGTTCATGCTAGGAATACAAAGGTGTTTGAAAAAAAGTGTCTTTTCAAAATATATCAACAGCATGCAATTCAAGAGTATATAAATGGTGGACTGAATGATCTTCTTATCTACAACTGTCCTAAATTGTATAAATGATAAACATTGCTTAAATATAGACCGGAGGTAATATTCAACTAATCAGGATTGTTGATTCGGGTGTACCAATTGAAGCAACAATCTTGGTTATCTTAAATTAACTTCCGGTTAAAATTAAACCAATGGTTATCTTTTATACAACCTGGCCCTGAAATATGGGGAAACACATTCAAGGAGAAAACTCAGAGGGATGGGTCACACAGGATCATGTAATGCGAAACAACCTTCTTGTTTTCCTCGGCGGCCTTTTTCTCTTCCTCGGTCATCTTTTGGAGCTGAGCAGCGACTTTAGCAAAGTACATAATTACTTTCTTCGTGTTCTCAGTCTTTCCGGCTCCAGATTCTCCGCTAGTGGTTTAAATAATTACATTTCATATCACATTATATGAAAACCATTGTTCTCATTCTTCGCCGTTTTGTATAACGAAGAAATAAGTATAAATATATTTTAACGTGATCGTTCTTTTTGTTGGATGCGTTTAATTTATAGATTTAGGATTAATTGTAATTTCAAATTAATCTAGATCCAAACTTTGAAACAACCAACAAAAGGAACTACCCGTTGGCAATATAAGCCCAGCTGTCAAATACATACAGTGAAAGTTCTTTTCATGGTTCGTTTGTTTTTCCTTGCTGTATGCTCATGACAATTGGACGCTTTTTGGCATCCTGCTATTGATAATGAACGACCGTTTTATGCCTAGGACCAGGGACATTTCCATAATGTGGATCACTATTTTTTTCATAGTAATACACTTAGTAAAACATTTACACTAGTATTTTAAGATTCGAGTTAAGGATATATATTTAATAGTACGTACTCCTTTTATATTAGAAGTTTTATTTCAGGAGGGATACAATGAGAGAAAAGACGAAAAAATTTATGAGGAGCCATTCTTACTTTTCTCGCACTTAATTTTCTGTCTATGTCTAATTTCTTGATTATCAAATTCTAAGATTGAATGGTCGTTCATTATAAATAACATCATTGCGTTCAGGGTGAAAAAACCGATCTCGAAAAGTTCCAAAAAGATACCCCACTTTGCAAGTAAGCAAACTAGCAAAGCGGGGTACCATTTTCGAAATTTTCAAGAAGGGATTCATCCTGAACGCGACGGAAGTTCTTCGTCCTATTCCTAGCTAGACTTACAGCGTAAGGCGAATCTTGAATCTTTGAATCAATCTTAGTCTCTCCGCCCATTTTTTGCTTGTGTAGGTTGGCGGCCACAACAGCAAAGTATTTGATAACTTTCTTTGTGCTTTCAGTTTTTCCTGCACCACTCTCACCGCTATATGTTAGCGCAAAAAGAGAAGTGTACATTTAAACAATACAGTTTGTTAACCAACCCTTATCCCAAATAAGCTTGTTCCCGTTGTATCTTTCTTTTTCATATGGAAATTAAATTTGAAAAAGTAGGCAAATTTTCGAACAACCTCCATTCCACTTATGAAGAAGTAACCCAAAAGCTCCTAAAGAAGCTCTGTATTTAGCAAAGAAGGCTGCCATGTCCTTTATCAAATCATCTTAATTTGTTTTACTTGAGGAGACAAAAGGCTTATTTAACTAACTAAGTCGTATTATTATGTTTGAAATGACTTGATATTTTGCGTTAATTAGTATTTCAGTAATATTTATTTCCAAATGAACTATATAAATCAAATGTATATACATGAACATGTATATATTAATATGAATTTTTTCAACCCCCAGACAGATTTGTACGAAAAAATATGTACACAGATGAGAAAAGAAAACGGTTCATAAAAAACAATCTTCTTTTCCACATTTCTTTCTATTTCAATCGTTTCAGAAAAAAAAGAAGATTATGTATAGATTTTCATAGCCAGTCACCCTTTAATTACGAATAAAGGCAAGCATTTTTAAGTTAAGTTCTCAACCCATCTCCAGTAAAAAAAAAAAGTTCAAACATATTCAAAATTAACAAACATTCAGACGACAGACCATGTTCAAATAACATTAAAATTGTCCTCCACATTAGTAGAAAAAAATTCGAAAAAAGTAAAAATGCCTCTTACAAGCAATTTTTCCAACGATGTTTTACATCGATCATTTACACCAGAGCTTTGAAATGTGGAATTGTATTTTACAGTTCATTGAGAAGGTGGTTATAAATATATACTTACGTAATCAACATAGACTGATTCTCACGATCTGAAATTAAATAGAATGGGGCTCTTATATAATAGTGTAAAGATCGGTATTTATAAAATGAAAGAAGTCTAAATGAGCATGAAAAAATCCAGCCTTAAAGTAGTGGAACCGTAATAGTACCGCAACATCTTGGCACTCATGATCTTTGACAATGTTGACCGAGGTTTCCTAATGAAACCATTAGGAAACCTCGGTAAACACTGTAAAAGTTCATTACTTCTGAAATGTTGTGGATTTATTACGGTTCCACTACCTTAAAAAAATACTCATCGATACGATTGCAATAAGTACGCACAACTCAATATGACAGGTAAGTTTGTCGAAAGAATCCAATAACAACATAGTCTAGTTTGTGACTTGTGCATGGAATTTTATCATCGGTATGCATGTACTTTAGCCAAAAAGTGATTTGTAAAGATACGTGCTTGGTTCATGCAGAAAAAATTGATGCACCTAATTTCATCAACTGATATCAATGTATCCTATCTTTATACAGATTTTTTTTTTATTTTAAGTCGTTGCCTAGTATTCGATAAACAACGGATCTTGCTGTAAGAATAGTTTAATCATATAATTCGTAAAAAATTGCGCTCAACTTCATTTAAGTTGAATATTTGTGGTAAGATCAGCAAGGCCTGCTCGTCTATAATTTATACATTCGAACAAATCAATGTATAGAATAAAAGTTCCTTTAAATATGATTTATAAAAAAAATGATTTGATTGATGGAAAAATGTGTTCGCTCATCTATTATTTCGTATTTATAATCAAAAGTTTGTAAATACTGAACGAATAGTGAAAGGACAAAAACCGGCATCGATTAGCCATTTACATATATATTTTGTACTGTAAAGAAAAATGCAAATGGTAATTGTTTTGTACATATGTGATATAACATACGTTAGGTCTATCAGGCGAGAAAATTCATGTGTAAAATGGAAAATGGTCTGTTTGGCCCAAGGGGTTTGAATTTGAAAATTAATAAGAGAAATGAAATGGTAATTGATTTGTGCATATGTGTTATAACGTACGTTATGACTTTCTGGAAAATGGTCAGTTTGCCCCAAGGATTTTTTGATTGTTTTTGCTTATCTTAACAAACATATCAGCATCTGGTATAATTTGTGCATCATGTACTGGGCAAATAAACATCAATCAACTAATCAGATTTAATTATGAATAAGCAGTGAGGCCAACCCCATGCGATGTTATCGCGTGTTCAGGTATACAACGGTAAAGTGTATAGATCATAAGTTACATATCCGCCTAGCATGTGTGGGTGATAAGGTATCGCGCTTGCTATAAATAGCACACGCGCTTTCCTTATATGGCGCGTGCGCTACTGTTTTCCTGGCATACTCGTGGAATTCTCGTAGACAGGTAGATAAAACACCTATGCAAATATCAGCGAGGGGATCACAATGGGGAAATTGACTTTGACTCAAGGTTAACGTAAGCAAATTTTAACGGGGTTAAGTGCAAGATAGTGTTAAATCGATCATCATGCACGATGTATATCGACCAAAACTTCGTATCCATAGCAAATAAGACATTTTTGTCTTCCATGGATACATTAAATCTTAAGACAGAGACTTTCATTATCAAAACTCCTTTTGGTTAAAAATCATGCCATACCAATGTTATATATAGATATCATATACATGAATTTTCATTTAAAATGCCATCAGCCCTTAGGTACCCCCAATGAAATTTTTATGTGTGTTTTTGCTAGAATTTTGCTAAATCATATTTTTCTTATGAGTGTATACAGGTTTTTAACTAATTTGGAGGTCATAGCTAATTAACAAAAAGAATCAACGACCTTGACTTGCAAAAAAGCATGCTGTCAAAAAAGGTCAGTATAAAAGCCATTAGCACGACATTGTCTCAAAATCTTTTCCGCATATTTTGGCTTACAACAATTCGGGCAATATTACAAAAAACGAAACTGTTTCTATCTGTTTTCCGCATATTTCGGCTTGCAACAATTCGGGCAATATTGCAAAATCGAAACTATATCGTTTTTGTTGTTGCTTTTGCTGTTGTTATTGTTTTTGGTGTTCTTGTTGTTGTACATTGACTTTTCTTTTCCAGACTAGTGGAGATTGATTTAGATAGTCGATACAACTGTATAACTTAAAGAAAATTGTAACCACAATCGAGATTCTTAACGTGTCGTAAAGCTGAAGAATCAATGAAACCGTGCTTGCAGGACATTTTCAACAATTTCCTATTTGCAACAAGTAAAGACACGGAACAGTATCCGTATCCGATAAGTCTGGTCAGAATATTCGTTACGCGGTCTAGGACTATATATAGAGAATAATATGTTAGTTTCTTAAAATTATAAAAGTAATCTGGTCGAGGTTGGGAGAATTTATCATGACGAGGTTTTGCCGAGTCATGATAATTTCTCACAGTCGAGACCAGATAACATTGGTATTTTAAAACACTAACATATTATTCTGTTTATCATGCAATTATATACCGAGGCTTAAAATGTAAAACTTTAAAAAATAAAACTTTGAAATCCATTGATAGTTTCTCTGAAAGATTTTCTAATTTCCAAATCTGAATCTGTGGGCAAGACCAAATCTACTTTGAGCGCCTATAAAACAATGGGAACCTACAGTACTTTGCGCTGACCCTTAGAAATATAGCGTTTACCGTTAGTTGTCGGAATGTTCACTTTATGCAAAAGAGAAATAGTCGGATTTTTGATGGAAAGCAACTTCTTTGACAGATCGCGTTAGTCACTGAAATAATCGATTGACCAATCAAAACAACCATATAAACCGAAAGAGAAATACTGAGGGCCAACTTATTTGTCGCCCGAACGGGTCCCGTTTGCAGCCGGGCCACAATTAGAAACCAGCTCTACGTTCCGACTGAAAAGATGTTGCGAACCGTTTTCAAATTAAACCCGTTTTGCGCGCATGTGCACGCGCAAAGCGGGGTATATTTGAAAAAATGGTATGCAACATCTTGTCCGCCGGAACATAGGAGCCGGTTTCTAATTGTGGCCCGGCTGAAAAACAATCAAATTGGGACCCGTTCGGGCGATAAATAAGTTGCAATGTTCGACATTCAGATCAAAAGTTTTAGATGATGTGCGGCTTAACCTTAAATAAGCTGTAGTAACGAAGTTTATATCGCCCATTGATTATTTGAACGTTCTTAATAGTACACGGCCATATATCTTTCAGACGATTGACGCTTTGGTATATAATTCGATCAGCAATACCGTAGATCAGCCCTGCGTTCAGGATCACAAAACGGTGCAAACAGTTTTCCAATTGTACCCCGCTTTGCACGTCCACTTGCGTGCAAAGCGGGGTATAATTGGAAAAATGTTTGCACCGTTTTGTGATCCTTAACGCAGGACTAGTTCCGTTGCAGGCGATCAAGGGGCTAGGCCAGAGAACGTGGAATTAAGGGACATACTAAGTGACTTACCCTGCAACATGTTCTGGTAGGCGTTGTCAGCGACTGAGAACAAATGAGGGGGCATTTCGAGCTTCCTCTTTCCACGGTATTTAGCGATGATGGAGTCCAGGTAGATTGGGAGACGTCTGTAGGGGTTGATAGCGACGCAGAACAGACCGGAATATGTCTACAATAAATAGTAAAGCATATGGGTAATTTTTTGTTAGAAAATACTATTCAAGACAAGAGCTCTTTCTTCAAAATGTGACGAGTTTTTGTTAATACAGTTTGAAAACAGCTACATCAATGATATTTTGGTTACCAGCTCTTAAAATTTAACTATCGGCAATGGCCAAAGGCAATGAGCGTTGACCTTTGTTTTGGCTTTAAACATCAAACTGTTAGATATGCTTGGAGTTTTTTCTTTATTTCAAAGTCCAGTTTTCTCGTTCTTTTATCGCGGTCTTTAAGAATGGCCGAATAGCCTTGCAAGGTAGTAAATTATATCAATGGGCTTGTCGAAAATCATGCAAATGACGCCATTCTTGCTCTAAAGATTGAACCGTTTACGTTTTAACATATGAAGGACAACATGATTATGTGATGAAGCTGATTTGCTGGAATATACTTGAGCTGCGAAGAACATTTTGATATTTCACAGCCTAACGTAGTTGAAAATATCAATTTTGCTACGAAGCGAGCAGTAAGATAAGATTTGTAAAGATCGTTATTGCAATTTACATTTCTATCGATTCATTTTTTCTTGTCACGTATTAACGTTGATTGCGTCATACTTACGTAAATGTATCCGTTAACGTATCTGGATCTGAGATTATGAAGTACAGAAGCTTCGTTCAAATAGGTCATGTTAGCCATGTCTTCTGTCATCTCAAATTTGGGAGGGTTCACTTGTTGAATGTCATCTTTCTTGAAGGTTTTTGTCTGAAATTAAGAGGAAAAGAAGTACGTCAGCAAATCGTTCTGTATAAACTGGAATTTAGAAAGATTATACATGAGCTTTTGCCAATTAAATGAAATGCAAATCGAAGAAAATAAAAGAAGTTACACTCACTTATGAGAAGGTCTGCTAATGAGATCTTGCATTTACATTCATGTTGGTCATTTAGCTCAGTCCTTGTCCTGAGCGAGATGATCAAGGTTCTAGCCTTAGAATGGCTGCATGTATTATTCTCTAAATGACATATTCGTAGAGAGAACGGTGGTGAAATGGACTTTTTGTCTTTTATATAGCTATTTCCACCAATTTAATTCCTTGATCAGACTCATTTTTTAACAAATACAGTTAACTCAATTGATATAGATTGCACATGCTTCCTTCCTTAAAGAATTACTCTAAATGATATACCTGTACAGTTGAAAATATCGTGAAACTAACAAGCTAAATGATTTTGGAATGATTGTCGCACGAAATTGAATGGGTGTGTGGCTTGAGTTTTGAGTGAAATTAAGGGAGGTAATCCAATACTGCTAATTTTCTTCAGGATTACCTCCCTATAATAGAATATACACACAAATTCTATTAATAGCTTCCTATTTCTTCAAGAATAATCAAACGCTTACAGTTTCAATAATGTCAGTGAAATCGCGATTTTTTCTAATTGTATTTATTTTGAATGTAGATATTGATTGTATTTTTTTACTGACTTTGGGTCGTTTTTGAGTGGTTTGGGAAAGTATTTGGAATGAATGAATGGAGCGCTGACTAAGCGATTTAGAAAGTTTTTTTTATTGAAATGAATGTCAACTTCACGATGTTATTTACTGTAATATGAAATATTAATAAACTTACGTCATTATTTTTCTCTGTTTTGACAGTGACCTCTTCGCCCTTTGTAGACTGGATCTCGGCCCTTTCAAAGCCCTCCTTTTCACTGGGGACCCAGCAAGCCTTCTTACCATCGTAAGGCTGGGTTTGCTCTTTCATCAACTTTTTGCGGTCGACCGCAAGGTACTGGAAATCGGGATCCTGTGACCAATCAGTCGTCATGGCTGCAGTCTAATCCTTGCTCACACGAAAAGAAAAGAAGAAAAATACCGGACAACCTCTACTATTATGCCAAGACTCGAACAGCTCCCAGTCTGAAATGGAGAGAAATTCTCATGTTTATAAATGTCTCCGTAGCGTACCCTTTTCATGTTTATAATCGTCCATGTAACGTGTCTTTATAGGTCTATATCGTCTGTGTAACGTATCCTTTGCAGGTTTACACCGTCTGTGTAACGTATTTTTCCACGTATAATTTATCTGTGTATTGTATCTCAAAAAGATTAACTTAATGATTATGAAGTTAACTTAATGATTATGAAGTTGTATTTACATTCGTTATGTCTCGAAACGTTTAAGATTCTGTCCCCCGCTTTGCATGCGTACTAAAATGCAAAGCAGGGTACCAGTTCTAAATCATGGCATGCAAATGTTGTTGATTCAGTAATTGACTGTGGTCTTCGGCTCTTTAGTCCTATAGGTAGTACCTTACATATTTCACAGAAATTTTTAGAAATATGTGCATGGGATGATATCAAAGTTTCAATATAAGTTCGGATACTCCGATCGGCTAATGAAAGTTTATAAACCAACTCCGGACACAAGTTCATTCGTTGCTTTTAAATTGCCGCTATGGAATAGATGAGGCCGTAACAAAGATATGAGATAGTTTTTTTAATAAATTATGAAATTCAGAAAGCTGAATGCCTGCGGCACTGGTGATAATAACAGATCACACTATTTTGGGGAATCTACTAATATTGCATCTAGCAAAGTTGTATCAGGGTGTCTATTGCAAAACATTGTCATTCTACATTAAGAAGATTTTCGGCTCTAATTAGTCTTAGGGTAATGACTACTGGTGTAAAGTATTTCTTCAATAAATGCGTAAGTTACAATTATTCCTAATCGCCTTTGCCTCAAATTTAAATAAGCGAATATCTTCTGGAAAATCAAAAGTGTGTCTGATTCCCACTTGCATCTATTTGTATCAAAATGTTCCATCAGTAAATCTTTAGAAAAAAGAAAACGCCCCCTAAAGTAAGCATTTTGCGATAGGGAATGTCCATTACCTACGCTGCATACAAGATGAAATTGATCTCGAACAGTTTGTGAAATATTTTCCGGCTTTGCAGGTGTACACACGTGCAAAGCGGAGACTTATTTCTCAGTATTCGCAAACGTTTCTTTCCCATCACTGCTCCATTGATGTTATGTATACAATTTTTAATGCCGTCAGTAAGTTTTCAAAGAGGTTTAAGTTGGTCTATTTAATCATAAGTTTTGAAAGAACACTTTTTTCTGTAACATGTCTGTTATCAATCATATGGTGTTGCAAACAGGCAGTATATATGATCATGATAAATGAATGAAAATTTATTTCGTGAGGTAAGCCAGGATTCTAGATAGGAGAAGTCACGTATAAAAGCACTACAGATTCGCCAAATCGACGCAAGATAGTAGAAGTCGAAAAATGGCCCAAATTTGTGCACCAATGCGAAACTGAGCCTCACCTTTGCAAGTGGTAGACCATGATAGTTGCTACCATAGTCTCATGATTCGATAATGACCTGCCTATAAACAGATACTTTTGGTTATTATTATTATTATGTATTAAGATCTGAGTGAACAAATGGAAAACCCTTTCGATTGCTTAGAGCAACTCTGCTATAAAGACCTATAAGTTATATAGGCCTTTACAACATGTTGCTTTAACCGCGGCCTTAAGTTTTCCAACTAATAATTGTTGAGTGAAATAATAAATCTTATACTTCGCCTATTATGATTGGTTTGTTCGACACATTTGTTACCAAGCAGCTAAAACTAGTGTACGCTTTTTTTTTCATGCAAGACGTACAACACACACAAATATACAGACGTTTATCTGGGTTAAATCCATTCAAACATCTAAAATCCTCCCTTCAAAGTCTTCAGCACATTTAACTTTAGACACCCGTGTATGTATACGCCGCAATACGTTAAAGAATTGTTCACGTCTATCGGATTATTAATCACTTGCAACAATTTTGCATGGAACATTAACAGGATAATCTGATAAAAGTCAGTTTGATAATCCTCTTTGGTCCCGCTATTTAATACACTTTTAACATTAACACACTAAATTATCCACAAACTACTGGGTTAAAATCCGTGGAAAGGTAAAAGAATGAGGGTAGGATGCAGGGTTGAGGTAGGATAAAGGTGAAATTAAAATTCTTACTTACTGTATAGAAGAGCCTGTTCTTGTGAGAACGCGGATATGTCGAACGCTATTTATACCTGACCTAGGTAACTTCCTGCGGGGGAATCGGTATTTACAAGCCTCCGTATGATTGGTTGGTGCTAGGGATGTTATCCAATAGATAAGATCATTACACTCGCTGGTGGGTTTCTGTATAAGGCGCATATGGCACCGGTAAGACACAATTGATAATTTGGCGGAGTCGAATATCAGTGCCGATTAGCCTTGTTATTTTTTGACGAGACGGCACCTAACTGTCAGCGTCTTCTGTAACAAATGAGCTGGTTTTATTGATCAACTTTCGCTTCCTGATTCTAGTTCCTTGCTCGCCGTTGCATACGCTGGTGCACGTACGCCATAGATATATAATTTTCAGTTTGATTCTGATTATTTTGGAAAACTAGCATTCAAACAATCTATCTCTATTTGAAGGTACTCTTGGTTTCTCGATTATCCGTGATTCCCCATTTACTCATTTTGGCATAATATTACTTCGGATCGAAGCTTGTTTCGAAGCGACAATATTAAAGACGTAAGGGAAGGTATCAAAATATTTGTTAAAATATATGTTAAATATAGACAAAGTTTCTTTCCTTGGATACAATTGAGGACACCACTAAGGTGTCAATTTGATTCCTTAATTGTAGGTAGAAAATGATTTGATTAAAGTGAAAGATTTGCGGAAAATGTACAATCATACAATGATATGCTATTTAAGGTTCATGTAAAGTGTTTGAGGCCCAATTTTAAAACACTTCATTTGCCAAGAAAAAGCTGTATGTCCAGGTATATTATATATCAAAATGAAGCTATTCATGAGCATAAGCGGTTAAGCAAAACAATACTGCTATAGCTATAGCAGTATAGCCAAAACATTGTGGAAAGGGTTCATTTTGTACAGAACAAGCAACTGCAAGACTGTTGGATAAAATTGGCCTTTATTTGACGTGTAGATTTTTGTATGGTATGGTGTGTTATCACAACATAAATGGACATTAATAGTTTATATACCTGTAAGGTTGTTTAGCAATAAATCAATTCGTATTTCAATGAATGATCAATATATAGTAATTTATTATAGATCATTGAATTTAAAAAACTATATTTTGAAATAAATCGCACAAAATATTTCACAATATCATGGTGCGATGTTGCACCATACCTAGCATCTATTTTGAAAACAGACCAAACCGGTTTGACAAGTTTGTTGACAAAATAGATGGGAATTGATTGTTTCAAAAGAGCCTTTTGAGACCGAGTTTTATATCTAAGGTTGTAGTAGTACCTGGGTGGTACTTTAGACTGTTCTTTGTTAAATAAGGAGCCAATTTTATCCAACCGTCAAGCAGTTGCATCTTCTGTTCAAAATGTCCCTTTTCCACAATATTTTGGCTTTACCGCTATAGCTATGTCGACCTTATGTTGCTCAACTGCTTGTGCTCAAAATTAGCTTCAATTTGATATATAATATACACGGGCATAATGCCTTTTCTTGACAAATGCAGTGTTTTAAAATTGGGCCTCAAACACTTTACATGAACCTTAAACCATTTTACTGGTACATCAAGTCATTTTTTTTTTCAAAGGGAGTTTTCAAACGTTTCTAGCCTTCTTAATCAAGAGCATAGTCGTAAACTTTCCGTTTTATCCCCCATATTGTTTTGTTGAAAAAAATGATACATTCCAAATGGTTTGAAATAATTTCATTGGTTGACTGGCCGATAAACAAATTGATGTAATAGGGGTGTGTTCAAGTTCTTGTAGCCAACGTAAAATCGGGATGATGAAAAATATCATTTAGAATGTTTCTATACAAAGGAAAATTGTCACCTCAGTGATGTGTTTGCAAATTAAAGGTATATTTTTCCAAGTTATTTCATAGATATAAGGCCAATTACAACAAAATTGTGCATACATATAGTCATAAAGGTAAGTTTCAAAGGTGCATTTTGATTTTTTTGTATTTTTGCAAACAAGTCTTGGTAATATTGAATTGAAAGTTGACTTGGTTTTTTTTTAAAATACACTTTGTCATTATTTAATAATTATTATTTTTTTCCCTACAAGTTCTTTGATAAGTTGTCACCTGTGTGTAAAGACAGCGTAAGTAATAACTGTTCGGTTGCCAGTGTTTGACCTCTTGTTGAGGGTACTACAACTTCCACCCAATGCTTTTAAAGTGATCGCTACGGAATATAAAGCTTAGAAAAATGTTCATTGACAATTGACCCTATTTTGATGAAATCTCCATACTTGTTTAGCAAAGTATTAACCAAAGTTGTACAAAAAGCTTTTTTTCCAAAATAGACACTTGTTTCAAAAGCCCAGCATTTGCCAATATTCCTCATTTTCTTTTCTTTTTTTAAACCATGTTGTGCAATAACTTTTTTATTTCTCTCGTAATGGCATTTTTTCTTCAAAATGGCTACCTTAAAATCATTTCAGAATCTGCAATTACATGTATTAAGATTTTACTCACTTCCTAAGTATTGGCCGTACCTTTACAGGATTCATTTTCTGTTTCGAAATGATATTCGCTTTCAGAATGCCCATTATTTAATCTGTCAGCTGTATTTTATTTAAAGTAATGACGAAATTTATAGAATTTTACGTTTTCTATTTTTACGTTTTATGGAGAAGCCTCTTTCAAACCGTTCATATTTGTCAACTACTTGCCACGTTAGAAACGAAATGACATCATGCATACGAATGTGTAACAATTCGATTTTAATGAATTATTGCTCACCTGTTCAGCATTAGCCAAAGTTGTGCAAGAAACTTATCATAGTATGGCCGCAGGTTTCAAAATGGCCGCTTTTTCAGTCCGCCAAGTTACATTTTCTTTTCGGTACGTTCCAAGAGAAACAAAATTTTACTGATAAGCCCAGTATAAACGCCGATTCTGAATCAAACGCCTTTAAATCAATAGCACATTTATTGCTAAAATGTT